>JAOUQT010000033.1:15560900-15577433 GCA_025769995.1 Xyliphius kryptos
AGCCTTATTCAAGTTTGCCTTTTTTTGGAAACTCCAGTTGGGTTTCTGACTTGAAATACACTATATTTCAAAAAGTATTTGCTCACCCATTTAAATTATTGAAATCAGATGTTCCAATCACTTCCATGGGGACAGGAATATGAATGCTTCAGCATAACATGACATTGTGGACAATTCCATGCTCCCAACTTTGTAGGATTAGTTTGGAGCTGGCCTCCTTTCTTCCAACATGACTGTGCACCATCCTGTACAAACTAGACTGAACAAACTGTAAATAAAAATGGAATGCAATAATTTACAAATGTCAAAAACTGATATTTTATTCACAATAGAATATAGACAACAAATGAAATGTCAAAAGTGAGACATTTTGAAATTTCAATGGCTCATTTGAAACTTCGTGACAGCAACACATCTCAAAAAAGTTGGGATAGGGCAATAAGTGGCAGAAAAAGTTAAATGTACAAAAAAGGAACAGCTGGAGGACCAAATGGCAACAGGTTATTAACATGATTGGATATAAAAAAGGGCATCTTGGAGTGACACCGACTCTCAAAGGTACAGATGGGAAGAGGAACACCAATCCACCCAATTCTGCACTGACAAATAGCGAAGCAATATCAGAAAGGATTTCAACAGTTTAAAATTGCAAAGAGTTTGAATATTATCATGTACAGAGCATAATATCCTCAAAAGATTCAGAGAATCTGAAAGATTACTAGCATTTACCATTAATGGTCAAGGGCGGAAAACCATACTGTGTGCCGGTGATCTTCGTGTCCTTAGACAGCACTGCATCACATACAGGCATTTTTTTGTGATAAAAATCACAAAATGGGCTCAGGAGGTTTACCAGAGAACATTATCTCTGAACGCAATTTACTGTGCCTAAAAAAGATACAGAATTTCAGACGTCTTTTCTGGGCCAAGGATAATTTAATATAGACTGTTGCAAAGTGAAAAACTGTTCTGTGGTCAGACAAATCAAAATTTTAAGTTCTTCAAAATTCAAGTTCAAAATATGGAAATTAGTGACACAGTATCATTCAGACTAAAGAGGAGAAGGACGACCAAAGTTGGTATCATTGCTCGGTTCAGAAGCCTGCATCTCTGATGGTATTATTGTGTGGCATATGCAGCTTACACATCTGGAAGGACATCATCAATGCTCAAAGGTATATCCAGGTTCTACAGCAACATATGCTCCCATCCAGACAACGTCTCTTTCATGGAAGACCTTGCATTTTCCAACATGACAATGCCAAACCACATAGTGCATCAATTACAGAGTCATGGCTGTCTAGAAAAAGGGTCCGGGTACTGAACTGGCCAGACTGCAGTCCAGATATTTTACCTATAGAATACATTTGGCGCATCATAAAATAGAAGATATCCCTAAACGTGAGCAACTTCGTTCCTTAGTCCCCAGACATTTACAGGCTTGTTGTAAAGAGAAAAGGGGATGTCTCACAGTGGAAAACGTCGCCCTGTTCCAACTTTTTTGAGATGTGTTGTTGTCACGAAATTTAAAAACCCAATTTTTCTCTTTAAATGAGATATTTTCTTAGTTTAAACATTTGATATGTCCTCTATATTCTATTCTGAATAAAATATATAATTTAGAAGCTTGCACATCATTGTATTCCATTTTTATTTACAATTTGTACTTTGTCCCAATGTTTTTGGAATCAGGTTTGTATTGGCCTGTACAATAAATTGCACTTTCTTAGAAAAAAACCTTATGATGGGTATCTAGGTAACAACACAAAAAACAGGAATTAGTAAGTTAAAGGTAAGAAAATATTAGTTATAATAAAACAATAACTAATGCACATAACTACAATTTTAAACCCATTGTACTTCTAAGCTTTAACACATTGGATAAACAAAATTAACAATAGCTTGGTATTATTGCTAGTTATAATTAGTAGTATAAAAGTAATAATAACACTGGACTCACAATGGGTCTTTTTTTTCTTTTTTGGTTCCTGCCACCAGGTCTCATCGCAAAGTTAAATATTACAAATGACTTAAATCTATAAACAATCTTCGTCGAAGGTTCCAGGATAGAGCATAGAGCAGAGCTAAGTTTCACAAAGCACAGAATCATGACAGTACACATTTACATTACTCCTCAAGGAAAAAATTTGGGTACAAAAACTAAACCTGAATTGCGAACTGGTGAATTAGAGTAAAGTGTGGCATTAATGACAATTTGGGGCAATAAATTCTGGCTATGATTCTGGAACATTGGTACTCCTTAGTGGCTCCTCAGCTCTGTGTGGTTTGCAGCATGTGAAGCTCTTATATTGCATGTAATGAAGGTAGATGGCCATGTCATTTCCAGGATCCAAACTAAAATTAATAATACTATAATACAGCCATAAATATAAATTATTATTGTGGTGATTATAAAAAAAAAATTTGCATTTTACTATGTAATTATTACATTATTGGATTATAATAAGGGCAGCACGGTGTAGTGGGCATAGAAAATGAATGAATGAATGAATAAATGTATTATTATACTTTATTTTTGTAATATATTAATATGCTAAGAATTACAATGGATTTAAAGTAACCTAGGGTATTTGTAAAAGGTTTGTAAGATAGCAAGTTAATTGCTGGTTATTTCTATCATACTTTAATTTACAAAGTGATACTGTTAATGACTTCATCACTTCATAGAAAACTATAAGAAAATCATTCCATACATAAAAATTCAAGATTGTCACTTCATCGGGGGTACAGTACAGTACAGTACAGTGAAATGTAAGCAGTCCTGTAGGTGCAGTCACACATAACATTTGAAACACAAACTAAAAACAACTTAGTTTATGTTTATTTAGTAAATGTAAGCTAATTAAAATTGTAAATGGAAATTAGCCACATACTATTTCAGCTGCAAGATTCAGCTAGTTGAGCTGAGCATAGACTGGTGTCCATTCATGAATCCCTGATCAGTGTAATGTAAGAAAACTGAAACGGTTTAGCTCACATATGATTTTGGTCTATTATGTGTCAGGAACTCTGTAACTTTGGCAACCTGGCACCTCATGAGGGGTTTAATGACTGTGTCAACCTGGCGTTTCAGAACCGACATCATTCCGTTATGTTCTGTGTTTATGGAAGTATTAATTATGGGGCAGTCACATGAACTAAGGGGTAACAGCTGTATCTCATTCGCTCACTGATTTGTTTCTCTATTTAAGTTGTGTTTTGTGTTTTGTTTAGTGCACAGCATACATAAAGATGGTCACATGCTACGTGTGTGTGGTTTCTGATCAAGTGTTTAGTCGAGTTCCTAGTTCCATGGCCTGTCATAGTTTTGCTTTGTGGTTGTACAAGTTTATTATTCTTTGTCTGTGCTTATTCAATTTATTATTAACTTTCCTCTCGTATGTTCCCAAGTTAGGAAACGTTACAGACTGTGGTGTGTTGGACCAGAATCGTTTTGCACATGGCAATATTTTATATAGCTTATGTCCTTATACCATGTATATTTAGCTTATGTCCTTATGTAGCTTAATTATGTTGTCTTTATGAATTTAATTTTGTTGATAAATAGTGGACTAAAGTTGAACTATTGTTAAACAAATACAACCAATAATAAACAAACTTAAACTTCAGATATGATTATGATTATGGCCTGAGCTTCTGAATCTGAAATTGCAATAAAGCTGCAGGATAAATGTTTGACATTTACATATATTAAATGCTTTTTCTAATGGAGCATTTAACAAACAGATAAATGTGGGTAGAGTGCATGAGAGGCTGGCCTGATTAAAATCCTGAGATGATAACAAAGTAGTGTGTGGTAAATCTGCAGCCCATCATGATAATACAAATGAGAGCACATTGGCAGATGGCTAGTCATACTCTTTTATTGTGATAACATGGGCACACAGTATTGCCGTAAGGTAAATGCTAGTACCTCAGTGCCTGAAGTGCCCAGTTGTTCCTTTAAAGTGACATGACAGGAATACAGCATCTGTTGTTTGCAAAAAATTCCACTAAATCATATTTATTATTACAACTGTATTTATTATCTGTTATTAAGTTCTGTACCTACTGTATGTATCGGAAGAGCACAATGTTAGTATTAGTATCTGAAGTCATTTAATTTTAATTAGATCTCTGTAAAGCTCTTAAAAATATACATGCCATATTTCTACTGGCTCCACATTAAAGCTCTTAACTTTTATTTTTGTTTTGACAGATCTTTCATTGCCCATAATAAAACAGACCGATACAGGATTATCTTAAATGCTGATATTTTACTTCACTCCTACAGCTCCTGTTGGGCTTCTACTAAGTTCTGCAGGAAGCTCTAGCTGCTTGCCTAAAGACACTGGCAATTTCCATAGTGTGAGCAGCTGCTCACTGGTGTAAACAAATCAATTGAGTTCATCTGGCATGCAAACAACAGTGAAAAGAAGGCCAACTAGAAACTATACAAAATGTTGTATAGTTGTGTAAATGTCAACAATATGTGGAGAAAGGCAGCAAACAGACATGCAAACTCATCAGACATTTACAAAAGGTCTAGCACTACAAAACAGCACTTCATAAAAATCCATAACACTTGCCATAATGTTTTTATGTATTAATGACCCCTGCCATGATTATGGTACATCTACAATATAAAACATTTTGTAAAAATAATTACTTTTAAAATTATTCCTTGTGGTCCTTTTAGTATTTTTTTTTCTTTCATTATCAAGGTTTGAAAATGTTTCATCCTGTAGTTTTTCTCTATGTCTCTTTTAGAAGGACAGGGGGTGCTCAATGCTTAAAATGTTGGACTATTGACCAGAAGATCATGGGTTCAAACCGAACCACTTAAGCAAGACACTTAACCCTCACCTGCTCAGTTGTATGAAAAGATGAATAGTTACTCTAGATAAAAGAATCTGCCAAATACCATAAATGTAAAACTACTATAAGATTTAGTTGAAATGTAGAACAAAGTCCAAGGTCAATCAATAGGCTAACAGAGTAGTAAATAAGCTAAGATAAATAAAGATTCAAGAAAATGTTTAAAGTCAAAAAGACAATAAACATACAAACAATAGTAGCATGACTTGGAAAAAAACTGCACAGGCTAATACTTTTCAGTAGACCTTTAGGCAGGATATTGGTTTATGCAAAAAACAGTTAAATAGGAAACAGGTGCAAATGATTGTGGATTGCAGTAATATTGGTGACAGGGATGTTTTGGAGTGTGTGCTTTGGATGCAGCGAGCAACCATGTTGTTTTGGCAATGTTTTGGCAGTGCTTTCTATTATTTGTATAAATTATATGTGTCTCTCTATATCACGCACATACACACACACAAAAGATAATAAATGTTGCTAGAATTTCAATCAATGTTTCTTGATGAACTGTGCAATATCTTCAAAGATACTCTTGCTACATTATTTATTTCTAAAACTGCATAGATTTCACTGTGTTTCACTGTTTAAAGAAACAACACACCAACTATTTAGATAATTACTGTATATTGCACTTCACATTTCCTTTTATTTTTAGTTAGCAACATGTGCATTACTTTTAATGAATCTTTACATTGTGCATTTGTATACAACCAGGATCATAGTGTCCATTAATTAGCTGGTGTGGGTCTGTCAGAGTTGTTCTGGAGACTTTGACTGTTAAACTTCATTATTACTAGAAAAACCCAGCAGCATTCAGTTTAGTTTCTATCTAACTTTATTTTAGCTATTATCTACTTTCTTAACTCAAATACAAACACATTGTTTTCTTCCGCTTTCGCTTAATTTACAAGGGGTCCAAGGCTAGCTGGTGGCCACCTGGAAACTCTGGGCACAAACACAGGAACAACCCTAGACAGGACGCCAACCCATCGTAGAGCACATACACACAGTCACACACATTCGCACACTAAGGGCCAATTTAGAAACACCAAATAACCTAGCATGAATGTCTATAGAATGCGGGAGAATTTTCCCCAGTTGCCCCTTTCAAGTCTTTCTTGCTTTGATGCGACAGTATTTCCACTGTGCCACCCTGCTTTCTATATTGTTTTTTTTTTTTTTAAAGAAAATATTGTGTGGAGATATAAAAATGCAGAAGTCATGAAAATAAAGTTTGTACCCAAATTTGTACTAGTAAATAGGGTGGCCTAATAGGTTTGCACGCTACTTATATGTACAGGTAAAACGCATGCACACCTTGATGTAATATTGTGTGTGTCCAGGCATTGAATCTGGGTAAATTAATATGACTAACTTGGCTAAACACAGCAGAAACTGTAGTCTTTAGATTTTTTAATCATTTGTTGCAGCCAGAGGACAACAAATTCGATAAATCTACAACTCAGTTCTATGACACTTCTTTAATAGAAATGTGACGTGTTGAAGGTGTTTGGTTGGATTTTGTAACTACGCTAAATAATATCATAACTGCAAACTGTATCATAGCAGTAAAGGATCTTTATTTGCTCAGAAATGCAAATGCCTGGACTAGATACTGTAGCGACACATATGATTGCAATAAATAGTGATGTGCACTTAGTATATAGACATAGTGCTTATCAACAATATTTTGTTTAATACACAAAATACACAATACTGTATTATTAAATAGATATCGCTTAATATAGAATTAAGTAACATGCCAATTAACGCCCAAGATTTCTACTGATTTCAAATTCTTATATATGACAGTTGATTTAATAGATATATAAGAACTATTGCATGAGAGATGCCATTTGTTTTCGGCCTCCTAGTTTATATGATGTGGACTAACACTGAAATATAGAAACATCTCATTTATTAATACATTACTGTATCTTTGTGTTCAGAGAACTAATATTATTGTCAAAAAGTTCAGTAACTCCGCTAGTGTCATAGCTTCTTAGTCCTGTGACATTCTTCCTAGGGACAATGTTTATGAATTTAATGATTATGTTATTTCTGTTCTTAGTGTTGCAAAACTCTTACTTCTTACATATATCCACCATTGCTTAGGCTTATATGAAAAAACTAATTGTGTAAAGTAAGTATAGGGGTATTGCTGTATGTTATTCGAATGAACTTAATGACATACACTTATAAGAATTAAACAGAAATGTATTTTTTTTTATTTTGTTTCTGCTATAATACTGTAATGAAGGCAATAGTCATTTGTGCATATTTTTATTCTTATTGAAAGATGATGCTTGTTCAAAAATACTGTGCACAATTCCAGATGCTGATTCTACATACAGACTGTGTGCTGTGGGAGAAACACATTTCTAAATGTATACAAAACTACAACAGGCTCAAAACTTAACCTGGCAACCAAGAAGGTGTACAAGGCCTAGAGCACATCTCATAAGCACTTCCCACATGCCAGCAGGACAGAGAAGAGAAGCGTCAGATGGTGACACTCTGCTAGGCACACGCCATTATGCTGTAATTACGAGTAAGGCACATTTTGGCCCATGCCCCCAAGGCATTTATCAGGGCACAGCTGGGCCTGCTGAGAAGGGGATGTCTTGCTTCATACTTCTGAAAGGACACAGGGAAATAAGACCGGGTAAAAGTCACACTGCTGAAAAACATGGCCAACTCAGATGCTGTCCATATGGAAGAAGTGAAACAAGGTTAAGAATAAGGAATAAGGCTAAAATTTGTGGGAACATTTGCTTATAATGTCATCAGCAGGTTCTGCTTGTGATTTGAGGCACAACTTACTCTCTGTAACCCAAAAAATATGTTAATATGTATGTGTCTTGAATAAAAAAAAACTTTAATAAAAGAACCGATTAGCTGCAGAACTACAGAGCATTATGAGAGATAATATATCAAGAGATATACGAGGGAGACATAATATATCAAAATCTGTCAAAAAACTGAAATAAATATTTATGAATCTGTTCAAGAACATTTAAGGCCCATACCGCACCTAAACAAGTGAAAACATTTTAAAGCTAATAAAGGTATAAAGCCATGTGATCACTTCCTTACAGCTGAAAAATATGAGAAGGTCACTTGGAGTGAATGTATTGTCATGGACTACGTATTTATGTTTGTCTTGTTCATGTTTATGTTTAGGCGCAGCAGGTGCTAGGAGTTTATGTTTATTTAGGTTCACTCAAAGGGCGTAGGGCTCCCCTGTGATTAGTTTCAGCCCTGATAGACACACCCCCAGTGATCCAGCACAGGTTTTTGTATGCCGGCGCGGATCATAATACGTTTTGTAATAAGGTAACCGTGGTAAAGTCAAAAGGTAACAGTCATGGTTATACATTCTATGTTTTTTGTTAGTCACTTAGCTTTGTGTTCCTCTCATGTTTCATTTGGTACAGCACAAAGTCTACATTGCTATTAATTTGAACAGTGTCACAACCTTTGATACTCTTGGTTGCCCTTTATACTGCTAATTGCAGGTGAACCGCAAGTACCTGTTCTTTAAAAGGCAGTTTTAGTAAGGCTGTGTCCCAAACCAACCTGAACCAAGGAACCCTAATGAGAGTTCACGAACAAAATAAATACAAATAAACAGAATAGGTGACTGCAGGTAACCTGCAAAAACTGACTCATGGAGTTTGTGTCCCAAAAGATAGAAAACCCAGATAGTCTAGAGAAAAACACAAAATAAATCGAACAGGTAAATTTGGGCGAACTGTGAATAGTTGACCTCTATATTATATTCTCTTTTATGGTATCAGTAATTAAATCAGTAATTAAACACGTTAGTAATGTTAGACTGAATTCAAAAATTCTTTAAACTGTACATTAATTTGAACTTCTATTAATTTTACCTTTACTTAAGTGATATAAGTCTTTGTCACAAGTGATATAAATGTTTACAAATGTGATAAAATCAACATGCATTATTACATGCAAGTCACAGACACTTCATTTAAAATTGGCCACAATCCTATACTATTAAATTTACCAAACATACAGGCAGATATTTACATAGGTAAACGTTAAATACTTTTTTAAAATGATCTTGAATTAAAGAAAGCTAGATATTTTTATTTTCCACTGAGAGAGTACATGTACTAAATGTTCCCAGAAAAATGAGAGAAACATGAGAAGAAGCTAGGAAACAAATAGCTGCAAGGCAAATGGATTTCTGAGTGTTTCAGAAAGTAGCAATCTGAAGAGATGAGTTGCATTAAGGAAAGCTTATATTAAGAGCAAAAAGCTTTTTTGATGTTGCAAAGGCAATGCATCACCCACCCAATGCATTAAAAGCTCTGTAAAATTCCTAACATTTACAACTAAGAAAAAATAATTTAGCAATATAAAGATCAATTGATTCTATACATAATTCTATTTCAAAGACATAAAGTCGTCTGTATAAAATGTACTGGATCTTCACTGTATGTGAAGAGCTGATAAGATTTAGTAAGTCAGTACAATCACAGTGATGTGAATAAAGGCATTCACTACAGTGAAAGCAGGTAATGACCAGGCAGTCAAATCTCTATTGTGAATGAGACAGGAAGTTACTGCACACTTAAATTATCAGGCAAAACACATCATAACTTCAGTGTCTCTCTTTATCTAATTAAGGGCTCAGCTAATTGCACAAACAATGCCATGCCACAGATATTGCCCTAACAAATTGCTTAAATTAACCATTTGTAGATGTGATTTCTGTGCTTTAATGGCTCATTTGTCTATACATTTAGCAGGATAATCAGAAAAATATCAGCTTTTTTACTGACAACCGCAATTCCGAAACAGTTAGTACACCATGTAAAATGTAGATTGAAACAGAATGCAATGATGTGTAAATCTCATTAACCTATAATATATTCAGATTAACACATATTAGATGAAATTAAGACATAATTATTTCATGAAAAACTCTTTTTGAATCTGATGGAAGCAACAAATCTCAAAAGATTTAGGACAGGGCCAAGAATACTATTGTGTTGTATAGACACTTTTTTCAAGAACAGTCTGTAACTCTCTGGGAGGTAATGAGAGAGGAATGTTGCCATGTTATTCTCTAATGTAATATTTGTTTCAATTAATATTTATTTTTATAGCACTTTTGTACGATAGAACAAGCTTTACAGAAATGTAATACTGGATACAATGATGAAGTTTAAATAAATTAAATTGTAATACTAATGATGGTAAAACAAGTATGTAAGTTGACAATGTATGAGGCCAGTGCAGTATATGAGGTCCGGATCAGTATTCTCTCATTTGTAGCATGTGTAAAAAGAAACCTAGTAGTAAAATAAATGATTAGGCATGTCATTGTAAAAGATCAATTTAGGAATTACAGAGTGTATTAGAGTAGCAATAGCCGAATAACCAAAAGGGAAATCCAGAAGGAATTAATAAATGAGGGTTCTCATGAGGATGTCTCTGAGACATAAAATCATCCAAAGAATCTCAGTTTACAAAACACTCTAGTGCCCATGAAACCTCCAGGGTTTCTGCTTTTCACCTTTACCTAAGACGACCTAAAACTACTTGTATAAACAGAATGCTTGAATAAACAAATATGTCTTGAGCCAGAAGTTAAACATTGAGACTGTGTCAGAGTCCTAGGTATTAATTGGAAAACTATTCCATGGCTGGGGGTTTTGTAAGAGAAAGATCTGCCACCCACTATGAATTTAATTAATTCAGGAACTTGCAAGCAGCCTGCACCTTTTAATCGATGTAGGCGCGTGGATAATAATAATAATAATATATTTTACATCTTTTAGATCATATCTTCTCTAACTAAAGCCAGAACATCCAACTGCCAGAATATCTAGAAAAAAAGGCATGAATATAATCCAATTTAGTAGTAACAAAGACATGAATTTTTCAATGTATTTTGTGTCTTTGCAATGTTTTAAGATGAAAGAAGACTGTCCTGATAATGTTATCTATATGGGCTTCAAATGAAAGACGGGAGTCAGTTATTACACCAAGATATTTTACTGCTTCACAGGAAGTAAGTGAACTAGATTTACTACAAAAGCAGAAAGCTTACTTAAAGCTGCCTGATGTCTAAGAGGTCTCAGAGTTCAGAGTAAAAAGTTTCTTAGCATTCATTGTCTAATGTCCCTGACACATTCCTTTCCTGAAACATAAAACTGTGTGTAATCAGCATAACAATGGAAACTGATTCCATGTCTTAGAATAATTTTACTCAGAGGCAGCATATTCAGGAAGAAAGTATTGGGCCTACAACAGAACCTTGTGGGACAAAACTTTATATTACACAGCGTATAGATGTCTCATTTTAAATCTACATAGTAGTAATGTATACTTATCTTCAACAACATTATCTTTTCTATGAAGAACAATATTATGATCAATGGTACACAACTCCGGGCAGATGCCACTAGTAACCTTTTTAACCAGTGCTGTCACTGTGCTGGAATGAGTCCTAAAACCTGAAGTCTCTGATGTATATGTGTGCCTGAAGATGTAACAAGCTGTGTGAATATTAGATTTAGCTGTATTTTAAACGCATTAAAGTAATGGTCTGAGATATCTTCACACTGTGGGAGTAAATATATATTTTCAATATCTAATCCAATTGATTATATAAAAAATAATGTGTGACCATCTATATGAGTTGGTCCTGTAATATTCTGATGTAAAATATGTACAAATGTTATCCTAAGAGGATCAAATAGATTATTAAGATAAATATAAACATCTTCAACAATTATCACATTATTCAGAGAAATGATTTAATTACAGTTAAGTATGTATTGCATAAATGTGGCACGGTAGTTGGCACCAGCTGGGCTGGTCTGTATATTTAAGAAACGGCTTATCTACTGGTATTTTCACACACAATCAACTCTAAGGTTTGTAAAGATCAGTCCTAAAAAAGAGCAAAGAGTGGCAAAAATACCTTGTTGATGGGAAAGGTCAGAGGAGAATGGGCAGACAGGTTCAAAATTATATAAAAGCAACAGTAACTCAAATAACCAAGTTACAACCAAGTAATGCAAAATACCATCTCTGTTAAAGGTATGCCACAATGAATTAAGGCAGTTCTGTTGGCAAAAGGGGGTCCAATGTTTAACTAGCAAGGTGTACCTAATAAAGTGACAGGTTAGTGTATATACAGCATCCACTGACAAAAGTTAAAAGCCAGATTAAGAAACACAGGTACATGTTTATATGTACATTATAGTCATATAGAACACATAGCATACAATAAATGAGTGTTTTTATAAATTATTATGAGTTATGAGCTGTTAGGAAGGACTGTCCTAAAATGACTGCAAAAGAGAGCATTTTAGGTAATAGGAATCTGCATATAGCAGTCACTAGCAGATGTCATGAACATCAAACCATGTGGGACAGCTAGAAGTGTCCCAAGAAATAAGCTTTACTTTTATTGAGTGTAATCCATGGCATTCAAAACTGCTTTAATCCATAGTCAATGAATGTTACCAGGCTGAATCACCCAAGTATAGTTGAATCAAACGGGACTGTACACAGGAATGGGGAATTATAAGAACTAAAATTATTTTCACCTCATCCCACTTTCTAAGAAATGAGATTAGGCTAATCTATGGGAAATCTTCCCTCTGTCTGCTTAATGACCTCCTGTTAAGGTGCAACCATTGACTACATTTGACATGATCCATTTGCTTCCTTATGCGTCATTTTTATGACCTCAAGTTTGAATAAGAAAGGTCAGTGTTCAGGCTCAGCTTGAGAGTCTTTGGGGTTCTTCGTGGAAGGAGAATACAGGCTTGGGGCGCACAGCTGGGGTGAGAATAGATTTGCTGAGGGTCGAGAAAAGTGGGCAGTGCAAAACATGTGATCTCGCAGTGGGGCTGCAGTCTGTTCAGCAAGAAGGGACATGAATTATTAAGTGTGAGGTGGAATCCTGGGAGGAGTGGGGAAAAGGGTGGGAAATGCTAACTTGGAGCATCATGGGGTCCCGGTAGGGAGCCAATGGTCATGGCAAGGCAAGTCCTGGCAAATGATAACTAGAAAGAGTAGGTATAAATGATGTTTCTGAGTCGATACGCTAATGCATCTGTCTCTTAGTGTTTTTGCTGTAACAGTTCCACAGTTGTAGAAAAACATACATAAGCTATAACTCACAATTAGGTGATATTGATTCAAGTAATGAGCAGTTCAATATTTTTATCCAAATCAATACAGTATCTAAAACACGAAGGAACAAGAAAACTAGATGTAACAACCAGGAATGATTATGTCTGTGTGTCTGCAGTTGTCTTTCATAGACATGTGATGGATCATATTTATTTTTATTTAATAATATGCTGGCTGCCTTTGAATGACTGAATAAAGTGATAAGAACAATATTATGATAGATAAGCAAACGTTTAAAATATGGACACCTACATGAGACATATAAATAAGTTCAATAAAGCATATAAATAAATAAATAGAATACATAAATAAATAAAGTGAAATTGATATGTGGTGAGTTGAAATGAGGCATAGAGCTAAAACAAACATTTTGTCAAGCAAATGTATCATATATTAGAGTACATTATCTTCCAAAAATAAAGTTAAACCTTATCTATATTATACCTTGGATCTAATATACTGTACATTGTTTAGTACTACTTACTTAATTCCAAAAAAGTTGGGACAAAGCACAAATAAATAAAAGCAATGATGCGTAAGTTTCAAAATTCCAAATTTTATCCAGAATAAAAATATATATCTCACCATGTCTGTTCATCGTCCTAGAGGAACAAGTGCCTCCGGACGTCGTTGAGGATCTCACAGACCAAGATGATGACCACTAAGTCTACAAGATGTCCAGGACAGGAAAGGAGTTACTGAATCACGTCAGGTTATGCATGTTATGTTAGTACGGTCAGGTGATGATGCTCCCACATGGCAGCATTGAAGGAAGTGTAATGACATCAGGCGACGTGGAAGACCGAAAATAACCTGGATGGACAATATTACAGTGCGAACTGGACTTTCAAGGGCCAGACCGCTACGAGAAACACGAGATATAGGGAATTGGAGAATGCTGACTCATCCGTGTAGCCAACCATCGCGATTACGGTGTATATGACATGATATCGTACCTGCAGATGATTGGATACAAACACATTCCATTATTGAAGTTATTGTATATAAAAACAAACAGGGTTTTATTTGAAACTTTTGTTCATTTCTTTCATTTTTTTATAATATTCTATAATAAATCTTTATGTTTTAGTCATGAGTGTGTGTGTGTGTGTGCGTGTGTGCGCGCGTGTGTGTGCTAATAACAATATAGGAATATATACTGTAGATTTGTGTCTGATTGGATGATGTCATGTACAGTGCATGTGGAGCGCCAATAGGGTCAGCACATGAACTGAGTTACTGCATCAGAAAGCACACGGATGAAGGGATTCGTCCGTCTTTCCCACAGAATGATGATGTATATCCATATATAGCAAAGTGATGTAGAGAACTTTAGGAGCATCAGGGTGTGATGACAGTTTGAAAAACATGCAGGAACTTGTCCTCTGATTGATAGTAGTACAAACACACACACACACACACACACACACACACACAAACACACACACAGACACATACAGTATGCAGAGGCTTGCTGCATTCCATAGACGTGCTATGAATCCAAACAGTATATTTTCTGATCCGAATGTGTAAAAACACACCCTGTCGCACATGCAGACGTGTGCGCACAAACACACACACAAACACATGCCCTTCGTTGACATATCTGTTATTTATTTATTTCTCTTTTTAAGGGGTGGGGCCTGTTATCTGTGCTTGTTATTTTATCCTCAATCACGACGTTTTGTGTGTGTGTGTGTGTGTGTGTGTGTGTTCTGATGTGTTTCATTTGATGTACTTGAATTACGGATATGCAATGTTTGCCACACTGACCACTGCCAGCCCAATCAACATGATCAGTACAATTAAGATGATTAAAGTAATTAGTAATCATGTGCTGTTTCAATGATGTGTCTTTTTAAATGAATGACGGAGTGTGTGTGTGTGTGTGTGTGTGTGAGAGAGAGAGATCTTGGGGCCTTTAGATTGTAAAATTTCTGAGTGGTAGAATTTTAAAATCTCTTCTTCGAGGTAAATTATTCTCTTCATTTAACCCGGAGTAGTGCACTACCCCGCTGAGAGTTAATTGGGGGGCAGGGGGGTGGTTTTTGGGTGGTAGGGTGCCTTGCTCAGCGGCACTTCAGCCATGACCTGCCTAAAGTAGGGATCGAACCCGGCAATCTCTTGGCCCCAAGTCTTCTACCCTATTCATTTAGCCATGGCTGACCCGAATTGGGGTAAATCAAACATTACCCGCACTACAGTTGGATTGAACAGTACAAGCCTGAGAGTAAAACCCCCAACCCCCAATCCTATAATTCGGACATTCTGCCCACACACTCTCTCTATTAACTCAAATTTGAAGTCTTAACTAAGCGAATCTTTCCTGTTGTCCTGGTTTTACCCCCATCACACTGTCACCTGTCTGGTCCCATGAATGAAGCCCTACCGGGAGGAGAATTCACATGCATTTGTGTTGGGATTCGGGTTTTTTGGAGGGGGCTGTGTTATTACTGACGTGATAGATATTGGAGACAACCCAAATTTTATAATACAAGTGCACGTGTCCTACCTGGGTATTGTCTTCAGACACTTGTCCCCGTCTCTGAGGCACACACCGCTTTCACTGCGGTCCTCATCCAGTCAGAAAACGTCTCATTTTTCGCCTATTGTGTGATGAATGTGGTGAATCAAAAGCTAAATGTTTATATATTTATATAATCCAGTCTTCTATAATCTCACTCCGACTATAATCTCACTCCGACTATAATCTCACACCGACACCGTCCATTTTCTGTCAGCACCATCTTCATGTGCTTTCACACGGTCGGTAGTTGCTGGTGAACGTTGAGGTAAACTTTCCTTTCCCATAGTGAGTTCGTGAACGTAGTACACTTGATTTGTGCCACCTTGTCCCAACTTTTTTTGAATGGCACGATGCCACACGATGCCAAACGCGACATGCCTTTCCGCGTGTCTTTTGAAAGCAATGACTTAATACAACTCTCCATTATACAGCTGTTACACGTTAAAAAAACATGTAGATGAACGGAAATTAATAATATATTTTATAAATTTATTAATATATTTTATATATATTTATATAGAAAATATACATTTTATTTTTATATAATATTTATATATTATGAAATGTGACAGTCGCGCGTAGATCATTAGTATCGTTAGCGTGTCTTAGCACGCCATCTGCTGGTCGAAGGTGTTAACAGCATGCAGGTAAGGATCACCATATTTTGGATTATTTAGATATGGATTACTTGTATTGATTCCCGGAGGGACATTCTCTGTATTTAACGCATCCAGGGCGAAACATTTAGGGGGTTTGGCCATGACTTGCCTAGAGTGGGGATCGGACCGACGATCTGTCGGTCCCAAGCCCTTTACCTTATCTATTTAGCCACGTCTAACACCAAATGGGAAAAGCGCAGCGTTACCGGAAATGAGGTAATGCCGGGTGGATGCATAGAGATTAGGGAACAAGCTCCTATTCCATGCCCCTGTTCAAATACAATT
>JAOUQT010000033.1:15577533-15591564 GCA_025769995.1 Xyliphius kryptos
CTAACACTAAAATACACAACATCCTACCCTAACACTAAAATACACAACATCCTACCCTAACACTAAAATACACAACATCCTACCCTAACACTAAAATACACAACAGCCTACTCTAACACCAAATACACAACAGCCGATATCTACCCGGCAACTTTGGGCGCAAGGGCAGGAACAACCTGCTTTAAACAACAACTTTAATTATAACTTGATTTTATTTCTAATTCCAAATTAAATTCTAATCACAATGTTTAGCACAATTTTAACTCTGTAACTCTGCACACCTGTTCATGTATTTGAAATCATTTTGTAATAAAGGTTGTCTCCTTGCACTGAGTCCTAGTTTTAGGGTCACGGGGATGCTGGTTCCCACTCGGCAACTTTGGGCATGATTGCAGGAATAAGCATAGACAAGGCACCAATCCATTATACACACACAAACACATTCACACACTAATGGGCAATTTAGAGTCATCAATTAACCGATCATGCATCTCTTTGGAATACTGGAGGAAACCAGAGTTCCCGGAGAAAACCAGCACATATACACCGCACAGAAATTTCCAGAGTCGCCCCCCCGGGCTCGAACCCAGAATCTTCTTGCTGTGAGGCCACAGCACTATCTACTGTGCCACGGTGCTACGCAACACTGAATTTGATTATTTTAATCGTAATATGAACTCTTTTCAGTTGGCCTAATGAATAGGATAAAGGGCTGGGGTCCAAGAGATCGCTGGTTTGATCCCCACTCTAGGCAAGTCATGGCTGAGGTGCTATTGAGCAAAGCACCTTACGCCCAACTGCTTCCTGTACGCCTCAATGGGGGCGTACATGCTGCTCCAGGTTTTCAGCCAATATCAATAAAGCATAAATTATTATTTCAAACTCTGCTTTTAATCCAGATTTGATTCTAGTTCTATTTTTACACACATTTTTAGTCCATTAAAAGTCTGAAATCAACACTTTTATTCTGTGATTCATTCATTTTCTTCTGCTTAATCGACATGGGGTTGCGGGCACAAGGGCTGGAACAACCCTAAACAGGGCGCGAATCCACAGTCATACGCACATTCACACACTACGGGCCACTTTTGAGACACCAGTTAACCTAGCATATGCATGTCTTTGGAATGCGAGCGGAAACCAGAGCTCCTGGAGAAAACCGGTGCGAACACAGGAAGAACATGCAAACTCCAAACAGAACTTTCCAAAATCGTTTCACCCAGTGAATTAACCCAAGTCTTTTCTGGTGTTACACACAACACTGTTCTGCCATTTTTCTGTGATACTTGATGTAATTTTAATCCTAATTTTATTATTGAACTGTTATTGACACCAACCCACACACACACACACACACACAGGATAGTGTGCATTGCCATATAAATACCATTTAACTATTAAACTATACCCACTCGTCTCTCTGTATGTGTCCACTGTCTTTCCTGCTTTCTAACATTATTTAATCCTGTTCTCTCTTTCCTTCTTTTTTAATATCTGCACTTGCTGCTGATATAAAATGTGTGTGTGTATGTGTGGACAGATGGACTCACACAGCTGTGTGTGTAACGATTGGTTTGTGACTGTGTGAAAGACAAGCCTGAGACCTCGACTGTGTTTGAAGAGGAATATTTCACTTTGACTCAGTCTCTTGCACTCTCTCTCTCTCTCTCTCTCTCTCTCTACACACACACAAGAACACACACACACACATACACACACAAAGTGGAATCTTGGCGAATAGAAACGCAAAACATCTTGAACTGATCTTGTTTGAAGGATGAAGGAGAAACAGAGTCACTGAGTGTGTGCGTGTGTGTATTTGCATGTAGCTCAAATAGGTCTGTGGGAAAGTTTGTGGTGTCTGGCTACACAAACACACACACCCAAAATAGAGAAACATTTATGGCAAAACAAAACAAACTTACAATTGTATGTGTGTATCTGTGTGTGTGTGTGTGTGTGTGTGTGTGTGTGTGTGTGTGTGTGAAAGTGTGAGAGAGAAAGATAGATGTCGTTAATCCGTGGCCACACTGCCAGGCTTACGCAGCGAGTGCTGAATGTCTCTGCTTCATAAACACCTCACTAATGAGGCTCTCTGGGGTGATAACACACACACACACGCATACATACCACCTGCCTGTGTGTGTGTGTGTAAATGACATTTTCAGAGCTGACAGGTGGTCGCCCAAACACTACTGGATATCGAAGATGAGCGTGTATGGCTGAGAGAGAGAGAAAGATTGTGTGTGTGTCTGTGAAAGACAGATTATACACATCTTCTCTGCCTAGTATGACAACTGGCTGAATAAAATATGGACAGAGTGAATTAGTGAAGAAAAAGAAATTCCACACATACAAACACACTTGTTGCTATATCCATAAGGTACTTCAGCTGACTCGTGTGTTTAGCATTAGCATTTAGCATCATCTGTTGTCACCTGGATGTTACCATGGAAACAAACTCTGACAAGATTTATAAATTTGTGACGCTTTAGAGCTAGTTTTAAATATGAAATAAAGCCTCAGTAATTCGGTATAAATGCCATGTTATTTCAGCCCGCTAAATTTTCAGTTCATATGAACGTTAGCATCTTAACTTTGATTAGCTAACACATTTTATTACAGTGCTGTAGCTTCTGTGTGAACACTAGCGAACCGCTAAATCGTTGATTTCTGTCAGAAGTCATATTTTAAATGTTACAATATTAATTCTCTTTTAACTCTTCCTTATCTTTCTCCTCTTTCTTATCATTGTCATCATTCTTGTCATAATATTGGCCTTCATTTTCTTTTTCCTCTACTTCTTCTGCTTTTCTTTTTTATTCTTAATCTTCACTTTCTTCTTCTTTTTCTTGTTTTTATTTCTTTTATTTTTCTTGTCTGTAATTTTTTTGTCTTCATGTCTATCTTCTTCTTCTTCATCTTCACCATTTTCTTTGCTTTCTTCAGGTATCCTCTATCTGGTTCTCCTTATACTTTTTTTTTTCTTTTTTCTTCATGTTCTCCGACTTCTTGTAACTCTTCTTTTTCTTCTCCTTGTCCTCCTATATTTTCCTGTGTTTTCAATTCAGCTATTTTTAAAGCCATGCCTTATTTATTATTTAATATGTAGTGCTTTATTTTTGGTGTCCTCTATTTTTAGAAGATGTGTGTAAAACATCATGGAGAAAATCCAGCTAACTCCTTTAATCCATGCAGTATGCAATAGGAATGTGACCACAGGAAATACCCATAATGCACTGTCTGGAATAAAGTAAGCTATGGCAGTGTCAGTTCAGAACAAGTGAATTGCTAGTTTATTAGTTGCTGAATTAATGTGTCATAGTCATAATGGTTCATAGTCAAGACATTTAATTAATTTGTATTATTATACTTACTTTATATCCACAGAGAAAGTTCTCAGGACATTCTGTTTTAGGAAAATATGTACATACCGAGGAGCCTGACGGAGAGATTTTTCTTTTTCCTGTTACATCATTTTCTAAAGTTATTAATAGATACATAATGGAACCATACTTTGAAAATGGTAAGATAGAAGATGAACTGCATGTCATGTTTTTATCCATTTATAATCACATTTAATATGTGGAACAGGTCCATGATGCATTAAATCCAGGTATCGCTTACAGAAGTGTTTTTTTTTTGAGCCACAGCAGATTTCTTACATAAGAAAGATCCTGTGGCACACCACCACTCAAAATAGTTACTAGATGGCACATTGTAGCTTAATGCAGCACATTAAATTACACTATAATTTCTGAATTACTCAGTGTGAAAACTGTCCCTGTTTAGATGAACACAAATCTGATATCCTGGCAAGGATTGACCATAAATAACCACAATTCAACAACAGCTTCTTGAGGATGTTCTTGTTGGCTTCCTATTTATTTAGAATAAATTGTGTTTACTGATATTGTTTTAAATCACTTTTGTAAGTCACTCTGACAAAGGGCATCTGATAAATACTGCAAATGTAAATGTAAACCCCAAGTCCAATGAAGGTTCAAATTTTTGTACATAAAAACAGAATACTACGATTTTCACATAATTATCACCCCATATTCAATTGAATACACTACAAAGACAAGATATTTAATGTGATTATTCTCAAAAAACACATGTTTGGAACATTCCACAAGTGCCATGATTGTGTATATAGAGAGCATCCATAAAAGGCTGGGGCGAGAGTTACCACTTTGTGAACAACTGAATGAGCAAATAGTCCAACAGTTTAAGAAAAATGTTTTTCAACATGTAATTGCAAGGAATTTTGGGATTTCATCATCTATAGTCCATAATATCATCAAAGGATTCAGTGAATCTGGAGAAATCTCTGCGGTCCCTTTGATCCGTCACTCAGCACTGCATTAAAACCAACATCATTCTGTAATGGATATTAAAACATGGGTTCAGGAACACTTCAGAAAACCATTTTCCGTGAACACAGTTCCTCTATCTTCTTTGGTACTCCCACATTCCACCTTGTGCGAGTTAAACTTTACAATACAAAGTGAACGCCCAATATGAAAAAGCAGTTTCTCTGGGCCCAAGCTTATCTAAGATGGGCTAACAAAAAGTGGAAGAGTGTCCTGTGGTCTGACGAGTCTACATTTAAAATTGAAATGATGTCCTCTGGGCCAAGGAGGAAAAGGAATACATGGATTGTTTTCAAAGTTCAAAGGTCAGCATTTCTGATGCTTTTGGGGTGTGTTAGTGCCCATGGCATAGTAACTTGCACATTTGCAAAAGCACTATTGTTTCTGAAAGGTACATGCAGGTTTTGGAGCAACATATGCTACCATCCAAGCAATACTTTTTCTGGGATGTCCCTGATTATTTTAGCCTGCAGTCCAGACCTGTCTCCCATTGAAAATATGTGACACATGAAAAGGAGACATTGGAATGCTAAGCAGTACATCAGTTGTACAAGAAGTGCCCGTTTCCTTCCACATTCCAAAGACATGAATGCTAGGTAAATTGGTGTCCATAGTAGCCCATAGAGTTTGAATGTATGTGTGTGACCGTGTGTGTATGTGAGTGTGTAAGTTTGAATGTGTGTGTTATTGGGCACTGGCTGGCCCTTCACCCCTTGTGGATTAAGCCCATTGTATAGATGTGATTTTTAAAAGTTTTTAAATATTTTTAACATTTAAAATGTAAAATAGTATTAACATTACCAGGTTGTAGGCTTTAGTTACGGGTCAGATTGGGCTTTGTTAAACTGTATTCACTGTAGAGAAATGTGTAAAGAAAGCATGTTAATTTGATACAAAAATAATAAGAAATAAATCATTGATCAGTTCTTTTGAAGAACTCGAAATAAAGGAAGACAATCAGCAAATTTTGCTAATATCAAAATCCCCAGATAAAAAGGGTCAGTAATGGCTAAGAAGGAAAAAGTCAAGTCAAGTACAAGACCAGAAATGCTGTTTAATAATCCATACATAGGATATGAATATATCAAAACCTCAATTTGTCAAAGTAATGTACATTGTTGTGGTTATTGTATACAGGTGCTGGTCATAAAATGAGAATATCATGAAAAAATGTATTTATTTCTATAATTCCATTTAAAAAGTGAAACTTATATATTATACACACATATACTGATATATTTAAAGTGTTTATTTCTTTTGATTTGATGATTATAAAAACACTGACTCCAGCTGCACACAGTGCCAAAGCTACAAGTACCTCGTTTAGGAACCATGTCCAGCAAACTCACCTGGCCTTAATACTATAGAAATTTTATGAGGTACTGTGAAGAAGATGCGATACAACAGACCTAACAATGCAGTACAGCTGAAGGCGACTATCAGGGAAACTTTGGCTCTCACAACACCTGAGCAGTGCCACAGACTGATTGACTCCATGCCATGCTGCATTGCTGCAGTAATTCGGGCAAAAGGATCCCCAACTAAGTACTGAGTGCTGTCCGTGCTGATATGTTTCATGTTCATACTTTTCAGTTGTCAGTTGTAATCATCAAATCGAAATAAATACATACCTGAAGTATATCAGTCTGTGTGTAACAAATGTGTATAATATACAAATTTCACTTAATGAATGGAATTATGGAAATAAATCAACTTTTTTATATTTATGAGATTTATGATATTATAATTGTATGACCAGCACCTGTAAATATGCTGTGCAGGTTTGAATGTATTACATAAAGTAAACTTATTTGTGACTGTTGTGCAAGAAAGAAGAGCAGTATACTGTAATTCATAGTTTGTTTTCTGAGGATGTGTCTGTTTTGTCAGTGGCAATGTATTTGTAAACAAAGATAAAGAATGTAAAAGCTAGCTGACAACAAAATGTATTGAAAAGCTGCGAAAGTATGTCAAATAATTAGTATTTTCTGAAATATAATTAAATGAATTCTATAGCCAGACTGTGGATAATTGTTAACTCCCCACATCTTTGTGAAAGAAATGTTGCAAAACATTGGAATACTTACAAAAATAAAGATCAACTACAAATTGTTATTTTTTAAGAAATTATCAGTGACACTGTTAAAAAGTTTAGTCTGAAAGCACCTAAACGTTTAGTAACCCCAGACAGGGAACATGGTAATGAGTAGTATCTTTAAGCAAATGAGGGCAAGAACTACTCTGGTATGAATCAGTAAGTGACTCTATGATGGCATTGTCAAGGAGATAAATTTACATATACGACTATAACTTATAGCTGTGCACTCCCAGGAGAGCTAAAATATGAAAGCTATGTCACCCACGGCACTGAAGCTAGCAGTAAGAGACAGCGTACAAGAGAGAAAGACTCACACAAGCCCTGCAAGAGAACTCTCACCAACGGGGATTTTTTTAGGAAAATATAATGGTCTTAGTAATGTATAATATACTGCCGTGGCTCTATGGCATGGGTATTAAAGAAGAACATTCTTTTTCATCATTTTTCAAATATCTTTGATCTCCCTGTGATATTAAATGCCCCTGCAGCATTCAAAGTGGATCCATTTGTTGAAGCATGGGTAAATCAAAGCCCACAGGCCTGTATGTCATTCTGGGTAAGGGACACAATCAGAAAGAAACAAGACACTGAATTAAACAAAAGAAAATATGGTTTATGGTCCAGCATAGCTAATCCATATCCAACACTGGAGACCATGTTCAAAATGCTCAGTGTGTTACAACCTATTCATAGCGGATCTCATTATTTTTCTTTTTTCTGGACTCAGCTGCATTTATTTTCATAAAAATAAAATAATGCTTAACACATCATTTCTAATGATAAAACCTCATCTGGGCAAGATCCCAAGTCTGGGTTTAGCTCAGAGGATTCTACGGAACAATGGAATCATTAAGTGATACAACATCACTAGAAACAACATAGCAAAAAGGTCATTCTTTGGTTAAAACATGATAAAAAAATGTAAGCATATTCATTTTTTGCTGTAGATTTTAGTCTAAGTAGGGGATACTATGTTTTCGGGCTTCATACTGTATCTGCAGCATTCAGAATTCTATTCAGCTATGCTTGTTTATACTGTTTCCCACCCGGACACAAACAAACCCCAAGCTGTAGCATGCTGAGGAAGATTGGATTTGAACTGCATTGTGTCACAGCACTCCCATTCATCAGATTATACAATAAATATGACAAGCCCTATCTGCTCATGCATTGGAAGGTGTAGCATCGTATGCTTAGGTCAACAGAAATTTTCACTGACAGGTCCACTGAGCTTTTAACTTCGAGTCAGAAACACTTGAGCAGAGCAGAGTGCTGGCTCATACGTATAATAGTGAGTCTATGATGGAAATAAGGATGTGGTATAGTATAAAGCTGTATACACATTGTATAAAAAGCTGCAGTATATCATGTAAACAGGATAGATTCTAAATAATTTGTTATGCAGTTTGTCATGAGCAAACGTTATTATCTGTGTGTCAGAGTTACTCGTGCCTGCATTTCATTTACAATTAATTTATCCCTTTTCTCATACTTTCTTTCTTTTTTTATCTAAATCTTTTCATATTTTTTTACCACGAGAGTCATTAGCACTAGCTGATGACATATAAGCTTGGCCACTATTTGCTTGGACTACTGCCACACTAGCTGGGGTTATCTCCGGCAGTCAGTTGTGCATTTCAGTGAAGAAAATCAAAGCCAGTTCCAATTAGTCTGGTGTGTCAGAGTTTTGGGCTTCATAATGTAAATTTTCTCATCTTTACATATGCCTTACTATAATAATAATAATAATAATAATCCCAATAGTAAAATTCCAGGTGTTTAAATCAAGCAATTCGGGATTAATTTCCTTGCTCAACCTAGCTAAATTTGTAAATGTTTCTTCCCAGACTGAAGACCAAACCCACTTCTCTGACCATTCGGCCATTGATGTCAAAAAAATACCCCTTTGTAGAAGTATTGAAACCAGCACCGACTGCACTGTGGCGTAGTGGATAGTGCTGTGGCCTCACAGCAAAAAGATCCCCGGTTCAAGCCCAGGGTGGGGCGACTTGGGAAAATTCTATGTGGAGTTTGATGTTCTCCCTATGTTTGCAACGGGTTTTCTCAAAGTACTCTGGTTTCCTCCCACATTCCAAAGACATGCATGTTAGGTTGCTCATTAGTGTGTGTGTGCAAGAAGATCACAGCAAGAAGATCCCCGGTTCAAGCCCTGGGTGGGGCGACTTGGGAAATTTTTATGTGGAGTTTGATGTTCTCCCTTTTTTTAATTATAACATACACTTCTAAGAAAAATTATTCTTATATTAAGAAAACTTTCGTACTGCCGTTTTGTTTGTGTATACACTTCAGACTTTAAACCCCTTAGGTATATACTTCTCCATGCTTTTCTTTCTATAAGCTGCAATTTACCCAAACAGTTTTCTCAAGCAGTTCACATACAGTAACTTCTACTT
Organism: Xyliphius kryptos; assembly: GCA_025769995.1. Lineage (NCBI taxonomy): Eukaryota > Metazoa > Chordata > Actinopteri > Siluriformes > Aspredinidae > Xyliphius > Xyliphius kryptos. Next base: position 15,586,422 of record JAOUQT010000033.1, read on the forward strand.
TATTTTTTTTTTTCAGAGAAACCATATAAACCAAATAAACGGACTGTTTTTATACTCTAACTCTGGTTTCACATTTCTGTTGTTTTCATTTATGTCCCAACAGTCACTTGCACTCTCATTACATCAAAGTATAAAGCAATGCTTGAGATACTGCAGAATCAAAATCAAAGCCGACAGAACTTTCACATCTCCAGTCTCAGACAGGAAAACTCAGCTGAACACTTAAGTTCTCTGTGCCTAGCCTATTTACTGGTGAAAATCTCATGAACAGAATGGTGCCTAATTTCTAAAAAAATAACTTTCAATTAGTTGAAATTAGATAAATTTTACATTTCATTGCTAGTGTAGATGTCTCACTGTGGCTGTTATGTACTGTTCTACATATGCTTAGTTTCACAGTTGGCACCAGGATCACCATGTGACCTGTCCATGTTTTGCGAAAAGTCTCTGCATTAGTGTTCAGCAGCTGCCATGCTGGCTCTGACACTGGCCTTGATAAGCAGTTAGAGGCTTGGTGCTGCCTCGCTGATTCACTGCTATTAGCAAAACAGCACTTGGTCTGCAGCACTGAGCCACTCTTGGCAATGTGCATCTCAGTCTGTACAGGCACACAAATAATTCCTGACCAGAAGCACTAAGTATTCATTAATAATTGGAGTGTGCTGTCTTCAAATGATATATACCCTATTATGACCAATAAATAGAAATAATGACATACATAAATTTTATCAGTGAGGCTCTATCTGCCTGTATTTAAACACTGCACAAATAGACAATTTTTTAATGTGTTTTTTTTGCATAAAGTCTCAAAAGATAGTCATTTAAATAATATTTTATTTTTATTTTATTTTAGATTCCATAGATTTTGGCAAGAGTCACTCTGTGAATGATAATATAATCATTAGTCAAGTTACGTTACCACCTTCACCTAGCACCATCACATCAAAGCACAAAAACATACTGGGTCGAGATGTGCAAAGCCAAGAGGTACACCAGCACTTCATAAATAATGATGATGCTTATCTCACTAGATTAAAGAGCTTTCAAGAAAGAGCTTGTATTGTCTCCTCCTTAATTACATCAGGTCTATATGGGGCTACAATATAATCACATGTGTTCACTTTAACAAATGCGGTGCTTATTCTTCTGAGAAGAAATATGCTTCTATTTTGCTTAAAAGTGTAGAGTCATTTTTCAAGGCAGTAGCATAGAGTATAATACAGTTGCACACTATTGTGCATTTTAATAGATTGATATAATGATTATATAATGACTTTTTATGATTATAGCTTTCTTTCTGTATAACCGGATTTTCTGCTTTATTATTTCATTAACTCTTAATAAACCACAAATCTCACATCTACTACAAAATGCATCTGTGACAAAAATGTCAGGAATATCAATAAAACCCATTGATCAGTTTGCCTGTTCATCTCTCCTAATACATGCAGCTTGGATCTAGTCCAACAGATAAAATCTGTATTTACCTTCTGCGTGCACATCGAAAACACCCAGAGACTTAAGTGCTCAGTATGAATTTTGATTCATGAGCCTGTTTTGCCATTCCTCAAAAGCCATGCAGAATCTACCCAGAAGAGTAGCCAAACCCAACCATCTCTGTGAGAAAGGTTTTGACCACAGACATGGCAGAAGCCATCCGTGTCATATTTTCTGGGAAGCAGTGTTTGACTAATGAGCAGTGCTGACAGGGTTGTGGAAAGGTGCTGGCTGAGTGGAACACATTTGTTTCTCTCCGGTCGGGTGAGAAGTCTGTCAGAGACAGAGAAATGACCAGCAGTCAGCCCCAAGGTGCCCTCCCTTTACTGGCAGTCTGACAAATTGATCATATGGTAAAAGGTTGTCTCAGATTGCCAGTAAGATTTAGATGATTTCATTGTTTGTCATGACTACTACTTTAAAAACATCGAAGGTATAAGCATTTATATTAATGTGAAAATATAATTACATAAATGTATATAAAAAGACCAATTTTTATATATATAGATAGCCTATGTTGCTGACAGGACAACCTTACAGAGTAGCACAACCAAACTGTTACCCAGCTTGTCTAAATATTTCAGCTGTAGTCCTTCAGTCCAGTAGGGCTGGCCAGATAAGGCACTCTCTTGGAACCTTCCATAAGTCAGCGCACCAAACAAAGTCACAAAGTCACATTATGTAAATGATTACATCACCCATATGAGGATGGGTTCCCTTATGGGTCTGGTTCCACTCAAGGTTTCTTCCTTACTTACTCAGGGAGTTTTTCCTTGCCACCGTTACTCATCTGGGATAAAAACGTTTTTTGTAAAGCTGCTTTGGGACAATGCCCATTGTTAAAAGCGCTTTATAAATAAAATTTAATTGAATTGAACAACAATCGGAGCCTGTATTGGAAGCTTTTTAATCAGTCTCTTTTTCTCACACTGATTGTCCTACCCTTAATCTGTATTAGCACCAGGGCACCAGTTAAGTTGTGAGGAAGGTTTGGTAACAAAGGCATTTTAAAAAAGGTAGAGGCTTTGTGGCACTTTGCCTGAGGTAACAAATGTTTTACTAACAGCTCAGGTATTGGTTTGAAAGCACCACTTACGCTAACGTTTAGCTAGAAGCAGCACTATAGAGGTAAGTATAGTACTGCTTTTCGCTAAATGATAGCTTAGCCTCAGGCTTCCAGCAGTTAGTCTAATAGCCTCTTCCTTAGCAGTGCTCGTAGAATTTGGCATGTGAGCTCTGCATCTCCTACTCATTCAGTTTCACTAAATGAAGATAGAGTGGAAGCGAGAGGAAATTTTATTTGAAAATCAAAAGAAATGTAATATATAATAAAAAATAAAGATGATATATTTTCCTTTTTTCTTCAAGTCCTCATCTATACAACCTACACAATTCCCAGCATGTTCTCTCCACTGCCCAGGTTCACAAACCTCATAGAACAGCACATTAAGATAAACCCAGGGGTAATACCACCAATCTGGGAGCATACTAAGAGCATACTTGACCTCTGTGTAATCAATGAATTTCAGAGTGATTGGAGAAGCGTAGTTATGTTTGAGAAAGGGGATTGGTTTGGTTTTGTGTGGATAAGTTCAATGCAGGGTCAAAATTGTATGTATGTATATCCCATAAATTGGATCAACAAGCTGCTGGATTGCTTATGCACATATCAACAGTGATGTAACTGGAGGAAATCCAAACAGACACACGAAGAAAGCTCCACACAGATATGACCATACATGGGAATTTAATCTGAGATCCTCCTTGTTAAGTGAGGAGACAGCACTACCAACTGCAAAACCATTGTGCCTTCACTGTGCCTTTTGATTACTTTATTGATCCCCAGAGGGAAAATGTTCTGTGCATTAAACTCATCCAGGTGTGAACACATGGAGCAGTGTGCTGCCCCACTAAGGCACACGGGGAGCAGTTCGGTGTCGGGTGCCTTGCTCAACGGCTCATCAGCCATGACTGGGGATCAAACCGGTGATCTCTTGCTCACTAGCCCTCTACTCGATCCATTTAACAACAGCTGAATATGTGACCAATAAAGGCTTCTATAAATATTGAAAAACACTCCAAACCCATAGTTTTAAGCCATATGTTATATCCAGTGCCAATGTGTGCTGTGATTGAAGAACAAACCTCAGAGGATCTGGTCTATAGTCTCATTTGTTATCATTTATGTCAAGACATATTAGAATATCTAAAGAGTCAAAAAATTAAGTAGTACATCATTCATGCCAATTAGGCTGAAATTGGTGATTGGCTCTACATTCTTGCCAAGCTGCATGGAAAGAGGAAGCTGTCAGTATGTCATCTCAGCACTGCATCATCTTTGTGAAGACATCTGTCAACAGCTTGGTCCTTATTACACCACACATCACAAGAATGCACACTTCAGTCTAATTACACCTGCCTGTTAAATAATCTTGCTTTGAGGGTGACAAATAAATAATATTCTTACAGAGACTTGTGGCTTACATATGAATGCAATGTGTGAAAGTAAGTCAGAGACATGAAACAGAGTAGTAGGAAAGGGTATTATTACATAATAATACTGGTCTCTAGCAGCATGCTTTCTATCACTCCAGGAGCTGAGAAATAACTTTATGCACAAAAGTGTTACTATTATGCCTGCACCTTTTAAATTCTTAACTGAGTTAAGTCTGGCTTCACAGAATCAGTTCAACCAAAAGTGTGCACTGCAACCCTTCATATTTTAAATAAGTAGAAGGTTTCATGTGCAATGACAGCAGCCTATGCTGGCTTTCAAATGAAGCAGACAAATGGAAGGACAAGAGTGAGATAATTGGTTGATCCATGATGTCCCGTTACAGCACATAACTATCTGACAGCTTCCACCCAAACCCTCCCTGGTCCACGTCTGGGGACAAGAAATCTCCAGTGCCATTAATTGGCTCATTTGTACTGTAATGTACTATTGAGTGAAATGAGGAAAAAAGAAAAGCAGATAGTGTGAGAAAGAAAAATGACACCTCATTGAATGCATACTGTAGTCTGCCCGAGCCTGCCTGTGAAAGAGGCACTGCATCTGCAAGTAGTTCAATAAAGCGACTGAGACATATGTGGACTGCATTTTTTTAAATAATATCCAGTTTGCTTTACATTCATGTAGAAGTTTTAAAATCAAACGTATACAGACAGTATATATCCAGGGATTTGGTTAAAAACAGGCCCAGCTCTACATCTTGGTTGCATGGTATGTGCTGCTTAGCATAAGAAATCATGTAAGCCTAAATATGAAGATATTTCATTTATCAACCGTATCTGAAAAGTTTATAAGCTTGGATTGAGGGGGGATCATTGGGTGTCCGTGAAAGGGACAATTGCACATTCAGATCCATCATGCAGACAGATGATATCATTGAATACAATATTTAGAGGGCATTCCCTTAACATAAAAATAAATAAATAAATATTGTTGGGGCAAATGTAAATTGACAAAAACTTAACTATGACTTTTCTGTGATTTATTCAGCATTTTATTGAACTGTTTATCCACAAATAAAAGAAAAGTTACATGTACAGGGATTGGACAATGAAACTGAAACACTTGGTTTTAGACCACAATAATTTATTAGTATGGTGTTGGGCCTCCTTTTGCGGCCAATACAGCGTCAAT
>JAOUQT010000033.1:15596982-15613854 GCA_025769995.1 Xyliphius kryptos
TTCTCTCCTACAGCCCCCTCCATGTCTCCTGGTGTACTGGCCTGTCTCCTGGTATCTGCTCCATGCTCTGGACACTGCGCTGACAGACACAGCAAAGCTTCTTTCCACAGCTGGAATTGATGTGCCATCCTGAATAAGCTGCACATCCTGAGCAACTTCTGTGGGACTTAGTACCCGAACAATGGGATATGCAAGATGCACCCTCCTTTTTCCCAGTCAAACCACGAAATACGCACAACGAAGCCTCTCACCCTTTTTTGTTCTTAACATGGCTACGCTTAACATGAAACAGTGTTTCCTTTAATGTTATACAAATTCCTGCATCAGGTAACTGTTTATATCTATCGCATATTTAAAAAAAAATAATTGAAGAAACTGTTCTAACTTTTCAACATGGCTGTTACCCATTTGGCAAAATTGGGATTCCTTTGGAGATGTGCTATCTGTTGTTCTAAGTCACATATGCTCTTAGAAGCATAGTTACACAGTCTGCTCAACAATATGGTGAAATGGGAACGGCAATGTTATAGTGCTATGTGCTACTGCTTTACTGCTACACCACTCGACTAGTTTGATAATTTACTCTGGTTGTACATTAAAGGCAGTAAATTCAGCCTTTTAATAAATATATACAGCAGTGTAATTAAGTTTGTTTAAACAGCAGATGAACAAATACCGTTTCTTAATGTGTATATGTGTGAATGCTTAAACAGTTTGTAAGACACAGATGGAAATTAAATGAAATTGTCCTGAAAAACTTGACATTACTTTCCTATTAAAATACTAACAAGGTCTCCCCCCCCCCCCCCTTAGTTATCAAACAACAGAACAACAGAAAAAACTCATAACTATAGCAACAAAGCAAAGTTTACCTAATTACCAGACCACATCTTAAAACCGAAAACAAACTAGTTCAAGGTTAAACCGTATATGTGTGAAATGAAAGTAAAGATAGGGAGACATCAGCAGCTGTTGCTATCATTCAGGATTTTAAGTGGCATATGTGTTGCGCAGTGGGAAAGGACATCCAGCGAGGCCCTCGGGGGCCGACAGGAGCAAACCTGGGGTGTTTGGAATCAGAGAGGCCCCCCTGATGGAAAGCCCATCTCTTGGAAAGCAGGGGGTCTCTAGTGGGTTAAGTGGAGCTGTGCTGTGTAATCAGGAGTACAAGTCTTCCCTCTAGCTATGGTGCCATTTTGAGGTGGAAATTGAGCTTCTATTGTTTTGCTCTTTAGAGACCATAACAAATGCCTTATCTCGATGTGTTTCATTGAGTTGACAGCAGCTAAAATTCCAAAATTGTAAGATGCGAACATGGGTGCGAAATAACCAAAGGCAGTCTCTGACAAGTTTTCCGAGCCGAGATGACGAATCATTTTAATGACAAAAATGCTAGGGTGGGAAAGTCACTTAGAAATCCTGGGTTTTATAACAACTTTTTTTTCTATTGTCAAAAGCCACGTGGTACTGATGGTTATGTCTGGACTGATCCATCAGCCAGTTCCTTGGGGATAAAGAAATAAGTTGTCCTGTCTCAAAAACTTTCCTGAAAAGTCCAGGGATATCTAAAGACTGATGACTGAAATACACACACACTTACCTCTCCAGCTGTTTCAAAAGTCAAAAGCCAATCCATGTAACACATACAACCATGTCCCACCCACTTTTTGTGTCCTAACATGGTCACAGCTTCACATGAAACAACAATTCCTTCAATGTTACACAACTTCCTGCATCAGCTAACTGTTTCCATCAGTCGCATATTTCTGGAAAAATGTCAACAAAAGTGTTGCTTTAGAACTTCGCAACATGACTGTAACCTTCGTTTGCCGACATTCGGGACACCCTCGTGCTATTCATTGTTTCTAGTTACAGAAGCGTAATTATACAGTCTGCTCAACATTACACTGACTACATGAATACTTCCAGAGGTTATGGTGGTGAGGCAGAAGTAGCACGGCAACGTTATACTAGGAAAGGGCTTAATTATAAGGTGTATGCTACGCTACCGGCTAGTACTACTTTATTAGGTAATCATCCTTGTCCCTACAGTCATCGTACAGTAAAATTATTTATGCTCCTTGAACCTTTCCATATTCTTTTACAAACACAAACATAAATTTATGTAATTGGGATTTAATGTGAACAACCAACACAATTGTGAAGTGCAAAGAAAATCATACATGATTTAAAACATTTTTTACAAATAAAAAACTGAAAAGTGTGGTGCGCAAAGGTACCACAAGCGTCAAAACTTTGTGAAACCACCTTTTGCTCCAATCACGGCTGCAAGTCTTTTAGGGTACGTCTCCACCAGCTATGTAGATCTAGTGACTAAAGATTTTTGCCAATTCTTCTTTACAAAACAGCTTCAAGCTCAGTCAGATTAGATGGAGAGTGTTTGTGAACGGCAGTTTTCAGATTTTCACAATTGTATACCATTTTGTGTTGGTCTTTCACATTAAATTCTAATGAAATATATTTATGTTTGTGGTTTTGTGAAAAAATATCAAAAAGTTCAAAAGGTATTAATACTATTTCAAGCCACCGTTGATGCAATTTTTAGTTCTATGCTTAATTTCTTCCTCAAAATTTCCTCAATATCAAGAAAAAGTAAATATTACTTGGTTTGTTGATGACAATGACCATGATGTGGTAATTTTTTAGTGACTACTGCATTGGTACTTCTGGATCACGGTAGTGCCGTTGTTTTTTTTTTTTTTTTTTTTTTTTTTTTTTGGGCGTTATCCACCCACTGTGCACTTTGATTTACTGTCTCACTGTTTCACTTCAAAGATGTTAATTAATATAATATAGTTTTTCCATGGTTCCACAGTTTTTATCCTCAAATCATTTACCAGCTCTCACAGAAGACAGTGAGATACATCAGATTGCTCCCTCTAGTAGGCAAAAAGTTTAATTTGTAAGTGACAGAATAGGTTCAATGCAGTGGTTTTCTTTCTTTTTTTCCCCGTCAAGTGAATTAAAAAAAAAAAAAAAAAAAGGGGGGAATTGCACAAACCTCAATGAACAGGTATTCAGACACTAGTTTGAAACCCTTGCACTACTGTAAAATGTTCTAAATCAGTTTGTTAAATTTTAAATGTTAATCTGGTTATTGTCCTCATCACTCATATCTCAAAGCATAACGATTCCAGAGAGTGGCCGAGGTTCTTTCTGTAAAGTTTGTATGCCCTCTTATTGTCGGCACAGATTTTTTCCCCCACAGTCCAGCAGCATGGTAGTAGGTAGATTTGCTATTGTACATTGTCCCTGCTGTAAATTTGTGGGTGTGTGTCCCTTCTTTTATAAAAAAAAAGGATCCACAAACCAATTACAATAAAAATTATTCAAATAATTGTCATACATACAAGATTTATAATGATGTGAATGTTATACTCGCTTCTCTATAAATATTTATCCTTAGAAATGTCATTTCTAGCATCTTCACTGTTTGGTGCAGATGTTTCCACTTCATGTTAATTAACTTGTTGGGAGAGAAAATATTTCTCTAATTTTGTTTATGAGCTTTATTACTAAAGACCAGCTGAGACAAGGTTTGTTTGTCCTTAGGAATAAGAATATAATTTATTTCCATCATTACGCCACTTAAATTTTGAAAATGGGCACATGATTAATCTTAGTTCACGCCAACAAAATGCATTTTACATGATTCAAAATGTTGTATAATGTGTGTAAATGATTTATAGGAATAATGGGAGCACGCCTTATAATAGAGTTAAAGTAAAAACACATTGTACAATATGGCAAATAGCATTCATCAAATCCTCTTTAGTTGTAAATTCAGTAATAAACATTCCAGGTATTGAGAAAAGAACAAACCAGTCCTTTCTGTCTATCTCTTTTAATACGCTTTACTAGATTTTTTTTTTTTTTTATCTATTTACATATTAGTAGACATATTTTATTATTTTATTATATAGTACATATTTTATTCATATTTTTATGGAACATTTACATTTTTTTTAAACCTTTGTTAAAATGTAAATAAGCACTACATTCTAGCATTAGTAGGTCTTCATTTTTATTTTTAAAGTTATTTCTACAAATACTTTCTGAGACTTGCTTTTTCGTACTGTGCTTTAGCTCATCTAAGAGGTGTGGAAGTCCTGAAACTATAACAAAAGCCAGTGACCCGAGTGGCAAATGCCATGTGTTTGCAATGTGTCTTTTGATGCTTTAAATGCCACCCTAAAAGAAACAATAACTGCAAAAACAATAACTGCTCTTAGAGAAAAATGTCCATTCAAATAATGATTTTTCAAGCAATTTCTGTGCTGTCCTTCTTCTCATACTGCTCAGTCTTTGAGAATGTGCAGCAGGCATGCCGGATACAAAGTTCTGCCTGTGGGTTAAAGAGGTTAGAGCACCAGCGACATACAACAACCTATTAACAGCTTAATTTAGCCTTAATGGGAAAGTAGGGTCTTTTTAAATAGAGAACAGTGATTAGACAGGGAAGAGGCACCTTTGCCTTTTCTTAATTCAAATCTTTCATTTATTCTAATTACCCTTTACCCCAGGCTTTTCACAAAGCATTCATCCTGTCAATCTACCAGCAATGCTTTTATAAAATTACTGCAATAAGTAGCTCACCAATCAGTTTGTAAGGGCTTAGAAAATAAGCCCTTTAATACCACTATCCAACGCAAAAAATAACTGAATAAAAAAAAAAGAAAATACAAAGCTCAAGGGCCTCTACAGGTAGCTAACGATCTGAGCTATAAGCATGATGCACCCTGCCTAGAAAATAAATGTGAAATAATAATATTTTAATGAATTATTAAGCATTACCAATTCAAGAAATGTAAAATACAATTAGAAAGTAAAATATACAACTACTCATTCCCTGTGTAAGCTTTTGACTATGAAAATTAGGAAAGGATAACAATTCACAAGCGTCTAAAAAGTTATACAGCATAAAATTCTACTGTATTTCATATTAGACGCTAAATGTTAACTACAATGAAATTATTTGAAAACATTTATTTTTTATTTTTTTAATTCAGGGCAATTTATATTGTAAATGGAAGGTTTTTATTTATAGTGACTAATTTACAAAACCAAGGGAATGTATATAATACTCTAATAAAGAGCTTAAAAGCAAAACTACATATGTAAAAGACTGAAATGCTACAGTAAGTTTGACAGTTTACCTTTAAACTTGCTTTATTGCATGGTACCTACAGATACAGGGATTGTACAATGAAACTGAAACACCGGTCATTTTAGTGTGGGGGGAGGTTTTATGGTTAAATTGGAGCAGCCTGGTGGCCAATCTTCATTAATTGCACATTGCACCAGTAAAAACAGAGTGTGAAGGTTCAATTAGCTCCAAGTTTCATTAGTTTTGCTCCAATTATTGCAATGCACACAACATTATGGGTGACATACCAGAGTTCAAAAGATTGGTTTGATGAACATGAAAGTAAAGTTGAACATCTCCCATGGCTGTACACTCAGAAGATCTAAATATTATTCAGCCACTTTGGGGTGTTTTGGAGGAGCGAGTCAGGAATTTTTTCCTCCACCAGCATCACGTAGTGACCTGGTCACTATCCTGCAAGAAGAATGGCATAAAATCCCTCTGACCACTGTGCAGGACTTGTAGATGTCATTTCCAAGAAGAATTGATGCTGTATTGTCCTGCAAAAGGAGGCCCTACACCATACTAACAAATTATTGTGGTCTAAAACTAAGTGTTTTGTTGTCCAAGGTGTTTCAATAAAATGTGTAAAGAAACAGTCAACATGCAGTCATGTTTTCTAAAGTTGTATCAAATGCATTTCAACATGTCATCAAGAACACAAATTATGAGAAATCCTATCGGTTGCTTTACTTAAGTTCATGTAGTCATTTAATTTATTTTACATTTTTGCCGTGGTGCACTGCATCTTGCTACACATTTAACTTTTCGTTATAAATATCTATTAACTAGGAAGATAGTTAGGTTCAAAGTTCAGAATCAACCGAAAGAGAGCAAAGAGAGATTGTCAAAGAAAATTTTCACCTAGCATGAAATGCTCTTTCCCAAGGAACCAAAAACACAAAATTAGCAGTTGTGCTATTATTTTATATAAATGTTTAAACACTAGAGTTCAAGATAAAAGTGCTTTTTAAACAATTCCCAAGAAACTGAATAACATAAAAACATGGAATAAATTAAGAAAATAAAGCTTGTGGTGTGTCTCGGTTTGATGCGCCACTTACTATGGTCGTTAAGAGTTTAACTGCTAATAAGTTGGTGGTATAAAAGAAATAACAGTGCCATCTGGTTTGGAAAAGGAGTAAGTAACAGCTTTAAACAAGATTACAGGCTGATATTACAGTTTTTTTTAAAGAAAAAAATAGCGTTAATTAAAGCTGCTGGGTTGAAACATTTCATGACACAGAATGGCCGAGAATGCTAATAGCTTTTTTAAAGGTAACCTTCATACTAATAAATCTAATTACTGACTGTGTAATCAAACATGTGAATACTGAATTACTTGAATTCATATCATTCCAGTGCTCTGATTTTTTTAACGGCTCTGGTTACTTTGTTCAGCTGTGGACCACAACTATTGCTCAAGTAATGTATAATGTAAAGCAATGAAATGTACTGCATGAGCCTGATGTACAGTCATACTTTTCTTTCCATTCCATATCAGAGATAAATGCAATTGTTACACCATTATATTAAATATTTTATACAATGGAAGTAAAACAAGCTCTTAAAATGCAACATCATTAAAGGCTGTTCCAATATTTTTGGCTTCTAACATTACAAATTACAATTACAAAATTACAAAATTATTGGTTTAGAAAGGTAATACTATTGGTAACAGCTCTAACATAGTGATTTGCCCTTTTCCTTTTGTATACTACATTTTCATAGAACTGAAATCTTAAATTAAGGATGTGTACATTACTGCTATCTGTTACTAATATACTATAAAAAAAACTATTAACAATCAAGAGCGTGGCCTAAAACGTGTAGGGCTAAAACAAAGCCTAGTGGCGCTTAATACTATAATAGTGAAAGTGATCGATGGCACAGGGTAGTCCTATCAGAAAAAAAGGTCTTGAAAAACAGGCATGAAATGGAATGGATGAATGCTATCGTACAAAAAATGATGAAACAGATCAAGTTTAAAAATAAAAGCCTAATGGAATCAGCTACGCTAAACAGATACCAGTTTTGATGAAACACGCTAAATGCTAAAAGCAAATGGGCTAAGGCTAAAGGCTAATAATATTGACAAGAAAGCAGGAAGGATCATTTTGTTACTGAAAATCCATATTTTTTTTCTTTACATTTCAATTTCTGTGTGGTATTATTTTAACTTTAAAGTAGTTTACTAATATGACAACTAAATTTGTGACAGATGCAGCTTGGTTTGTCACCTGTTCTGTAAAATACGGAATCGTCCAATAGTTGGCAAATAAAGGAGTCCCGTGTTGAACCAATGTGGGACACTTTTTGTTACATATTTCCAATAAACATTTCACACACATCAACACTGAATCAACACTAAATGGAACAATAATGATCAAAGACACTCCCCCTGGCTTTGCCGAGTCCCCCCTTCCAAACAAATATATAGCAACGATTCTGTGACCAAATTCTGTGACTTAAGAGGGAGCTGTTGCCATTTTAGACCTGAAAATCACATGCACACACATATTCATGTCCCTAATCCCACCTGCCGCAGCTTACAGAACTTTTTAAAGATGTCAACTACATGCTATTCCACAGCTACTAATGTGTTTATGGTTAGGCATAATAATTGCATTTGTTAAAAAAAAAATAATAATAAATAAATAAATTAAAAAAATGTTTATTTTTTTATATATATTAATACAGGGCAGCACGGTGTCTTAGTGGTTAGCACGTTTACCTCTCAGCTCTTTAGGTTCTCTGTTCGAATCCAGATCTGGGTGAAGTTCCCATGTTCTCCTCATGTCTGTGTGGGTTTTCTAAGGTTTCCTTCCACATTCCAAAAACATTTATTCCAGGTAAATTAAATGCTCCAAATTGCCCTGCATAGTGTGTTTGAGTGTGCACAGGGATAGATTGGCACCCTGTCCTGGTTGTATCTGCCCAGCGCCCCAAATGTTCTCCCCTGGATGGGCATGGGGAACCCCACTGCGACCCTAGTAGAGGAATAAGACATTATATTAACTCTCTAAGTTATGCACATAGTTCAAGTAAGTTTTTCATTCAATTCAATTATTTTAAAGAAAATTATTGTTGCACAATCCATACAAACAGATTTAATTAGCTGCACTTTATTAGCGGTTAGCACGTTCACCTCCAAGTGCTTGGGCTTTCGGGTTTAAATCCTAATCTGGGTGGAGTTCCATGTTCTCCCCATGGCTGTATGGTTTTCCTCATGTTTGCATGGTTTTCCTCCCACAGACCAAAACAGATTCAAGGTAAATTGACTGCGCTAAATTGCTCTATATATTCTGTGTGTCTGTGCGTGCATGTGTGTGTGACTGAGTTTGCCCATTGAGGGATTGATGCCCTGTTCTGGGTGTATTTGGCCAGTGCCCAAAATGTTCACACATGGACGGGCATGGCGAATCCCCCGGTAACCCTGGTAAAGGATTAAGCAGGAGATAATGAATGAATGAATAGCTGCACTTTATATTAAAAAAAATGTGTTCATTGGTAATAAAATCTTTTTAAGCTCTAAATTTAACAAATGTTTATCTTTATCAGTCCTGAAATAAAAACATGGCACAAAAGAAAACATATCACTGAGCTTGTCTCTGGACCTGTGGTGTTCATGAGGAGCCGTGGTGGGGGCCTCGGATTTTCATTTCTGAAAGGTGTCAACCCAATAAGCCAGTAATGCTATGTCTTGTCAAAATTGTCTTAATATTTAGACAAAAACTATTAGAAGCACATAACGCCTTTACTTTTACACCAAACTCTTTGATCCTTACAATTAAAGACAAAAAAGCTACAGTAGAGGGTAATGCAAAATGGTTTGCATATGCCATAAAAATCAAGAAATTAAGGAAAGTAAAAACTCTAAAGTGAACATGCTTTCAAAGTGCTGATGGGAAGCTGAACTTTCTATTCAGAGTGTATGACTCTGTCCTGTCTGCAGCTGGGCAGATCTTGGCATCTCATCCAAAACACAGGCCTAATTACTTCATGAAATAATTTAATGTCACCGATGCTGTCAGCTCTTCTCGCCAGGACATCAGGCTCTCTGCTGTGAAATTTATCTCCGTCACGTTCAATAAATGAGGCGGCCGTCACATTTTTGGCAGAGATACCAGACACAGTGTTGTAGTTGGCTCTATGGTCTTTCACAGCCAGAGAAAGACAAGCGGCTCCAAATGTCATCATCCTTCTCATTTACAATTAAGGTATTTATTTGGGAAAAAAAAAATTAAAATACACCAACGGACAACCGCACATTCCAGCTGTGACGTCTGGGCTTTGTGCCCAACCTGAGATCTTCAGAGGAATTCAAATGCGGCTGACTCATTTCCGAATAAATTCTCCAGTCTTTAATGTTAACCTTTAATCACCCTCACCAGTCTTAGCAGTACAGGAAAGAAAGGGTAAATTAAAGGAAGTTTGATTAAAAATACATTACATTGGAATCTATGACTCACCTATCCAGATTTAAGCATAAATATTAAATGTGGAAATGGAAGCTTCAAAGAATACACCTTAAATATGTATTGACTACAGCCATTAACAGATCTGAGCTGGTTTAAAAAGCAAGTTTTTTTATTTATATATATTTTTTATGGTTCTTGCTCATGCCATTCAAGTGTTCATTCAACAGCATATAGTAAAGGCACAATGACAACTACCTTGGAAAAGCAAATACGCAGATAATATTTTTTTAATAGAATCAGCTGAAGTAAAAATATGCATTTTCATGAATGGTAAAAAAATATGTGATATCCAGATTTACTGAAATGCAGCCATTGCAGTTACTTAAATCTTTATTATTTGTAGAGATCTACTCTAAACCATTCATCTTTACTTATAATACAATAGCTACAAATGACAATGATGAGTAATATTAATCATAACATGGAAAATGTTGCAACTCTGACATATCTGTTGGCAAAAACAAATGTGCAGGAAGAATTTCAAAATAACTTTTGTATCACATTTATTTATTGGCATTAGAGCATCGTTTGTGAATAGGCCCCGGGGGTATAAACCAAACACATCATGAATATCAATGTAAACTGGGTAGATTTCATGCTCATGAAAAGGTTACTTGTGTGACATCAAGTGCTACTTTGCTTAGACACTTAGTCTTTACTGCTTCCTCCCTGTAGGTCAGCTGAGGGGTAAACATACATTTGAAATGAAAATCAGGCTGCTAGCTGTTCTATTTATTCCAATTTTCTTCAATGTTTTTGTATATATCCAACACCACTTAGGACCATGCCTTGGAGAGATGGAATAAAAAAAATAAATAAATCGGATAATCTAATTTTAACCCCGGCACTAACCAAGCTGAATAAGTTAGGAATTTAAACCATAGCTGGGTCCTGGGCAGAACTGGAACACTTGTCACATAAATTGTAGACAGCTGTCAGTGTGATTTCTCATGATAAATGAGTAGTGCGGTTCAACTAACCATGGAGAAAAATTTGGTTTGCAAAATGAAAGGCATTACAGAAGCGCAACAGACTTTGAAGAAAGATGAAGCAGTACAGTTCAAGGTGTACTTTTCCTATTTAGAGGATTTCGGCTTTTTTTCCAAACATCTTACTGGTTTGCGCATTTGCCTCCCAGCATTGGAATCCAGGTTCGAATTCCAATCTGGTTAGAGTTTCCATGTACTCCTGGGGTCATCATGGGTTTGTTCCGGGGTCTCCAGTTTCCTCCGAAAGTTAAATTTGGTGCTAAATTGCCCCCATATAGTGACGTGAGTGAGTGCGTGCCCACCAGTAGATTGGTACCTTGTCCTGGGTGTTTCTGCCCTGGGCCTGAGATGTTCTCCCCTTGATGGACATGGGGAACCCTCTCACAACCCTAGTATAGAATTAAGCGGAAGATAATGGATGGATAGGATCTAAGTTGTTTCTAAACATAGAACCCAAAAAAATCCTTTAATATCATAACCAAGCACCCACCAAAATTTTAATCTGCAAATCTTCTAATTGATGTGCAACAGGTCTCATGCATTATAAAGCCTTATTGCATTTGGACATTTTTATTTGGACATATTTTTTAAGATTAATAAAAAAATTGTTGCATTACTTGTATTAGTGGCAAGTACATTCTTCTTTCTCCAGATTTATTGGCCCAGACATTAGCTTTCATTGCACCGGTGTGCCTCTGAGCATGATCAGACATCAAACATGAAGAAAGAAGTAAAAGCAGGAGTGGATTTTAAAAGATAAATAGAAAATGGTTTGACTGAAATAGTGATGGCCGTCTTAGTTCTGGATGACTAGGACATTATGACATCAGAACTATATCAGCCAAATGCTTTCACCAGATACAGGTTAAATATTATAGACCTGGAGGGATTGTGGAAAAGTAAAATGATGATTTTTTTTTTATAAGCAGCAGAATTTGGCCAATTTCCTTACCACTGCAGTTCACCAATTCTGTCTCTTTTTAATCAAATTCACAGTGAGAAGAGCCCTGAGCAAAACCTGCGAAGAGCCAAAACAGGCACGGACATGCACACATGCATAGGTAAAGACACCTAGACATGGGGTGCTAGCGCACACACCATGAGTCAATGTCAGTTTTAATGAACTTCAGGTCATGCCAAATCAAATGAGTCTCAAATCATAAACCTTTGTGTTTGGTTGAAATAAATTACCCACAGCAGATGAGGCAGGGTTGTTTTTCAACCCTTTGTAATCTCCATGCACTGAACCTCAGCATGAGTAGATCACATAGAAATTATTTATTGGTATCCTCTAACATTAGTACCTACAAATTCCAATCTTTAAACAAAAGTCAACCAAATAAAAATCGTTAAGACTCCATAGAAAAGCCATAGCTTTTGAAAAATAGCTAAAACCAGATCAATTACTCTTATTGTTGAATTAAACATTGTCAGCGATATTAAAGTGACTTTTACCTTACAATATTAAGGTCATTTATATAATTGATTACTGTATTAAAAGGGAAAGTTACAGTACTGGGCAGCAAGGCTTAGTGGTTAGCACATTCGCCTCCCAGCACTGGAGATCTAGGTTTGGATTCCAATATGGGTGGAGTTTCCATGTTCTCCACCTGTCCGCATTGGTTTTCTTTGGGTTCTCCAGTTTTCTCTAACAGTCCAAAAACATGGATTGACTGCTCTAAATTGTCCCATATAGTCTGTGTGTGCTTGTGTGTGTTTGTGCCCAGCAATAAATTGCCCTCCCTGGTGTATTCTCCCAGAGCCCCAAACGTTCTACCCTGGATGGGCATGGGGAACCACCCCATGACCCTCGTAGAGGATTAAGCGGAAGGTAATGACATTTACATTTAGTTATTTAGCAAACGCTTTTATCCAAAGCAACTTACAGTTCCCCAACTTGCTTGGGATCAGAACACAGGGTTGATGCAGCACCCTGGAGCAATGAGGGTTAAGGGTCTTGCTCAAGGACCCACATCGGTAACTTCATTGGACCTGGGATTCGAACCCCCAACCTTCTGATTGATAATCCAACACCCTAACCACTGAGCTACCTCTCCCTCAGTGAGTAAACACCTCAGTGACACTGCTGGGATAGGAATAATGCACCGAACAAGTAATACCTACTCTGTCGTGATACTATTGGGATCCTGGTCATTAGGGAACAGAGTAAAGGGGATGTACACAGTACATACTGTGATCCAAAAGCAGATGGTCTACCGTCTGTAATTGCAGAACAACAAAGTCCATCTTTGTGGTCAGTGGGACTGATAATATGGACAACGTGGATTTCCTATTCTCACTCCATTTCATTCACCACTGCTAAACGGTGGAGCGACGTTCCCAACACCATCCGTAAGGCTGTGCCCACAGACACTTGCTAAAAAAAAATTAAAGAAAAAAGAACCTGATCGAGTAATGCACAGGGTTGATGGTTCTACAGTTCCTAAATTACTGACTTGTGTTGTTCTCTCATTTGTAAGTTGCTTTGGATAAAAGCGTCTGCTAAATGACTAAATGTAAAATAAGTGGAGCAAAAAGGGGGTGTGTCCAAACTTATGACCGGTACTGTATTTGTATATGAAGTTTCCAGCTTCATAAACTCTTCCATTTTTAATTATGTATATTGTGTATTTAAAAATTAAAAAAATCATTACCCATTGCAGTACAACAGCAAAAACATAAAAACAAATACACAAACCTCTTAAAGCAGGGGTTCTGGACTGGTCTCAGCCCGAATACAAACCAAATTTATTTGAAGAAAAAAAAAAAAAGCTTTCAAAAACCCATTTTAGTGAATTTAAGAGCAATTACTTTAAGAAACTGAGAAACTTGTCCTTAAAGAACTAAATTCCAGCTTTCCAAAACTCCAGCATCATCACTAATTTAAAGTGTAATTGGTGAATGAATGGTGGTTACCATGGCAATGAGAATGCTGCGCATGTGTGACACCTTTTTCTCTCTCTCTCTCTGACCAACATTTACTTAAATGTGTGTAGATTTTTATTTCTGTATTTGTTTTAATAGTTTTCTTTTACTGCACATGGGAATTTAATTTTGGGTAAAATAAAGTGGTTTTAAAAGTAAAAAAATATCTCTCTCTCTCTCTCTCTCTCTCTCTCCCTCCTCTCACTTTTATTTCAAGATAAAATAGCAATAAGAAATTAGATGTTTTTTTTTTTTTTTTTAAATGTACGGCGAAATCTTTGTTTTCGTTGCTAATCCGTCCGCAAACAATCGGTAAATTCTGAAATCGATGAAAACTAAGTGACTTTCCGTACATCTGGCTGATTTCGGCGATCTTAATGCCTTCTTTATTTCTGCTCTTTGTCTATGATGGGCTGCTGGCTCCAGACAGGTTTTTTGGTTCCTTGATGGAGATGAAAACAAAGTGTTATCCGAAGGAATAAAAAAAGGGGGTAATTTATTTATATAGCGCTTATTACAACAGTACGTTGTAGCCGATGCGATTGTGCCGGGGACAGTTCAAGAACAATGTGAGAAAAGGAAACTCTGCCTGTCAGCATTTCATAGATCCACTGAGTCAGTTGTCTAGACGGCAATGACAAATAAAAAACGAATTGTCCAGCCTTGTTCTGTTTACTTCAATTACTGATCCATCAACACCTAAGTTTTACTGCGACCAGCTTCAGAAGCATCATTCTGTATCTCTGAGTATATAACACGAAGCTGTGATTAAGGCTATGCTGACTCTTCAGAGTTAATTGTGATGGTGTGTACTGCAGGAATGTATATTACTGTGTGTTTATAATAGAAAACACTGGTTATTTACATTTAGTATGTCCGATTACTTAGATTTTATGAGTGTTTTTGTCAAAATGTATCAAATTAAAATTCCTACTAAATGCTTAACAGGAACAGATATTGGTGCAATGAAACCGCATTGTGGTACACTTTTGTTGTGGCCTGTGAACGAGGACAAAGGGAGGAGTGGGGCGGCCCAGCTATTCTGCCATGTATTTTAGAATAAAGTCTGTGTTTAATGCATCCTAAAACTCAAATAACATTTTGGTTTATTGCCATCTTTTTTGACCTACCCAACAGTTTTTTCTAGCTTCTTCTTGCTTAAGTTATTTTTTCTGTTAATGTACAAACAGCGGCAGGCTTCCAGTGTGTCTCATACGTAAACAGCAAAAAGAAAATGTAGCTAAAAATCTAAAATCTAATTCAGATTCCTATTTTACCCAAATTTGGACATGGTCTATTTTGACATAAAAAAAAAGATTGCTCTGCCCATCCAACATGTGGCAGCAATTGGGACTGTTATTTTTCTCCCATACTCCAAGGAACTACTTGGCACTGACTTTGTAACACACACACACACACACACACACACACACACACACACACACTAACAAAGCCTAAAGATCCTGTTATGTATGTTAATCCTGGCAGATGTTCACTGTTTATAATAAATCAATAAGGCACTCGAGGCCGTGCATTATTGTGAATAAACCACAGGAATGAACTGTGATTAGGCACGACTGTGATTAGGTGCCGTTACACCTCTTTCCCGTGGTTTATTCACAATAATGCACAACCTTGAGTGCCTTATTGATTTTATAAACTGGTTACCAACATACCATAATAAAAAAAAGGTTTGATTCATAAATGTGTTGACTGAAAGCAAAATTGCTAATAAACTTTGTAATCTGGTACAGGACTGACGTTATTGCCTGATTGTCTACTTGATTTATTCACTTTTTCCAGATGTTCAGCACAAGCAACCCCCCCAGACCCCAAGCAGCAATGCCTCAGACAAGTCAAGCTCAAAAGCGTCCGAGGTGGGCGACGAGGTGCCAAGTGATTTTGCACTTGGCGAACGCGTGTGGGTGAACGGCGTGAAGCCAGGCCGTGTGGCTTATCTTGGGGAGACCCAATTTGCACCAGGCCAGTGGGCCGGAGTTGTGTTGGATGAGCCCGTGGGCAAAAACGACGGCTCGGTGGGCGGCGTGCGATACTTTGAGTGCCTACCTCTGCAGGGCATCTTCACACGGCCATCCAAGCTTACGCGCCAGCCCGCAGCCGATAGTGCTGATGCCAACACGGGTGATTCGCTGGCAGGACCAAACAGCCAGACTGGCACAGGTGCACAGCGTGTGATCATGCCACTGCGAGAAGGAATATTAAACAGTGCAACCAAGACGGGCAATGAGTCTGGTTCAAACATGTCCGACAGCGGTTCAGTGAAGAAGGGAGGAGAAAAGGATTTGAGGATTGGAGACCGTGTTCTGGTAAGTTTGGGGAAATTATTAATATATATTTTTTGTATTCTAGTTGTAGGTTTCATCCTTACTACTTTTACATAGTATGTGATATAATGAATCAATAAGGCAGGAGAGTCCGTGGATTATTGCTCATAAATCACAGGATGTTATCAGGCCAGAAACAGGTGTTGTTACAGGTGCACCCGATCTGGATGGAGTTTACATGTCCTCCCCGTGTCTGCCTGGGTTTTCACCGGGTTCTCTGGTTAACTCCCACAGTCCAAAAACTCTAAAATTTGCATCCTGTCCTGGGTGTATCTATCCAGCGCCCGAGATGTTCTTCCCTGGATGGGGAGCCCTATCGTGACCCTAGTAGAAGAATAAGTGGAAGATGATGATGGTTGGATGGATGGATGTATATAGATTTAAGTGAAGCTGATTAATTAGAAAGTGGACAAGGAAAAACCAAAGTGACAAATTGCAATTGTCTAGCACTCATAACTTTAAAGTAATTGTTTTCTGTGTATTAATCTCCAACTTTTTCTGGAGATATTAAGGTCCAACTTTTATTTACTATGTTGCTTTAGTTCATTAAGGTTTTGGAGTTTTTGTTTGCACTGCTTGGCCATTGCATTTTAACTAGCTTTAGTTTGGAATCAGTCCTGTTGCATGACTTAAATTCTAGGACGGATGTCCTCACTTTATAGACTACACATACCGTATATACGTATCTTGATGTACTTAGAGATACTGAGAAGTTTGTGGCCGACTTACTGATCGCATGTTTCCCAAACTCTGTGGCTGCAAAACAAACCCAAATCATCACTTCTCCACGTAATTTTGGTAATATGGTGTGCTTGGTTTTTACCAGATGTGATCTAAGATTTATCCTTTAACTAGAATCAATTATCATTTATTCATTCATTATCTTCTGCTTATTCCTTTATGAGGGTTCCGGGGGGGTGGGGGGGGGGATTTAGGGGGTTCCCCATGCCCATCCTGGGGAGAAC
>JAOUQT010000033.1:15657125-15672368 GCA_025769995.1 Xyliphius kryptos
AGTCCACCTTTTACAGCTAGAACAGTTTCATCTCTTCTGGGAAGGTCCACAAGGTTCAGGAGCGTGTTTATGGATATGTTTGAACATTCTTTCAGAAGAACATTTGTGAGGTCACACGCTGATGTTGGACGAGAAGGTCTGGCTCTCAATTTCCACTCTAATTAATCCCAAAGATTTTATATTGGATTAAGGTCACGACTCTGTGCAGGCCAGTCAAGTTTATCCACAGCAGACTTTGTCATCCATGTCTTTATGGACATTGGTTTGTGCATTGTTGCACAGACATGTTGTAAGAGGCCAGCTCCAAACTGTTCCCACAAAGTTGGGAAGATGGAATTGTCCAGAATGTCCTGGTATACTGAAGCATTCATACACCTGTGGCCATGGAAGTGATGGGATGGGTGAGCAAATACTTTATATTTCTGTTTGTCTGTCTGTATGTATATATACTATCAAGAATATTCATAAATTCAGCTTAGTAATAAGATAGAAAATGCAAATTCAATACAAAATCATTAAAAAATTTAATCAAAATGAAAAAAATCATCCATCTGCCTTTTTTGTTTTAAACCGGATGTGTCAGAAACGTTGCCACAAGGATAACTAATTTTTTTATATCGACATCACTTTTTGATCCTTCGATGTCGGCTCTTCCTATCATTGTGACTTCTCACTAGACTGTCTTTAGACAGGTTAGTTTTACCCTACTGATGATGTGTTGTTGCATTAGTAATCCTGCTCGGTACAAAAGTCCCAGATTACCTGAACTTTGACAGCAAATGGCTCTTTTCAAGAGGACCCAGATACACTGTTCAACTTTATAAATGACCTGGTAGACTGTAGATTTAGGCAAAACACTGGAGAATGTTTTTAAGGTGTTTTCAGTTTCATTATCTAACCCCTGTATGTTTGCAGATGGTTAATGACATTTGCCAGTGACCAAGATTTTTTACTACTTTTTACTAATGACCTGCATTCATAATTGGAGACCATGTATACAGTCATACCCTCCTCCAACAAGATTATACACAGATTAGAAAGATTATTTTAGTGGGTATGCTATGGATGTCCTTCTGCAGAATGTCTATCTGATTTAATAAAAAAAGAAAACCTTAATCCTCACTGTTGCTTTTTCTTCTTTTTTTCCCACAATACCCAACCACAGATGTTTCATTATATCTGCTTTCTGTGGATCCCACAGATAAAAAAAATACAAATTTCAATATCAAATCAGTCAATATTTAAATCCATTTACACTTTTTATTTGCATTTTTAAATAGCATTCACAATTTACAAATTCTTTACAGATGTAAAGAAAAGTCCATGAAATAATTTTCTTCTATTTTCTATTGACACCGAACACCTTAACGCAGTCAGTTCTAAAGAAGATAGATTGAGCACTCTCAAACATGCTTTGTATGCACAAATGTAGAAAAGCCTACTCTAAAAATTATAATAAGACTTCCTGAGCTGCTTTGAATTTTAAATGTATCACTAAGTTCATGAATTGATTAAGTATGATTAATTTTTGGCCATTCCAGCTCTATACATGGCTGCCCTTGTATACTGCTTAAATTCTCCTCTATATGGTGCACCATTCATATTTAGACTGAATGCAAGCCCACACACTCATTTGGACAGTAACTTGTGCGGAAATAGGTGAGGAATTTTCCATATAAAACATACATGAAGTTAAAATTTCAAAAGAGGTTTGTGACAACATACAATTAAATGGTCTCTCAACGCAATTGACACCATCTTCTCAACAAGGAGCTTGGGTTAGGGGAACCAAACTGCCCCGAAGGAACGTTTACAGCGGGATACGTGAGAGATTCGTAAGAGAATTGAAGGGTTATGTGTCTCACCAGGCTTTCTGTAGAGGACATTGAGGACGTATATCTATTCGGAACCATGATCACGGGCTTTTGCTGACTGGATTAGGCATTGCCCTGATCTACAGAGAATCTAAACTAACGAGAACAGCTGTCCGAGCCCCTATGAAGCTGCCCGAAATGATTGATGCAATGGGCAGCGCAGCCAGCATGCAAATTGGGACTTTAAATCATAAAATGGACAATATCATGTCTTTGCTCAATTGACTGGATCGTCTGAGAGACCGAAATGGGCCACAAAATGGACATATAAACTATGTGTAGGACTGAGAGACTATGGGAATGGAAATTTTTTTCCCCTTCAGCAAACATGGTCTAATCTATGTTTTGGCTACCCTGAAAACCGTCTATAGCTCTTCAAGGTTGCGGCTGGTATAAACAAATCCTCAGTGAAGGACAGAGAGAAGATAAAAGTCTTGTTCTTCCACCTTCATTCTCCTCTATCCCCTCATCTAAATCCCCCTTCCCGTATCCCTTACCCTTGTGGTGTGTGTGTTCTATATTGCTTGCAAACTATATTAAGGTGTTTTTCTCTACTGACCCACACAGTTAAAAAGGTGGCGCCCGCATGTATAAATGAAATTTCATTTTGTGTATCTTGTACTGTACATAGGGCAGATTGACAATAAACTTCTTCACTTCACTTATTTCTTGAATAGTCAGCCATAATTTGACACTGATCTGTGATTGGTCATTAGTCCAACCGCTTGCATTTTGACATGGGGAATCTGCTGCATAAAGCTTGTACAATTATCCATTGATTTTTTGTGATCTTTTTTCCTCTCCCATCCTGTGCTCACACCACCCGGAAGAGTACCAGGTGAGTACCACTGGATTAGACAGTTTTATTAAGTCAGATAAGATTTGTGTTAAGGTTTAAGCTGCCATGAAATACCTAATGCACCTGAAATTAGTTATCTTACTTCGTTAAATGGCTGTAGTAAATAGGAAAATAGGAAATATATGAAAATGTGCATGCTACATTTGGTTTTTACATTTGTATAAGCATTTGTGGGCTGCTACCCTGCATTGGGCGGAGCGGATTGGTTTCGGGTTGGTGGCAGTGATAAAAGGAGTACCCATTGTATGCACTACATGCCATTGGGTTGTACCTATTAATGCCTTTAGAAATGCTTTAATTCTTCTTGGTATTGATTTAACAAACTGCTGAAAACATTCATTGGAGATTTAGGTCCATTTTGACATTAGAGCATCACAAAGCTGCTGTAGATTTTAATCTTCACATCTCTTAAGCAAAGTTTTGTTTTCTCAGCATCCTTAAGTGTGTGTGTGTGGGAAAATGAGCATAAAAGTTTAATAGTTATTTGAGAATTATGTGAGAGTAGGTGGTGTCCTTGTGTAGGGGTGCATTGGCTCTTGGGGATGGGGATTTTTATCCAATTAAGAGCAATTTCCAGTACTATAACCTATCTTTATTTTTGCCACCCTTTACCGATGCCACAATAGTTTCAGAAGTGGGATGCTGCCCTCTATCCACTGGACACAACTATATGATTTGTATTAGCTAAAGCTGCATAAAAGAAAATTGCCAAAATGCAAAAATTTCACAGACTGTCTAAATAACAATGTGCATCCATCTGTTCTGACATAAAACACAAAGCAGATTCAAAATGTAATAGCATTCATCTCTTGTTTGCATGGCATTTACCTTATTCTTGTCCTACTCAAGCTGTGTAAATAAACAATATCCACAGGGGAGGAGAGTCAGCAGTGTATGATCTGAAACAAAAGCCTGCTGAAACAGTGTGGGGGAACTGCTGTGGAAAGTGTGTGTGTTTGTGTGTGTGTGCGTGCCCTCCTCAGTGGTCCGAGATATTCCCACCTGGTGTCATTACCACTCTTATCTCCTTGCCAGCCCCAACCAAAGTCAAGAACACATCCCACCTGTGCCCGTCTGATAAAATAAATATCATGCAGAGCTGCAGTCATTGTCCATTCCTCTTTTGAAGCTCACTTTCATTCCTTCATCTCCTCTGCCTTTTCCTTCTGTCCCTCCCTCAAATACATTTTCCATTTTCTGACAGCAGAATAATAATAAGAATGAATTACAGCAGATCACTCCGCTGCCTGACCCTTCCCCATGCTGACCACACATCATACTGGACAGCTATTGGGAATTCCTAAAGGAATGTCAAGTAGGCATGCCACCACCCTATCACTTCCCATTCCAGGCTAAAATGAGGTCAAATACTCACATGTACTGTATACAGGTATAAACAAAACCC
The DNA here is from genome assembly GCA_025769995.1 of Xyliphius kryptos. Taxonomy (NCBI): domain Eukaryota; kingdom Metazoa; phylum Chordata; class Actinopteri; order Siluriformes; family Aspredinidae; genus Xyliphius; species Xyliphius kryptos. Next base: position 15,661,264 of record JAOUQT010000033.1, read on the forward strand.
TATTTTGATGATACATCATCTTGAAGGTAGATTCTGAAGAATTACTTGTGATAATAAATACTTAAAATGGCACCAAAGTGTTATTTAACAAATGACGGTAGAAAAACAAATGCTTGAAATTTGTGAAATTACTGTACAGCTGGATGAAACATGGTAGAAGACAAGGCTTTAATGTCAAGTAAAGAGCTCAGCTCTGGGAGAAGAAGATAGAGGGCTCTTGAAGGTGGATAAAATTAAAGGTTGAAAGCTACTTTCTAAAATTATACTGCTCTTTCATTTTAGGCTCATGTTTAATTCCAGCGTTCCAAAAATGTCTTTTCTCCCAGCAGCACCCGAAGATAAATGGCATTTCACAGTGTGGCCTTTTTTATTTTAAATAATGCTAGAGCAATCTTTCTTAAATGCCCCTTTCTTACTAGCCCTTCTATGTTTCTGTTTATGTAAAATCCCACTGAAAGTTTGAGCAAGTCATTTTATGCAGACAGGAAAAAAGATGAACTAAAAAAATCTGGTGATTTAGTACAGCGAATGAGAAATTGCCATAAATGTTTATTCAATGTTTTGTTCAAAATTATTTAAAAAAATGATTATTATTAATAATTAGATTAATTATACTATTAATTGCTTTACAATATAAGAAATATAGCAAAATTAATCTTTCAGTAAAAAAATTGGCTCCGGAATATCTCTTATCTTGACCTGGGAAATGAGCATGGACTAACATTAATAAGGTATTGTAGCATCCAAATAGTAGCAGCCCAAAACAACATTGAATTGCACCAGGTATTGAACAAAATTAGAGAAAAAAGCAGACACACCCATAACTTGTGCCTCACCACAAATGGATACATCAATCCTCATTTCACAAGTCACTTCACCCTTCTCAGTTTGGAAATCTGGGCAATTTCACTGAAAGAAAAATACCTTCCTGTAGGTGCACTCACTGTGCAGAATAGCTAATGGCGTCTTCGTTCTTGCAGCATTCTTGAAACATTTAGAAAGCCGGGCACATAAAGTAAGGCTTTAAAATGTTTAAAATTAGAATTTAAAAAAGTGGTAACATTATACGGGGTGAGCACACAACCTACAAAAATCGTTGATTTACTTGATATAAAGTAGAAAGTAAATTCATTAGAATCTTCTTACACATGTCTTGCATTACATCGACTTACAAAGTTTCTTGCAGAATAGGTTTGATATAACACACTTATTGTACACTGTACCAATTATTCTGTAAACACAGATGCGATAATCCGACTCTCAGCATATCTTCATCGATTTTATAGGTTTGTTTGAAGATCAATTCATTGGGGGTGTGGGTTTGAAGTTTGGTCAGGGCAAGAACCCCAAGAACCATTTTTCCTGTTTATTCCTGGAAATAAACGATAAAAAGGCAATAAAACATATAAATAAACAGTAAAAGAGTAAATTAAAAATATATAAAGAAAGAAAATACAAGAAGCAGCATTTATCCTACTGCAACTATGTCCCAATTCCCCACATCATAACAGCTACTTTTAAAATATTAAACTGAATATATTACAGTGTGTACATTCCAGCAGCCTGATTCATATATCGCTTCTTCTGAATATGAGTTTGCCTAGTCTGAAATGGACTGTGGCCAAGTGGAAAACTGCTCTGTGATCGGACTAATCAAAATTTGGAGTTTTTCATTAAAGTCGGGAATTGGTGTCATTCGGACAAAAGAAGAGAAGGACAACCCAAGTTGTTATCAGCAGTCAGTTTAGAAAACTGCATCTCTGATGGTATGGGGTTGCATTAGTGTGTGTGGCATGGGCAGCTCACATCTGGAAGAAAACCATTATTGCTAAAAGGTATATCCAGGTTCTAGAGCAACATATGCTCCCATCCAGACGACGTCTCATTTAGGGAAGACTTTGCATTTTCCAACATGACAATGCCAAACCACATACTGCATCAATTACAGCATCATGAAACAAAATAATGAAATGGAATATCAAAATACGACAAAAAAGACCTAAGACAGTTGAGCAACTAGAATCATAGATTATACAAAAATGGGTTAACATTCCTATCCCTCAACTTGAGCAACTTGTCTCCTCAGTACCTAGACATTTACAGACTGTTGTAAAGAAAAAAGAGGATGTCTCACAGTGATAAACAGGGCCTTGTCCCAACTTTTTGAGATGGGTTGTTGTCACGAAATTTAAAATCACCCAATTTTTCTCTTAAATTATTAAACATTCGTTTAAACATTCGATATGTTCTGAATAAAATATGAAAATTTGAAACTTCCACATCAATTAATTCCGGTTTATTTTATTTATAATTTGTACATTGTCCCAACTTTTTTGGAATTGGGTTTGTATAAACAGTTATTGCGTTAGCAGATTCAAGTTAAATACCTAGTTCATTCATTGTCCTATTTAATTACATACAGTATAAAAACCTGAAACAAACACATGTGACTGTTTTCTCTCTTTAATTCCAGTGTGATACCCAGATACAGTATTTTACTAGATTCAACACAAAATCTTACATTTTGGAGTGGATACAAAAATATTTATTAAGAGAGGCTTTAGATCGATGGTGTTCAAACTACAAGCCAGAGGTCCATTTTATATTTGTCCTTAGCCAAATAAAAACAAATTTAATTAAAAACAAAACTATTTTTATCACTAAATGAGCATTATAAAAAACTTTGCCATGGGTGACCAGAAAAGGCAAGATAGCAAGTAAGCATAGACATCTATACAAATAAAATGTGTTACATATTTCTCACCGACTTCATAGGAAAGTGTGTCTGTTTGAATATTTTGATTGATTTTGCTAAAATAAAAACACTAAATGAGACATAATATACTACGTATCTAAACTGTAGTAAGTGGCCTGGCCCTTTGTATATTTTTGCCTGTGTGGCCCTCTCAAAAAAGTCTGGACACCCCTGATCTAGATAAATGAAAATACACTGCTCAAAACACTGAGAACGCGATGTAATTCCATCTAGTGAGAGAAGTGAGACCTTCAAAGCGTTTTTTGTAAATTTGCATTAGAGTCAAGTGCTGTTTTTTCTCTGTCCAGAATTGTTGTTTTGTTATTTTATTTTAATATATTGAGAAATATCTCAGTTTCTTTATCTGTCCACACAAATCACTCCATGTTTGCTTTAAAACCGGACATTTTCCGGTGAAGTTTATTTTTTGCAAATTGTGTTTCCATTACACTTTTGCAACACACAGCTTTTTCGACACATATAAAGACCACCACAAGAAAGGGTAAAAACCATTTTGTTGAGACTTTTTTGAAAAATCAGGTGTGTTCATGATCTCATTTTATATTTGTAATTAGCGTTTGTGGAAATGTAAGTGTAATGGAAATATGTCTACTGATGCACAAAAACACATACATTCACACACACAAGCACACACATACACATATCTTGCGTTTCTTCAAACACATATAAAATTGAGTGATATCCCAATTTTAATCCATAGGGTTCAATATTATATTGGCCTACTCTTTGTATCTGTAACAGCTTCAACTACTACGGGAAGTATTTACGCAATTAATATAAATGTGTTCATGGGAATTTCTGACCGTTCCTCCAGCATTTGTGAGTTCAGACTAATGTTGGACAAGAAGGTCTGGCTCATAGTCCGTGCTCAAATTTATCCCAAATTTGTTCTGTTAGGGGTCAGTACTCTGTGCAGGCCAATCAAGTTCTTCCACACTAAGCTCGGTCATCCATGTCTTTATTTACCTTTGGGCACTGGTGTACAGTCATGTTGTAAGCGGATGTGGCCATCCCCATTCTGTTCCCATAAATCTGAATTTGTCCAAAATCTCTTGGTATGCTGAAGTAACAAGTTTTCCTTCCACAAGAATTAAGGGGTTGAGCCTAACTACTGAAAAACTACCCCATAAAATAATCCCCCTCCACTAAACTTTACACTTAGCACAATATTGTCAGACAAGTAGCGTTCTCCTGACAGCCCCAAATTACTCATCCATCAAATTGCCAAACAGAAAAGCATGATTTTTCACTCCAGAGAACACATATACACTTCTCTACAGTCCGGTGGCAGAGTGCTTTACACCACTGAATCCCATGCGTTGGTGGTGTAAGGTTTGGATGCAGCTGCTTGGTCATAGAAACCCATTCCTTGAAGTTCTTTATGCACTGTTCTTGAGCTGAATTGGTGACCTCTGTGCACAATACTCCTCATCATCCACTGACCCCATTCTGTCATTTTACATGGATGATCACTTTGTGACTGAGTTGCTGTTGTTCCCAATTACTTCCACTTTATAATATACCACTTTCAGTTGACTGTGGAATATTTTATAGCGATGAAAGTTTATGACTGAACTTGATGCATAGATGGCATCCTATCTGAATACCACACTTTGACCTGAATACCACACTAAATAAAGATTTCACTGAGCTCCTGAAAACAACATTTTTTACATCTGTGCCTATGGAAGTGATTAGACTACCTGAATTTACTGATTTAGATGAGTAAGTAAATACTTTTGGCAATACAGCGGATATGCTGTTTATTCATAAAATATTAAAAGCCACATAATGGCAACATTTTAAAGGGTAAATTGCTTTAAACATTTCAAGATTAATTGCCTCATGCAGGCGGACATACTTTATTAAGCCTTTTAAATGAGAGTAACCCTATATTTAAATATTTAAATACAGGGCATACAAATTCATTTAAAGGCATTCAGGTAGCAGGACATTGGTGAGAGATTGTTTATCAGGCCACAGCAGATTTGATAGGATGACAGACTTTCTCCAGCTGTGACAGACACAAGTCTACTGGGAAAGCAGCTCAAGTCTGTGTGCTCAGACAGACTCACAATAACTCTGACATGGCTAAGCATCACTCTGACAGGCGGGTGAATGGGCCCCTTCAAGCACATCACCTCTCAAAAGTTAACCACCATTACCCAGAACCCTCTAGAATCAAAGTTGCCTTAGAAGGGTCTGTAGAACTGATCAAACTGGAGATTTTTTACAACCGCAAGTCAAATGAAGTTGGGACGTTGTGTGTAAAACATAAATAAAAACAGAATTCAATCATTTGTAAATTCTTTTCAACCCATATTCAATTCAATAGTCTACAAAAACAAGATATTTAATGTTCGAACAGATAAACTTGATTGTTTTTTGCAAATATTCACTTGTTTTGAAAAGTTAGGATGGGGCAAGAAAAAGACTGGAAAAGTTGAGTAATTTTAAAAAACACCTGTTTGGAACGTAGCACAGGTAAACAGGTTAATTGGAAACAAGTGATTGTCATGATTGCATATAAAGGAAGCATCCCTGACAGTTTCACCACTATGTAAACAACTGTGTGATCAAATAGCCAAAAATTTAGGAACAGTGGATTTATGGATTTCGGATCTACAGTCCATAATATCATTAAAAAATGTAGATAATCTACAGCAGCATGGCCAATATAAAACAATATTGAATGCCTCTGACCTTCGATCCCTCACGTAGCATTGCAGTAATAAAAAACATCATTCTGTAAGGGATATTATTAAATGGGTTCATTACATTAATAACTAACATCATTCTGTAAGGGATATTAACAAATGGGTTCATTACATTAATAACTAACATCATTCTGTAAGGGATATTATCAAAAGGGTTCAGCAGAATTTCTTAAAACCATTATTAGTAAAGCAGTTAATCACTTCATCTACAAGTGCAAGTCAAAACCCTACAATGCAAAGAGAAAGCCAACTTGTCTGGGCCCAAGCTCATTTGAGATAGACTGCAAAGTGGAAAAGTGTCTTGTGGTCTGGCCATATATTTTAAATTGTTTTTGGAAATCATGGATGTCATGTTACCTGTAACAAAGGAAAAGGACTGTCCAGAGTGTTATCAGCGCAAAGTTCAAAAGCCAGCATCTGTGTTGGTATGGGTGTTAATTAGTGCCCATGCCATGTGTAACTTGTGACTGTAAAGGCACCATTAATGCTAAGTTACACTGGTTTTAGAGCACCATATGCTACCCTCAAAGCAGCATATTTTTCCGGGACGTCCCTGATTATTTCAGCAAGAAAATGCCAAGTAATGTTCAAGGAAAAAGTGATATAACACAGTGGTAAACATGCCCCTGTTCAAACTCTTTTGGAACATGTTAGAGGCATCAAATTTAAAATTTGTAAATATTTGCAAGTTTTTAAACATTTTAAGATTCAATATCTTGTCTTTTTTCAGTGTATTTGAATAAATATGGAATGTAAAGAATGAAAATCATTGCATTCTGTTTTTATTTATGTTTTATACAGTGTCCCAACTTCATTGGAATTAGGGTTGTAGATCTAGCTTCACTGACTGTTTAGTGAACACATATTTGCCAATGTGAGTATTATCTTTTTGCTCATGGTTTTGTTCTGACATTTGCATCAAGGTAGCTGTTGTTGTTCTTGCTAATCAGTCAGCATTTGCCGAGAGGGAACATTTTGTGGGCACAGAAGACTATAGCTAACTTTGACTATTAGTAATATTCAGGTAGGAGACAAGGCAACAGCTGCAGTCCACTTTACTGACGAGGAACAATAAATAAGAGAGCACAGTTGTGACTTAATAAATCCACATCCATCACATGCAGTATATATCAATTTCCATTATATTTTGGAAAATACATCCACCTGTTTCTGAAGCTGTGGTTTACAGTTTTACCCACTGATCTTCATATATTGGTCGGATTTTTTATTTTACATTATAAAGATTCTCTCATTCACTTTTAAATAAACAATTATTTTAATAATTATAATAATAATAATAATAATAATAATAATTAAAATAATAATACATTTAACTTATATAGCACCTTTCAAGATAGCAAAGATGGGTGGGGTGAAGGCATTTAGCATCAATCTATCAATTATCTAGCAATAAGGGCAGAGTTGATCAGCGGCCCATGCCACGTCCTCCGATATCAGGGAGTACCACATGTAGTTAATCGCTGCTCAGGAGTCGGAACTGATAAAAGACTCAAACCCTAAAACAATCATGTCCAAAACAAACAAGTCCCCCAGTGAGTTTTCGTCCAATCTCAGAGCAAACAGTGTGTAAGTCCACACTCGGCGATAAGTGTAGCTGGAAACTAGAAATGAAGAACGGACCGGTGAAACACTCAACTCGTTTGTCCATCTCTAACCACAGCCACAACAAGACAAATAAAGTAAGTAACAAGCAAAGAAAGATTTGACTCAATTATTAAACATGTTAATTAAAGGTTCCTCTGAGAAATTAAGTAATATATTTGTTTATAGCTTGTATAAGTATGTAGTATGCATTCTTAATGGTAACATATTCCGGATATTATGGGTTCACTTATAGCTGATACATATATTATAATTGTCATAAACTTCTTGGGAAACTCACAAAACATGTGACATTTGAGCAAAGCAATAATGGAATAATTTATTCATGAAGAAGATTGAAAGCTAGATTAAACAAACACTTTATGCCATAACCAAACAGAAACACGAATCACATAAGAAAATGGAGCAAAACTAAATATTTCTGGAATGAAAGCGCAAAGGTTACACCATGGAGCTTAGTTCTATAAAAAATAAAATAATAATAAATAAAAAAATAAGAGCAGAGTGTGAAGGTTCAATTAGCAGGGTAAGAGCACAACATTATAGGTGACATACCAGAGTTCAAAAGAGGACAAATTGTCTTGCTGGTGCATCTGTGATTAAGACAGCAAGTCTTTGTAATGTATCAAGAGCCACATTAGGGTGTTTTGGAGGAGCAAGTCAGGAAACATTTTCCTCCACCAGCATCACGTAGCCACTATACTGCAAGAAGAATGGCTTAAAATCCCTCTGACCACTGTGCAAGACTTGTATGTGTCATTCCCAAGACAAATTGACGCTGTATTGGCCGCAAAAGGAGGCCCTACACCATACTAATACTAAAACCAGGTGTTTCCGTTTCATTGTCTAACCCCTGTATGTATACAAGTTGTGAGCTTAAGACAGTTACAGTATATCAGAAAAGACAATTTTACCTTATAATTACTTTTTGCTTATTCGTGACATTTAGTTCATTCTAACCATTTATTGACCACAGTAATGATGGTAGAAATTAAAACAATCCAGTCTATTTGATTTAGCACCATTTTCTTGTCTCTTTCTTCTTTACAGATGTCTGCAGCTGTCAGTGACTCGGGGGAGCTGAAGATCATTTCGGAGCAGGACACTGATGCTGAAGCGCCTTCTGTCAAGTATGGTTTACTACTAACTCTAGATCATTAATTTCCAGTGCCCTGTCACTAGCTTTTGAATTGAAAATGATGAAAAATGGAATAATCTAAAAGAAATGTAGTCATTATAATATATTCCTCATGTGAAATGTGTTTGGTGTGTTTCTGAAAGACGAGGAGGCTATGTAAGCATCTCGTGCAGGTTTTCTGCAGGGATTTAAAAACATTAAATGGATTTGGCAAAAATTAAAATTTAATGGCATTAAAAAAAGCATTAAATTAAAATCCAAAATACAAGAATCAGTTTTAAATAGTTTATAGAGTACATCATATTACAGTAGTGATCAAAATAATAGCAGTCTAATACGACTAACCAGATTAATCAATGCCTTTGCTATAAATAGTTTTAGCACATGTCAAACAATTTACTAGTTGGTGCAGTCGATTCTTCCAAAACCCACATCCATGCATACCCACATCCATACAGGACATTGTCCTTGAGTCTGTGTGTTTGAATAATTAATCGTAAGGGTGTGTTCAGAATAATAGCAGTGTTGAGTAGAGTTAGTGAGGTCAATCATTCTGTAAAGGAAATGTGTGAATCAGGTGGCCCGGGTCTTTCCCACTGAGTCACAGTGTCGCCCCATTAAACAAGGAGTTTTCATAGCTGGTGCAAAATTTCCCAAATTCCAGTTGTTTGCATAGAGATATTCTGCTGGAGGAAACTGGAATGGAGATTCTACAAATTCTACAGTGTGGGCTGTGATATATGTATATTTGTATGTATCCATACAAATGGCCCACCCTGTAGAATGATTGGTGGTCAGCATGGAGAAGGATTTTTTCTATTAATTTGTCTGTGGGAATGTATTAAATAGATCTATGCCATTAAAATGTTCTGATACATGCAGAAACCGATAGAATTTCCTTCTTAATTCTATTTTGAAGGACTAAAAGAAAGAAGAAAAAGCTGAAGAAAAGTGAGATTAATTATGATCTTCCACCAACCAAATCAGCAGATCTGGACACTTCTGTACCGTCTACCAGAAAGAAGAGACCACTTCCAAGATTAGGACAAACCAATAGTGCTTTTGAATCGGATTCAGCAAAGTTTAGACACGGTGATCATTAATACTCAGGAGAAAGGAAGAATATGCATATTAAAGTCATCAGTGATTATATTTTTCAAGCCTTATATTTGAATGTATTTTGTAATTTTACTATGTTTATTTTAATAAGTACTACATTGTATGTGCATGTTTTACACAGCGTGACTGTAAAGTTAAAATAAATAGCCATATGTAATAAAAATTAAATCAGTGAGGGTAAACACACATGGAACACACATTTGCTCATCATTATAGAATGATGGTAAAGAACAGAAATTTCCACACACTGCGCCATTGCTTTAATTTAGTTTCATAGTAACGGAAATGGAGCTGCCAGGCAGGAGACAGAGAGGAAGACCAAAGAGGATATATTTAGATGTGGTCAATGTAGACATGCAGGTAGTTGGTGTGAAAGCAGAAGATGAAGAGGACAGAGTGAGGTGGAAAAGGTCGACACGCTGTAGCGACCCCTGATAAAATGGAGAGGCCGAAAGAAGAAGTAGTAGTAACGGCGACATTTATTAAAGCTGATTAAAAACGCTAATCTGACTTGGAGAACTTGAGTTGAGCGCTGGCAGACAGACAGAATTTGCATGTGCTGTATGAACCTTAGCCGACTCAGAATTAGTTTGTACTTCAAACTCTAAAACGTCACTTTATTCTTCTTCTTGTTTTGGCCTCTACGTTTATAAGGGGTTCCTACAGCATCTTTTCCACCTCACTCTGTCCTCTGCATCTTCTGCTTTCACACCTGCATACCTGCATGTCTACATTGACCATATCCAAATACTGTACTGTATCTTCTCTTTGGTCTTTCTCTCTGCCTCTTGCTTGGCAACTCCATCTCTAATATCCTTCTACCAATATATCCACTGTCCCTCCTCTGCATATGTCTAAACCATCTAAATCTGCCCGCTCTAACCTCATTATCGCATTCCACATCCTGTCCTTCCTGGTCACTCCCAAAGAGAATCTCAACATCTTTAGCTCTGCCATTTCCAGCTCTGCTTCCTGTCTCTTATTCAGTGCCACTGTCTCTAAATACAACAAGGCTGGTCTACTACCTTTCCTTTCCTTTCACTGCAACTGTTTTGTCACACATCACTCCTGCCACTTTTGTTTGTCTACTCCGTCATCCCAGTACTCTCTTCACCTTTTTCCACACTCCCCATTTCCTTTGTCTAGCACCAAAAACCATGCCATATTCAAAGATTCTCCAAACCTTTCTGATGCTCGGTTTGAATTTCAGCAAATGCCTAAATGTATAGCGTTGCAGCCATTTTATTGGCTGATTAGATATTTGTGTTAACAAGCAACTGAACAGGTGTATCAGTAAAAACCTCAGTATCTCACTTAAAAACCATTTCCAGAATTGTGGCAAAATATATTTCATAGATGTGTTTGACCAATTACCACTGAAGAAAGATTAATAGTGAAAGTGATCCATTTTTGCCACTATGTTTTTGCACACAGCGGAATGTGTCCTCCGCATTTAACCCATCCGTGCAGTGAAACACACACACATACACACACACTGGTGAAGTGAGCACACGCGTCCGGAGCGGTGAACAGCCCTGCACAGCGCCCGGCAAGCAACTGGGGCTTAGGTGCCTTGCCCAAGGGCACTTCAGCCATGACTTGGCGTTACTTGGAATCGAACCGGAGACCCTCTGGTCGCAAGGCTGGTTCCTTAACCACAAGCCTACAACTTCCCCACATAATAGAACTTAGATTACAAAATCTGCTATTAATAAACTCCACAACAACAAAA
>JAOUQT010000033.1:15696829-15711594 GCA_025769995.1 Xyliphius kryptos
CACAGAAGTTGCTCAGGTAGTGCAGCTTATTCAGGATGGCACATCAATGTGAGCTGTGGCAAGAAGGTTTGCTGTGTGTCAGCACAGTGTCCAGAGCATGAAGCCAGTACACCAGGAGACGTGGAGGGGACCGTAAAAGAGAACACCAGCCGCCTCATCAGGAGCATGCCTCCATGAGCCTCATTTGAACTTGTCTTGAGGAATTTTCACTGAAATTGAATCAGCCTGTCTTTTGATTTTCCACTTTGAGTAGGATTCCAAATCCAGACCTTCATGATATAATTTTGATGTACATTTTGATAATTTAGAACTTTGTTTTCAATGCATTCCACTATCTACTAAATATTTTTAACTGATACATTTTATTCATTGAGATCTAGGATGTGTTCTTTTAGTGTTATTTTTTGAGCAGTGTATATAGCATATACCTAAGTGGTATATTGCATCTACTAATTCTCTTATTTTTCATTAATTTATTTTTCATTTTCACCATTTTAGCTTTCCTTTTTTTCTATTATTCTGTTTTGTTGTGTACTTACTACTGGGCTGTTGTATACTATTTATCCATCAATGTTTTAATTAAGTAATTTTATTATAAAAAAAAATAATAATAAGTGTACACATTCCCAATTACGGACCTAATGAGAAATTTGAGCCCAAAGACACTTGGACAAATAAATGAAATGCATTATAATGTCCTCAGATGGGAGTGTATCAAACAACTGTTTAGTTTATGCCAAATTCAATGTACTGTAACTACTAGCTCTACAAAGAATGTTCACTGGACGTTGACTGGCAGAGGTTTCAGGGTGCAATTTGAGGGAAAAACAAGAATTTAAATCTTTAAAGCAGGATAATCGACACTAACTTCTGAATAAAGGTTTTATCTGTGAAATCCACTTTAGGGCAAGAGTCTTGACTGTTAGCAGTAGATTTTAAACTTTTTTTATTACTGACTTATATGAAGCACACAAATATCTCTTACTGGAAGTCTTAAAGACCAGGACAAAAAGCTAGACTTTTACAGTTTGCAGATACCAAAAGGTGGATATTGCTAGCAGCATCACTTAACATTGAATCATTTGTGCAGCAGATGAACGATATAATGAGAGGGCACACTGTTGGGGGATATGGGACCTAGGAGTGAAATCTATCCCATAAGGCCTGTGTTTCTTAAGATGGAAATTCTGCTAGAGTTGATGGGACTTTCACAGTTGGAAAGAAGACCATCATGAGCAGCATGCCTAGTGCAGGAAAATAGGGGCTGATTTTACCTAACCCATCAGCAAGACTAATGACCCAACACCTGCCCCTCTCCGTGCCACAGATTGGCTCCTATGACATTTAATGTAGAAAATGCCAGTGGCACATGGGGAGGAGGATAAGCTGCTGAGGAATAGGTGCTGATTCAATCATAATGGGCAATAAAGTCGCTCATCAAGTTCGGTTAACAGAACTGGAGCCCTGCATGGGACAAACGAGAGGTAAAGTGATCACATTAATATTCAGGGCCACCCAATGCTGATCATTGGTCAGGTCGAAAGATTTATGGCTTGTTTATCTTAAGGGCCTGCAGAATGAATAGTCGCTCAACAACATGCTGCATTCGTACACGCCCTGGGCATTTATGGAGCAAAAGTGATGAAGAAAGTCACCATACTGGGCTTTTCTATTTGAAAGGTTCACGGATCCTCCATCTTGGAAACAGTTTATCCATTTTTTTTTTTTTTAAACATCTCATGTCAAGCATAAGAGTCCCTCTCTCCAGGCCCAGAGAAAGAATAAATCATAGTGCCACAATAGTTTTAATGGCTTTTTAATGAGTCTAATGTTTTTTCTCTTATAATGAACTCCTTTCATCAGCTTTAATCATTTTGGGTAAATGGAAAATGATCAGGGGAAAAAATGTTAAATCTGCCCAGCAGTCTTGGACCAGAGAGTACAGAAATTGTGGAAAGACAGAGCAGGAGGGTGAAATAATTGAAAATCCTGCTAGTTCTATCTGTAAAGAGTATATCCTCAAAAATATATCTGTGCTGCACAGGGTGGTGAAACCCGGCCAGCGCATCACCGGAGCACCACTTCCTGCCATAGAGGACATCTACAGGAAGCGGTGTATGAAAAGGGCTGGGAAAAATTCAAAGATTTCAGTCACCCAGGATACAGGCTATTGTATATACTGTATAATAACCTACTCTGTTCAGAAGTACACACTATATTATTTATTTACTCTGTTTTTATTCCCCTCATATTTATAACCTGCTCCCTTCATTTCTATAACCGCTTCATAGCCTTATATATACACTCATAACCTGTATATAACTTAGCTACAGCATGGTTAATCTCCTGTACATTATAACATGCATACTCATATTTTACTGGGAGGCATTTCTGGATGGATGCACACTGCATTTTGTTATGTACTTGCGACATGCGCAATGACAATAAAGCTGAAATCTAATTCTTTAAAAAAAATAATAATGTAACTATTAGCATAGTGATGCTGTGTTGTACAGTTATTTCACAATGCATGGCTTAATCTTGTTTCTAGTCAAAACCTGAATACAGTTTGCATTAAGGTATCATTAAATATCATTCCAGGATGGTACATAACCGCTGCCATAAGAGGTGCACTTACTATACAGTAAATAACTTTTCATTTGAAGCAATACAGTAGATTACCTTCACACTAAATTTGAACATAACTTAACTTAACTAAATAAAAACAAGCATTATAACCAAGCAATGAGGCACCTGAGGGTGTACATTATTATAAATGAATCACAAGATAAAGGTCTTAAGAGTGCTGTTACACCTCTTTCACATAAATGCACAACTTTAAGTGTCTTACTGGTTTTATAAAACATCAAAAACGCACTACAATAAAAAATGGTTTAATTCGTAAATCTATTTATTAAAAATGAGATCAGTAATAAACTGGTTTTTGTGATCTAGTGCTTTTAAAATGAAAAAACGGGATACTGGGTTAGTGCTCATCAAGAATCAGCTCACTGTTTATATTATTCCTTATTTCTAATAATTGTACATTAAAATATTGTATTTTATGTCATGCATTAATTCAAATGTGAAGCGATCTGAGGTGTGCATGATTTCTAATAATGTCACGATCAATTCAGCCAATCAGATTTAAGGACCAAAACTATGGCTTTTATAAGAATTGTTAAAAGTTGAGATTGACATTTTTCTGATGCTCTCAAATCACCTAAACTCCAGCAAAAGTTTTAAGCAAAGTTTGTTTAAAACCAATATTTAACATTGCTGAATGTGACAAAGTAAAGTTTTAAGGGTAAAGCACTGTATGTAATTTACATAACAAATAAAGATACATTTATAAGGTTCACACTAGCTTAATAATACAAGTCCAACTGACTATGTAAACTAAACAAAATGAAAAGTAATTAACAGGGCTGTAATTTAAAAAAATTAACACTGAGAAAATGCATTCAACTTGTACTTTTACAAGGCTATCCCATTTTTTTAGCAATGGGATAAAATGGAAGCCTTTGCACACAGGATATCGGCTCTTAAATCCAGTACCTCTACAAATTGCAAAATTGTGACACCTAGCTAGAAATATAATGAATCAAAGCGAGATAAGACGGATACAAATAATGCCTAAAAGAAAGGAAACCGTCCAGATGAAGTGACAGGCAATGGCATATTAGTTGAGATTAGGACTATGTAACTTTCCAAACTGTCAGACATCAGCAGGAGGCCTCAGGGCTAGTGTGTCCCTCATCCTTTTCGTCAGGTTTCTCAATCAATTTAACATCTGGACCATCAAGACTCCACCCTGAGAAAGCTCCAGGGAACGAAGACATCTGTCAACCAAACCAGGACAGCCAGGACAGAGAGATGGATTGAGCTAAACAGGCCAATCTATTACATCACCGTGACATTAGAAGCAACTTTCCTTAGTAACAATAAAACCAATTATACAAGCAGTGTGAAAATGACAAGACAAACGGTTCAAGCAGAGTAATACAAGCTTTATGGTACATTACAAACACAATGGCAAATGACATGTTGACTGGTTCACGTCTTGTCTCATCTATAATGTGCCCAGCAGATTTATCAAATTATGTGACACATTTTGGTAACTACCTATTTTATGACATACCTAAAGTCATAGACATCATGATACAAAAACTTCTAAAACTAGAAATGTTTTGCCCTTACACAACCCTAGCACTTTAATATTGAGTATCAGCCAATACTAGACAGACAGCATATTTTATTTTGACAGTACTACTCCATCACACTCACAATCTCCTATTCAAGTTTATAGAAAATCAATTTGCTTTTTTAAGCAAATGAATTCCTTTATATAATTATATTTACTGCGAACAAATAAAACGTTATGTCAGACACAAATTTGGCAGCAAAACAAGTGCGGTAAATAATTTCAGTAGCATAAAAAATGTCTCACAGTTACTAAGTATGGCAAACTCTGAATAATAGGGTAATAACATAATGACAACGAAGATTTTCTTGTTCATCAGAGGTTAAGAAGTCCTTAATAAGCCCTTTCATACACCCTGCACAAGGTGTGTCATGATGCTCAGACAAAATTGTTGGTACCCTTTGGTTAATGAAAAAAACCCACAATGGTCACAGAAATTACTTAAATCTGACAAAAGTAATAGTAATTAAAAATGCTTTGAAAATGAACAAACGAAACCCGGACATGCTTCAACAAAATTATTTAAAAAAACCTCAAACAGACCTGAACAGAAACGATGGTACCCTTGAAAATAATGTGACCAAAGAGACATGTTGAATCAAGGTGTGAACCAATTAGCATCACGGATGTCTACAATCTTGTAATCAGTCAGTGGGCCTAAATATAAGGATACAGCAGTTATTCCCTGTGATGTTGGTGTGTACCACATTTAACATGGACCAGAGGAAGCCAAGGAAAGAGTTGTCTCAGGAGATAAGAAAGAAAATTATAGACAAACCTGTTAAAAGGTCAAGGTTAACTGGACATAGCCGCAGGAGGAAAATTGATGACAAATCAAAGAGACGGATATGCGAATGGTAACAAACGAGCCCAGACAAACTTCTAAAGACAGTAAAGGTGAACTTCAAGCTCAAGGATTAATGTAAGATTGCACCATCTACCATAGCTTGAGCCAAAGTGGACTTCATGGGAGATGGCCAAGGAGGATGTCATTGTAAAAAAACAAAACAAAGCCTGGAATTTGCCAAACTACATGTTGACAAGCCACAAAGCTTCTGGGAAAATGTCCAGATGAGACAAAAAGATGAGGAAAAAAAATGCCATGGTATCTTTACAGACGGAAAAATGAAGCATATCAAAAAAAGAACACTGTCCTTATTGTGAAACCTGGAGGAGGCTCTGTTATGTTTCAGGCTGCTTTGCTGTATCTTGCAAAGTTTTGAATCTGTGCAGGGTACAATGAAATCAAGACTAGTAATGGATTCTAGAGAGAAATATGCTGCCCAGTGTCAGAAAGCTAGCTTTTACTTGCAGGTCACGGGTCTTGCAACATGATAATGACCCAAAAAACACAGCTTAAAAACACCCAAGAATGGCTAAGAGGAAAACATTAGCCAATCCTATTGAGCATCTTTGGAAGGAGCTGAAACTTGTCGTCTGGAAAACACATTTGTATTTGTTCATTTTCATAGCATTTTTATTTATTATTGCCTTTATCAGTTTCAAGTTATTATGTAACCACTGTAGGGTTTTCTTCCAATAACTAAGGGACACCAACAATTTTGTCCTCATGTGTATACTCTGCCCACAGTATTTTCATGCCTTCCGTCTGTGTCATTTAAATAGCAACAATGCTTGTGAATATACAGTATCTATGGCGATGGGCATGAGGTATTAAAATGTGGTGTGTTCAGATAAATTTCAGGTGTATTGCCATTTTGGCTACAGAAAACACAGATGTGCCACTGACCGAAAACAACGGTCAGACGTCAGTCAGGCCTTCATTGTGAACTTGGCAGTGAGTTGTCAACACACGCTTAATGTGCACACATGGACATGCCGCAGTGCAAAAAGTAGCCAGATATGCTAACGGTCAATCAATAAATTATTAAATATTTTTTTCTTTACTATTTAAGGTTTAATGATAACATGACATTATTATTTATGCAGCTACAAGACTTAAATATATCATTCATTCATTCTCTTCTGCTTATTTATTTTATGAGGGTCGCGGGGGGTTCCCCATGCCCATCCAGGGTGCCAATCCATTGCTGGGTACACACTCACACAGCCACACACACATACACACACTACACAGGGCAATTTATAGCATTCAATTTACCTTCATGGTTTTGGAAAGTGGGAGGAAACTGGAGGAAACCCACACAGACACGGGGAGAACATGCAAACTCCACCCAGATTGGGATTTGAACCGGGAATGCCCAGCGCTGAGAGGCGAATGTGCTAACCACTAAGCCCCCCGTGCCGCCCGACTTAAATATAATTGTAGGGGAATTGTATATTTGAATGACACTAAATGAACCTTACTGATCTTTTAGAACAATGATTTAAAGTTATTTTTTTATTTAAATACTACAGATCTGATGTCATTTGGGGTAATTTTCAATAAAAAACTCTTTTGGACACTTGAACTATATTTAGCCACTACATCAAACAAATTGGTTGCACTTTCTATTGTAATATCCATTTGTTGTATCTGTGGCTAATAATGATCTTATTATGCAGAAATCAATCGAAAGCTTACAGGTGTCATGGAGGATATTTATTAATGCAGTAAGAGGTACAGTTTGAGCCATCAAATTTTATTTTCAGTTCTGAGATTAGGGACTGTGGCAACCATCTGCTGGAAATGTAGGCTTTAGCATTTAATGCCCCACTACAAAAAAGATGAAGGCCCCTTCACACCAGTTGGCAGAGTCTGATGAGAAAGGAAAAAAGTGCAAAATCGTAAAAAATGAAAATGTTAGGCAATCAGCCATCTGGAAGACTCTGTCAAATATTCAAACGATTCGAGAGACACGGAAGGGAATTGGCAGACTGCTTCCAAGAGGCCTCAATTTAGTTTGAAAAATGGCACTCATATTTCTAATGGGGGCACGAGCGACTACTGGGGAAGCTGTGTATGATGCATCCAATCAGAGTCATTGCAGCAAAGTCATTTGGATCGAATTACTAAAACAGTTGTCCTAATTGTTAAAGATTCTCTTTGTTTTGTATTTTTGATTGGCTCCATTTCAAGCTAAACAGCTGTGATTTTTTGTCTCTGTGATTGAAACACCAATTGCTCTTTTTATTATGAGAAGGGAGTGAAAAGAACTGTATGTGACATCTGCTTCCACTGCATCTGACTAAATGATTAAAAAGCTGGTTGAAGATGGAGCAAATAAATCGGCAATTTATTTTTTTAATTGTTGAATTGATGATTATTAGTTATTTTATTCTATTGCAGTGCAGGGATAACATGTGCTCACACCTAGATATAATTGTACAAAAATGTCACAGAGTCGAATGGGCACCTGCCACAGTGGTGTGTGTTTGAAATGTGAAATAAATGGAGCTCCTGCACACTTACCATTTCACATAAAATCGGATTGTGCCACTGCACTTTATCATGACAAATCTCTTACTGAACAACTCTACATAGACCTTTTACCCAATAGAAAATATAAGGCAGCGGAGTAACTGAATCCAACTCATTGTTACAACATATTGACTTACCGCTGTATGATATGTGACCTGTGTGGCTGCACATGTCAAAGGCCCATTTGCACAAATTCGGTCTGACAGGAGTTCTTTCGTAAACCCTTTTATTTTGGCAGGTGGATAATCGGCTGAATGACTATACATTTACAGATGAAACACTAGACTCTTTTCAAACCATTGGTGACTGTGCACTTGGGTGGACAGTTCCCAAATTCCCAGTACATTTAAATAAGGATCATAACACCTAAAAACCAAAAGTACCTTATGAATCTTCAAAGGTAAAGTGCTACAGCTGGAGCTGGAGTATCTAAGTACTTTTAATGCACTCCTTGAGAACCTTCAAGAAGCACATTTGTGAATTTGTGAGGTCACACACTGATGTTGGACCAGAAGACCCGGCTCTCAGTCTCCGTTCGAATTCATCCAAGAGGTTCTATTGGGTCAAGGTCAGAACTTTTCTTTATGAACATTGCTTAATGTACTGACACAGCCATGTTCCCACAAAGTTGAGAGTATGAATGTGAGGAAATTTTACAACTGGATTTGTTGCACAGGTGGCATCCAATTACAGTTCCATTCTGGAAGTCAATAAGCTCCTAAGAGAAACCCATTCTTTCACAAATGTCTGCATGCCTAGGTGCTTGATTTTACAGATATGTGGCCATGGAAGTGATTGGAACCTGATATATTTATATACACACAAACATATGGGGGAGGGGCCACATGTATTCCGAAAAGAAACAGTTAAAAAGAATACAGACATAGGGCAATTAGTATCCTGTACCCTGAAGTAAACCTATTAAGGCACAGGGAGAACCTTCGTGTGTTCCAACCATAAAGAAGTTACGACCTTCTAGCTGTGAAAAAGAAGCGCTAACTGCTGTGCCATCCTACTGGAGTACATCCTTTAGCCATCACGTTAATGTGTGCGCTATAATATTTTCCAATTTATTTTTTTGATAATTTCTGTAATGTTTATGAAAATCCAATAGGACAGAGTTCCCCTTTTGAAAAGGCAAACATCATGAAACATGCTCAAGACTGTTAGCTGTAAGGTACTTTAAAATAAATAATATCTAATTATTTAATAAAAAAATAATAAACATGGTCATTGAAGATTTGCAGTGCATTACATTAACCTTTTGAAAAGGATGCTTAGTGAGCTACGTTTATATTATCCGATTTAGGGCAGTTTTAGCAAATAATATAATCATGACCTCTACATACTTCTAGGGACCAGTATGAGCTCCAGCAATGTTACAGCATGTATTTGAGGAGACAAGTGAAAATTATTTTAACTCAAATGAATAACTTTTGGAACTTTGACCAGGAGTTAATGAAGATCACAAACAACTGGTCAAATATTGTATTTGTAGAGTCAAAGCCAAGGAGAGCGATATGAAGAAAGGCGCCAGGGTGGGGGATAACATGCATATACGCATTTACTGAGCAAGAATCCAATTACTTAGCTCCATTTTAGGTTCCAAACCTTGCTGGCTGATCCACCTTGACAATCCTTGGTTAATCTCATCTGGCAGTTGTGCCTGCTCAGCTCCGAGACGTGAGGGGTCACACTTTCTGTAAGAAGCTGATTAAATAAAAAACAGGATGCCCATCTTGTCTCTTCCAGAGTGATGAATACCAATGAGAGACACGTTTCATTAGTCTCGTTCTGCAAGATTTGATTTCTGCTTCTCTGAGCACGTGTGTGTTTAGTGTAGATCATGTGTAATCTGTGATGGGAAAGGCTGACAAACTGGGATATGTTTAACTGCACCACCTTAATTCTTAAACAAATGTAGGTAAATGTAATATCTGTGTTTGTATAGGTTTTGTCCCCAATACTGTATGTCCCCTATTCATAAATCTGTTGTTACCTGCTGGACCACTGTGACCAGTGAAATCACTTATTAAACCCCATAATGAAGAGCTCATACATAATTTCATTTGCTGTAGGAGGACCTGGGGACATTTTTCTTTTTCAATAAAATGCTTGATATTTTCATTTGAAAGGCCATAATTCTTAGTGCTGCGACAGATATTGGGGTCACCAGTGGTAAATGGGCAATTTATAGTTCCAGGCCTTAAAGTAGAATTTTCTGGCACCTCTTTTCTTTTTAAGGCCCTTTTTTGATTCAATATCTTTTAATTTTCTCTCCTGATGAGTCTGGATAAGAAGCAACCTATGCAATGCATAAATCTTTTCTTATTGGGCAGTTGCTAGCTTCAGAATACGCAAAGCTGCTAGAATGCATACGTCTCAATGACTTAAGCAACCGTGAAAAATTCCCCCGATAGGAAAATTTGCACTTGATTAATAGGTGCTCTACTGTATATTGAAGCCATCCTCTTCCTGGTTATTGTCATTTTAAGTTACATCTATAGTCATCGTGTGTGTGATTTACTGCATTTTATGCTCATTTGTAACTTTAATCACCCCCACAGCTTCTTTGGGGTGCTTTTTCTACACCACACTGGCTAAAGATCATAATATTTACTAATATGGAATAAAGACGGGCAGCACATGGCTTAGTGGTTAGCACGTTCGCCTCTCAGTGCTGGGGTTCCAGGTTTGAAACTCGATCTGGGTGGAATTTCCATGTTCTCACAGTGTCTGTGTGGATTTCCACCAAGTTCTCCGGTGGCTTCTCACAGTCCAAAAACATGGTTTCAAGGTATATTGGCTGGGCTAAATCACCCCTTTCTAAACTGCCTCTATATGTGTGTCTAAGTGTGTGACCGTGTGCCCAGCAATAGATTCGCTTTCCTGGGTGTATCTGCCCAACACCTGAAACTGGATGGGCATGGGACGTCCCACCCCCTGTGACCCAAGTATGGAATTAAGCAGAAGATAATGGACAGATGGCTGGAATTGAAATGTGAGGTGATTGTAGTTGGTTTGTAATTATTTTACATCTCGAATAAAAAATATTATAATACTCAAAGTATAATACAGAATTTTAAACCTTTAAGTTAATGATGCAGTCCCTTTAATTTAAATATTGCATTAGCCCCATTTTAGGCAAACCATTCCAAAATGAGTGTTTCAGAATTTACAGAAATTGTTCTGATGAGGCCAGCAAATCGGTAATTAAGGCACTGTGGGATTTTAAATTGTTTAGTGTACTGCCATATGTCTTAATGGTGTCATAAGTGGAAAAAGAATCCAGAGAGCTGAGATGCAGTTTAAGGTTATAAGTCTTGCTAAATGTGGCAGTGATTAGATAAAAGGCACAGAATTTATACACAAATGGCAAGCACAATGCTGAGCTCTAACGACCATACATTATATATTTCATCCAAATTAAACACAAGCTTTTAGGCATCATCCTAAATGGTTTTTAGTTATGGTTTGTGTCCCAATACAGAGCAAGGCAGTATTTCTTTAAAAGTTTCCAGATTACAGGGTGTTAATGTTGTGCTGGAAGTTTCAATTTAAGAATTAAAAAAAGCTGATCGTAACGTCTTGTTAGTGTAGCTTAGAAATAAACTTAAAGTTTCATTTGATAAAAGCAGAGGGGAAAAGTTACAAAGTAAATGTACTTTGCTACTGGACTTTGTTTAAAAAAATAAATAAATAATAATAATTCACTCACTACATTTTAAAAGAAATACCTCTACTTTTTACTCACTACATTTCTGAAACATTTTTGTTATGAGTTTTTTATTTTGAGTACATTTATTGATGGGTCAATTTTACATTTAGTATGATGCACATTTTAATCCGCTCATGCAGCTTATTAAGTTAAAATCAGAATCCTATTGGATGTTTAAAGGGGGAGAAGGCAGAAGCAAGCCGAAGGGGGGAGCAGAGTGAACTTATGATTGGATGGGTGACCGGCACAGACCTAAACCAATTAATTGACCCCACTGGCTCAGCAAACGCATCTTGGCGATGTGTCAGCCAAAGCAGCTCATGGCATTTAATAATTTACCTTCACATTTGAAAAAGCACATTCAAGTAAGTGAGCTATGTATTTTAGGACCATTTCATATACAGTATATTAGTCTTTATTTGGAGCAATTCTTTAACCGCTGTTCTGACGAGTTGTGCTTCCATAGTGCACTTTTATAGATAAAGTGGCCTAAATAAATCAGTAATTCTAATTTATAAACATAACTAACTCTCTTTGAGCCTAAACCTCAGCTGATTATGTTAAAATTTGAGGCTCAAAATTGCAAACACGTTATTCATTTTATATAAATTGGCTGACTTATTTAACTATCCACTTTTTAATGATGTCCTTTGCTGTAAAACCTTATACTGAGCGACTGATCTCTAATTCCAGCATGCAGCGGCATTCGGAGTTTACACAAACTATACGTGAGTTCAGTATTGTATTGGTCAGTATTTATTATCAATACACTGATAATGTTATTAAACCATTGCTTTGGTTCCTTGTTTTGCACATTAGAATATTTAATTCATATGTCAGGGCTTAATATACAAATATTTCTGGTTGGTAGTCACATTGTTTCAGAAAGAATCCTTAATTAGAAGTGATTTTTGAATAAATACCTTTTTACTTTAAGTACACATAAGTGCAGGTTATATTTTTACTTGAGTAAAAGTACACAATACTAGTATTTATAAGTATGGGACTTCAGTACTTTTGCCACCTCTGCATAAAAAATAACATTCCCTCATTTTTCCTTCTTTTTCAAAAAGTCCAGATAGATTTAAAAAAAAAAAAAAAATACATACACCCTGCCCATTTGGACCAGGCAAATGGAAAGTGGGCTAATGCACATGGAAAACACATTTCCATATTCCCCATTTTGTTAATGGAACACCCAGCCATTACCAAATTACATTAAGCACATAGTGCTGAGTAATTGCATTGGAGAAATAAACTAAAGGTGTTTGGGATCAGCACCTCACTTAAACAGAGAAGGCTTTATATACAGATCTAAAGACAGAAATACAGACAAATGAAAGTGACCTAAATCATATTCAAGTTGTTGATCTGGGTATCAACAGTATAGTATTTGCATTTTCACTTGTGTCAGCCCTTGTTTTATTATATTTTTTGGGGTGCTTGGTATCCTCTGCTCTGGTGCAAAAAATGTGTTGTGGTTCCTTAACCTCACTGACCACACCCTCACTGTGGTATCTAGCTTCATTTTCTTCATGACTCTCAGAAGCCCATCAGCTCGACAATTGTCAGCATTCTTTGAAGTTTGTCTGGCTTCTTCCTTCTGGCAACCCATCCTTACACTCATGGAAGAGGAACATTTAACCCATCCGTGCATTGCGCACACTAAAGTTAGCACACATGCCTGGAGCGGTAGGCAGCCTTGTAGATGGCACCAGGGGGCAATTAGGGTTAGGTGTTACGCCATGGAAATTGATGGGACCAAGAATCGAACCAGGTACCTTTGGGTCACAAGGCTGGTTCCTTTACCACAAGTCTACGAGTATCCCAATTCTACTTTCTTAAGGCACTGTGATGGACTTCATTAAAATTAATTCAACTAACACTCGCTACAAAATTAGTTTATCGTTGAGTAGCAAGAAAAAGGGCCTGGATCCACTGTCCATGTGCACAACACTGGAATAACATCAGTAATCATTTATGAATTTGGTTTCCAGAAATATGTTTCGTGAACCTATTAAAGCAGTTATTTGGTGTTGCATGGTTGATTTTGCAAAGACGGAACAAAACCAGTCTCTGAAGACAAAGAAGGTTAATAAGGCAAACAGAAGCTTAAATAGCGGAACATTCACAAAATCCATACCTGGGAGTGCTATCTGCCTCCAAACACATAATGGAGCAGAAAAATAGAGGTAGATAAAAAGAGAGCGAGAGCGCTCAGCTCAGCCAATTAAGTGACCAGCTGTTCCTAAAACAGCGAGGTGTCTTTTGGGACAGAATGATTGGTCACCTGTAAGAACTCTCTCAGCAATAGCAGCAAAGAGATGTGACTCTAGTAATGTTTTTGTTCGCCTTTTAGTTCCACTTTGCACAATTTTATTTTGTTTTTTGTCCATGCCTTTCATGGTTTTCAAACTCAGTAAACTGCCCATTAACCCCCTCATCTAATTTACTGCTGCATTAACAATGATTGATCATCCTCTAATAAGCAACACGGAAAGCAATGGAAATAAGACTCCTCAGTATGAATGCTGGACTGACAATCCACCAAGCAAAAATGTCCCGCCATCAACATCCTGTAGGCAGCATCCTGTGAGCACTGATTAGAGAATGACTAGCATGAAGTGTGCAGCAATAAACGAGCTGTACGTGCACAATGTAAACACTGCTATACCTGATTTAATCAAACCGCTGCACATGCAAACATGCTACCATCACTGCAAGAGTAATTGCACTGGTAAACAGGATCCATCACCCTAATATGTGCTCCAAGATGTTTCTGTGCTAAGTTTTTAAATAAAAAAATAATAATAATCAAACTGTGTAAAGAAACAGATGGACTACAGTACAGTAGTCTAAAACTGCAGAACTTCACAGTATAACTAATTATATATTAAAAAATAACTTTAAGTGTTGCAGGAGACAGTCATTCCTAAAGAAATAAAATATCATGTAAAAGTTATTCAAAAAGTTAAGCTTTCGTAGATTATAGATTTAGGGACAACAATTTATGGGCTTTCAAATCATAAAACCTACGACAACAACACGAGGAACAGCTTCATTCCGGAAGCTGTAAGACTCAAACACATTACAATCACACTACAACACTTTCCCCTCACTGGTCACCATAACTCACTATTTAAAGTTAAGGTTTACATATTGCCACATAATCTGCTGTCTCTGCTGTATTTCACTACATTTTCGCTGCAAAAATTTAAAAAGGAAAAAAAACTGTTGTTTATATTTTAAGTTGTATATATATATATATAGTATAGTGTATATTATATAGTCTATATTTATTATCTTACTCAATATATATATATATAATACAATGTACATGTTGAAATTTTTTTTTTTAGGTTTAAAAAAAGTTTACAGGGTTACTCTGGGTCCGTGGGCCATAATTTCGTTTTCGTGACATGCTACATGTGATGAAAATGACAATAAAGCCTCCTTGAATC
>JAOUQT010000033.1:15753378-15764490 GCA_025769995.1 Xyliphius kryptos
GCACACATGCCCGGAGCAGTGAGCCTGGGGAGCAACTGGGGGTTAGGTGCCTTGCCCAAGGGCACTTCAGCCATGACTTATCGGTACTTGGAATTGAACCAGGGACCTTTCTGGTCGCAAGACTGGTTCCATAACCACAAGCCTACAACTGCCCCAAAACTAGATTAAGATCTAATGAGTTGGAAGGTCACTAACGTACACAGTATCAGTAATTGGTAGTCAGATTACTTTATCAAGGTAACTATGTCATCACCGATCATGTTTTTAGGTTTATATTTCATTATGATCACATGACCAAGTTCTACACTGACATATATAGTATTAAAAGTGTTCTTTCTTGAAATAAGGTGATTGACTGGTTGGCACTGGGCAGTGTTGTCTCTTCACTGGGTTTGAGTTTGGGTCCCGGGTAAGGCATCCTGGGTCTATTCTATGTGGCATGTCAGTGTGGGTTTCCTATAGGTTCTTCGGTTTCTTCCCACAGTCCAAAAACTTGCAGTAGGCTTTGGTGTTTCTAAATTGCCTCACAGCTGATACAAGATTAGGAAGCTTGGTCAGTTTTACCCTATGCCACAGAGCACATCTGTGCAGCCAACCATCACAATGATGATGTATGACATGACATATGCTGCACATAGAAAAGTACTGCACATAGTCATCAACAATTCTTAGATAGACTGTGACTTTCAAATGTTTTTCAGTAACCAAATATGTACCAAGAAAACATTTGCTACACTACACCAACTTGGCAAACCTAATCATTAGACACAAGACACCATTTGAGACTTCTGTTGTTGCTGGATAATCACCTGGAATGGAGCAAACACCTGAATCTGCTGGGTCTTCTGTGCATTGTGTTGTGATATGGGATATGGGTTATGATAAGGAGTGGATTTCTGAGATACTGTAGCTTCCCTGTCAACTAGAAACCTGTACGCTGTCTATTTTTCTTCATATTCCTGGAAAAAAAGTTTTTTTTGGGATTGCTCATGCAGTGTCTGGCCTGTGTTTTTTTGTTGCCAAATAATTAGCTAATCAATAATTATTTGTACAATATTCCAATTAAAATTTCCAATGAGTTTTCCCAAATAAAATGATACCATTTCAGAACAATGTCCTCCCATCACCATTTATGAAAGAACGGTATACAAGAAAAGAGACCATATTCATGCTTGGATTAAATGTGACTAACAGTTCATTATAATCCTAATTTCTATCTTGAATGTATCTGAGAGCCGACCATTGCGCCGTGTGACTAATGACACTGAGATGAAACATTTAGACGGTTTCATGCATCAACCTCTTTCCAAGGTTTATAGTGACTGAATGACATCATTAAGTTTATTTAGATCAATTTCACACTGAATCTCTGATTAATCGAGAGAGAATTATACACGGTAAGACTCCCAGTGTCACTCTAAATTACTAGATAAGCAAAAGAAATGGATCCAAAGCTGAATGTCACCCATTTAAAAGCATACAAATCAAAATACACCATTAAGGCAATTTCAGTCTTGATGTTTAGTAGATGTGAAATTGAGTATAAGTGGCAAATATAAACCAAATGACTCAAAGCATTACTATTAACTATTAGCATTACTAATTAAAACATTGTCCATAAGGTCAGTTCCTAACAAAAGTTGGGATGCTGTGTAAAATGTCAATAAAAAAACAAAATTCAACGCAAATCTCATGTTTTTTGTCTCATTCTATTTTAAAATTGCTTTGGCCGAATGAAAATAGTGGCAAACATGTGGTGTATCACATTGCTTGATGCATCTTTATCTGCAAATTGTATTCACATTAAATTAATTTTGGACAATGTAGGACGATTGTAAGGGCTGGGCACTTACAGGATAGGGGGCCCCTTGAGGCTATGAAACCTTGCTATGACTATCTGATCCCGCTACTCTATTCTCAGGGAGCACTGCCATAAAATGTCGATACATGCGCAGAACATGAGCAGATTCCCTGCACTACCTTTCGATCTGCATCCCTGGGCAGTTTGCACTGTGCATGTGCAGAAAAAATGAAGGAAATGGAGGAATGAATTGTAAAATCTTGATTACTGATGATGTTTGCCGGAGGGCCTTTTCTCTGAAGTAAACATTATGTGCATAATACAGAATCTGTTATACATCAATACTGACACAGTGACGCAAGCATGCATACGAGAATTTGAATTAAATCAATCCCATACTTAGTAGACAAAAATAATTACTCATCAAAATATCTTAAAATTGTGTGAAAGTGACCATGCACTATTAATTTTTAACGTACTGTTCTTTTCAGTTTAATTCTGACTACTTTTAAAATGTTATTACCTAAACTTGCTAGATTGCTGATCACATGCAGCATACCTTTCAGTAAAGTAATGTAAATACAGTGAATCGAGATATAAATGTCAATAAAAGTGGTAAGTTCAAGCCAAAAGCAGATTTTGGTAGCTTGCTCTTGAAAATTCCACTACCACTACCAAACATTTTCCTTTGCTCGGGGGCCCTTTTCTTGTTCCCTTTCATGGGGCCAAATATCTCTAATGATGCCCCTATTGCTAGGTAATGTCAATTAGTTGCACTTCCAGCTGTTTTTATCAGTTCTGCTTACATTTGTTGTGCAAGTTTATAATAAGCTGATATTTTTCATTAAATATTTCCCTTTGAACATCTGCTATTTGGTTTACTGTAACATTGCTGCATTTTGTTTTTATTTCAATTTTAAGCTATGCAAACCGTTTTTTTTTTGGACGGGAATGTGTGCCTATTTTTGCATTATTTTTGATATCTTCAGTTGAATGTCTTAGCCTGCCAGTCAGGAACATGTACAGATGTGTACTCAGAGTCTCTAACCTTTGGCCCCCAGTCTGTACTCTTGGCTGAGGTATATAATAGCTGTATATTTAAGGCCTCCATGGTTCATGGAAAAAATGCATGCTTAAACTGCATTCATGTACCCTATGCCCAGGGTCTTGGCTCTGGCTGTGCCGCTGACCAAGCTCACAGTTTGCTCTGCCCTAACCCAGGAAATGTGTATATGCTTTTGTTTTCATGCATTATTGCTCTTGCGCAACCACTAAGGTGACCATAGGTTAGATATGAATATTTTTCTCCTTAGTAAAGGGTTTGTGTCCAATGTGCAAGTTCCCAGTGCATTAAAACAATCTCAGTTGTATTATTTTACAATTAACTATGAAATAATTGCCAAACCCTTCACATTTCTCCTGTGTCTGTGTCAATATTCGCCCACTTACTAGCAGACTCTATGTAATCTCCTTCCACACATACAAGGTATTAAGTGTGAATATATACATAAGTTGCAACTCAATTTAGTCACTTCTTTTTATTTTAAATAATATTATACCAATTATGTTTTTTTTTCCATCCATTTATTCTCAGTGAACTAATTTGAACAGACTGCCATAAAGAAGTGAACGTTTATCAGCTATATTGTTTGAACATGTGCTAAACCTAAAAACAAAAGCCTTTGACTATGAAAAGGGAGCCATTATTAAGAATAGAGCTTTTCATGAATGTGGGTGTGCATGTATGTAATCTAATAGAAATTACTTTGACATACTAATCTATGCCATTTAACACTAAAGACATTCAATGAATTATTGCAATATCAGAATGGAATAACCACAATAAAATTAGCTATATTTGAGCTGCAGCCCAGCAACAGCTATATTGAAGTTGCAATGGTCAAATGTAAATAAAACGTGCCGAAAGACAGAGTCAAATATTCTTATTACATCAAGTACACTTATTAAAATATTTATCAGCCTGAACATAGTTGTTGCGGTATTGTTATAAATTATAGGTCCATTATAAGCAAATATTAACAATAGAAGCCAGTGTACTTTTTTCTAACTTTATTTTATTGATCATTTTATGCTAAATGTTAAAATAATGCTAACCTTTGTGCTTTTAACATTGGACATTTTCCCAAAGCAGCTTTACAGAAACGTTTTATCCCTGATAAGAAAGGCAAGAAAAAATTCCCTGAGGAAGTAAGGAAGAAACATTGAGACGAACCAGACACATAAGGGGTTCTACAATACAATATGTATACATCATTGACAATAATATATAATATTAAAAATAATAATAATGAAAGTGTATGGCCAGTCGGAGGGAATCCGGCAAGCGCAGGGTCGCTGACATCTCCTGGAGCCACAGCCGTATTAGGTGTAGCTCATCCAAAAGAGAGAGAATAGAAAAGAGAAAGGGAAAAAAGAGAGAAAGGGAAAGAAAATAAAGAGAGTTAGATATGATCAACTATCTAATATTCAGTTCAAACACAAGTTGTGCAGAGAACAAACAGAAACTCCGGCAGACTAGCGTTATGGCAGCATAACTACAGGGTAGAACCAGAAGGTGACACAGACATGAGGGAGCCCTGGGACATAAAGCAGCCAGCTACTCCACCGTCAACAAACCTGAGTGATCTCATTAGAATGGCCGGGCGACAGCATCCATGCATCCCAGTTTACCAAAACACTCTAGGACCATGAATCCTCCAGCTCTGAGCCCTATAGGGGCTATGAAGGATATGCTTGACTAAATAAATAAGTTTTCAACCTAGACTTGAAGATTGTTTTCGAGTCCCGAACACTAACTGGAAGACTATTTCATAAATGTGGGGCTCGATAAGAGAATGATCTTCCCCCTGCTGTAGTCATCATAATACGACGTATTAGCAAATAGCGTGCGCCTCTTGATCAAAGTGGGCGTGGTGGATCATAAGAAACTAGAAGTTCACTAAGATACTATGACGCAAGACCGTTAACTTGTAAGACCGTTGTAAGCGAGCAAAAGTATCTTATAATCCATACGAAATTTGACCAGTAGCCAGTGCAGTGTGGATAAGACAGGGGTGATGTGCTCATATTTCCGGGTTTTAGTAAGGATTCTGGTCGCTGCACACTGGACTAACTGTATTGTTTATGCACCTACTGAAACAACCAGACAACAAGGCATTACAATAATACAACCTAGAGGTAACAAATGCATGGACAGGTTTTTCTGCATCATTCAGTGCCAACATATTTCTGAACGTACCAATGTTTCTAGGGTGAAAGAATGCTATCCTGGTGGTATTATCTGCATGAGATTCGAAGGAAAGGCTAGAATCAATAATTACACCAAGGTCTTTTACAGCTGTACATGGTGTAATTGAAAAACCATCCAGAGACAATAAAATATCAGAAAATGTGCTTCTAGCTGACTGTGGTCCTAACACCAGTACTTCAGTTTTATCAGAGTTAAGTAAAAGAAAATTTTTTAACATCCACTGTCTGATGTCCTTCACACATTCCTCAACTTGAGTAAATTGGTGTCTGTCATCAGGATTGGCTGACACATATAACTGCGTATCATCAGCATAACAGTGGAAGTTGCTATCATGCTTGTGAATAATATTACCCAGAGGTAGCATAGAGAAGGAACCAGTAGCAAATTAGATAGAAAAGGAAGCTGAGAGAGAAGGTACAGAGACACATTTAGGCAGGAAGGTTGAGGCCTAGGCTTTACAATTATTTTTTTATATTACCTACTAACCATGGAGGAAGAGTTTATGTGCCACGAACTTGTAATCACCAGATTTATTTCACTTGGATGTTTTTGAAAAATCAGGCATTGTAAATGCTGGGCTTTTTCAGAAAAGGAGGAGGTACAGTAGACAGGGAAATGTTTGCAATTTTCCAGCTCAGAACTGGACTCTGTTATTATGGGTCAACTTGGATGCACCAGATATATGGCCGAATTAGCCATTTCAATTGAGAATTACAGCACACTTAGTCATGTATCATCCTTAAATTTGGTGGATACACTTCCCTTGGTCTTAAAATCTATAAGATTTTCACCAAGATTGGACTCATATTATTTCCCACATCAATTGTTAACTGGCAGACCAAAGCCACCTTTGTATCTTATCTGTGTTAGAATAAAGGAGAGGAGTATTTTTATAATGTTAATGGAATAAGTAAATTATGAGGAAAATTGATCGATTGATAGAATTATTGATTAAAAACCATATAATAGTGGAAATAATAATAGTAATGATAATAACAATGCTGGTAAAGTAGGTATTGTATGAAGATAGTATTTGTTCTGTGCTGAGGTCATTTGACTGTCTGTGCTCATTATGTGTTTAGACTTGAGCATTTGCAGGATATAGACCACTTTATGAACCTTTAATTTGAAGGAGATTTAACAGGCTACGCCCATTAACATTGATTTGTTTGCTAGTAACTATACCTGGTTCCAAGGAAATAATAGGAAAGCGCTAAATAGAGGAGAATTTCCAGATAATTGGTGTAGTGAATTTGTTGAAGGGAATGATAAAATCAATAAAGCCTGAATTGTTTGAAAATCAGACATTAGCTAGAGAAGACTAGAAAAGATAGAAAGTGATAAGATTAACTAGTCCCTTTATAGGACAATGTGCTCAGGTGTATTCGATTATGCCTTTCAGGATGTACAACAGGAAGGAGTGGAAGACCCAGCTGAGGTCATGAGACATCACAGAGCAAGGAGAGAGCTAAAACCTCGAGGATCTTTCGACAAAACGGTTTGGATCGATGGTATTGGGGTGCCAAGGCGGTGCCAGATGAATTTAAAACTAGATTTGTGAGTGTAAATAAAAATGTGGACTGGATACATTATTTGTACTATAATCAACAGAGATTTGTTAACTTCATCATAAAAGAAATTGACAAACTGAGAGATTAATTTGCATAAAACATGAATCGCATGGCTCTCCATATGCTTGCTGAAAAGGGCGGAGTTTTCAATATAATTGGGAGCACATAATGCACATTCATTCCAAATAATATGATGGTACAGTCTCTGGAGCTTTAGAAAGCTTAAAAGCCCTATCCAAAGAGTGGAAATAAAACTCAGGCATAGATTACCCTTTTAAATTTTCTTGCTGAGAGGCCACAGCACTATCCACTGCACCACCATGCCGCCCTCAAGAGAAGAGAACAGGGTCTACTAAAATAAAACGTATTTTTGCATAAGTGTTATTTTTTGCTATTTGGGACTAGTTAATCTTCCCACTTTCTATTTTTTCTAGTCTTCTCTAGCTAATGTCTGATTTTCAAATAATTCAGGTTTTATTGATTTTATCATTCCCTTCAACAAATTCACTACACCAATTTTCTGGAAATTCTAGTCCTGGAAATTTAGCGCTTTCGTATTATTTCCTTGGAACCAGGTATAGTTACTAGCAAACAAATCATTGTTAATGGGCGTAGCCTGTTAAATTTCCTTTAAATTAAAGGTTCATAAAGAGGTCTATATCCTGCAAATGCTCAAGTCTAAACACATATTGAGCACAGACAGTCAACTGACCTCAGCACAGAACAAATATTATCTTCATACATTACTTACTTTACCAGCATTGTTATTATCATTACTATTATTTTTCCACTATTATATGGTTTTTAATCAATAGAGAAAAACATTTTCCTCATAAACTACTTACTCCATTAACATATTAAAAACACTTTTCTCCATTTTTCTAACACAGATAAGATACAAAGGTGGGGGCACACAAACTACTATCCTATCTCTCAGAGGTTCTGGCTTCGGTCTTCCAGTTAACAATTGATATGGGAAATAATATGAGTTCAACCTTGGTGATAATCTTATAGATTTTAATACCAAGGGTAGTGCATCCACCAAATTTAAGGATAATACATGACTAAGTGTGCTGTATTCTCAATTGAAATGGCTAATGCAGCCATATATCTGATGCATCCAAGTTGACCCATAATTAGAGTCCAGTTTTGAGCTGTAAATTTGTCGATCACCACAATGCAGACCAGTCAGATCCATCATACAGGACAATTCAAGTTCTTTCTCCATCTATATCAAATGCTCGATAAGTCTTCTCTGAATTTAAAATGAGTTTATTCTTCTCTATATACTCGCTGTTCAACTCATCGTGCTTCTGTCTGATCTCCTCACTGTCTAATCCTTGCCAATCTAAATCATATCCTGTGATTATAATACCCTCTCTATCCCCACCTGTGTGGGATGCTGTAAAAAAGGGGAGGGTTCCTCCCTATACTTGCTCCAGGCACTGAGCTTCTATCTCCTCCTACGCACTTCCTACTTCCTTCTTTTTCTTACTCTGACATTTATAACAGATTAATTTTTGATCTAACCGATCGGATGCACAATAGATTATAAGGCTTAAATAAGATTTATTCTAAAATTGACTTTTGTCATTCTTCTGTCTCCATCATATTTAAATGAACCACTTACTCCGTAGAGCAAAAATGTTATCTAGTTGTTTTCATAAAAAATCATTATATTATATTATATATAAAATGTGGCAAAAACTACAACCACTTTTTTTCTATTAAACATATACCTGAATAAAAATTTGGATATATAATTATATCACCTTATGTATATTTAATTAAACACAATTAATTGTAAAATTAATATATACAGTATATGTAAATATTGGCACAATGAACAACCCCCCATGTTGCCTGAGTTTCCAGATCCCGACAGAATTAATACTTGCTGTCTCACAATGGGCACACTGGTTAGTGCTGCAGACTCACGGCAAGAAGATCCAGGTTCGAGCCAAGGCTGGGACGACTACAGAAATTTCCTTGTGGAGTTTGCATGTTCTCCCCGAGCGGGTTTTCTCCGGTATTCTTTGGGGTCTCTCATTCTGTTATTGTGGTCTCCTTGAATCTAGACTAGGGCCAGAAATAAACTTAGTTAGATCACGAATATAATCATCTAATTTTTCCGGTAATAAGTCCAGGTCTTTTCTTGTAGATATCACCCTACGAGACCACCCATCTCCCATGCTGCAGTTAGCAAACTGCTTGCCAAGTTTCGTGAAACTGGTTCAGTGTTGGATTTGCCAAAATGTGGAACCACAAACAGGAAGTTAATATCACCAACCATTCCAATTTTATTTAAGTGTATCCATATAAATGGCCCACCCTGTATATTATGTATATATTATATAATATTGCTATAATATTATTGATATATTGTTATATATTATGATAGTTATAGAATTGTGTATTATGTAGATGTATCTAATATATATATATTATGTATATCTTCTTTTTCTTCCTCTTTCTGCCTCTCCCTTATTTAGGGGTTGCCACCGCAAATAAATTTTCTCCACCTCACTCTGTCCTCTTTTGATTTCATGCCAACTACCTTTATGTCTACATTGACCACATCCATATATCTCCTTTTTGGTCTTCCTCTCCGTCTCCTGCCTGGCAGCTCCATTTCTAACATCCTCCTACCAATATATACACAATCCCTACTCTGCACATATCCAAACCACCTCAGTCCGCCCTCTCTAACTTTGTCTTCTAATTTTTTTAACCTGTGCTGTCCCTCTGATGTTCTCATTCCTAATCCTGTCCATCCTGGTCACTTCCAATGAGAACCTCAACATCTTAAGCTCTGCCACATCCAGCTCTGCTTCCTGTCTCGTAGTCAGTGCCGATGTCTCTAAACCATACAAGGCTGGTCTCACTACTCTCTTATATACCTTTCCGTTCACTTTTGTTGCAAACCCTTTTGTCACACATCACTCCTGACTATTTTCTCCAGCCACTCCATCCTGCCTGTACTCTTTTCTCCACCTCTTTTCCACACTCCCCATTTCTTTGGACAGTTGATCCCAAGTCCCTGAACTCCTGCACATTTGTGACCACTGTAGCCTGTAGCCTGACAGTTCTACCTTCCTCCGTCTCATTCAAAAACCTGTATTCTGTCTTACAAGTGTTGACTTTTATTTCCCTCCCTTCCTCTCCTCTTCTCTTCTAGCTGTTCCCTGCTCTCACTACAAATCACAATGTCATTTGCAAACATCATAGTCCACAGTGATTCCTGTCTGACCTCATCTGTTTGTCATCACCAGAGCAAACAAGAAGGGGCTCAGAGCTGATTCTTGATGCAGGCCCACCTTTACCTTAAAGCTGTCTGTCAAACAGCACATCTCACTACTGTCATGCTGTTTTCATACATGTCCTGCACCAATCTAACATAATTTTCAGCCACTCCGGACTTCCTCATAAACCACCACAGTTTCTCCCTCAGCACCCTATCATAAGCTTTCTCTAAATCCACAATGACACAGTGTAGCTCTTTCTGACCTTCTCTTTACTTCTCCATCAGAATTCTCAAAGCAAAAATCGCATCAGTGGTACTCTTTCTTGGCATGAAATCATACTGCTGCTCACAAATAATCACTGCTTGTCTAAGCCCGGCTTTCACAACTCTCTCCCAAATCGCCATTGTGTGACTCATTAACTTCATGACCCTGTAATTTCTACAACTCTGCACATCACCCTGTTCTTATAAATCGATACAAGTACACTTGTCATTCCTCAGGCATCATTTTACTCCTAAAAATCTAATTGAATTGTCTAATCAAAAATACCACTCCCATCTCTCTTACATTTCCTTACCTCTACCGGTATGTCATCACGTCCGACTGCTTTTTCCTTCTTCATCCTCTTCAAAGCTTTCCTTACTTCATTCTTGCTAATCTTTGCTACCTCCTGTTCCACATTTTCTATGCCTACCACTCGTCTTTCCCTGTGATTATCTTCAGTCATCAGGTCCTCAAAATACTCCTTCCATCTTTCTTGTACCCTCTCCTCACCTGTCAGTACATTTTCATTTCTATCCTTGATCACCCTGACATGTTGCACATCATTTCCTTCTCTATCTTTCTGCTTAGCAAGGCAATACAACTCCTTTACTGTCTAACATCTCCTACAACTCACCAAAGGCTTTTTGGGAAATTAGAATGTAAATGGCGTCGGAAAAATCTTTTGTGCATCAATCAGCATGGAAGGAGAGTCTTGTAAACTATAGGAAAGCTCTTAGTGCTGCTAGAGCAAAAAATTTCTCCTCGCTAATAGAAGAAAACAAAAATAATCCTCGCTTTTTATTTATTACAGTAGCAAATCTAACTAGGAAGAAGACCACTGCAGAAGCGTTTCCACCATCAGGTTGTAGTTTTACAGAATTTATAAATTTATTTAGTAATAAAGTTGAAAATATAAGGTACAAAATCTATACTGTTAATCTTAATCCGAGTAATCCAAGT
>JAOUQT010000033.1:15838644-15854747 GCA_025769995.1 Xyliphius kryptos
GCTTATCAGCGTAGTATCAGAAGCACTTATACACACTCCATTCACGAACTGGCACACAGCCACACCCCCTGCCATGATCGTGTCTTGTTAAAAAAGTGCTTAAAAAATGTTAAACAGGCCTGAAGTTATGGATGTGTCGACAAATGTGGGACCTTGAGCAAGACCCTTAACCCTTAATGCTCCAGGGTTAGGATTAATGATTTGTAAGACATTTCGGATAAAAGCGTCTACTAAATAACCAAAATGTAATGTAAAAGTAACCAAAATTACTAAAATAACTTATTCGATTCGGGCAAGAAGAAGGAAGACATGGAAGAAGCTAAAGGAGAGGATTCAGATCTTCTGCTTCATACAGTGTCAGATCTAATATGAAGGACTGCATATTAGTTTGCAAACTGATGTTTAAATGAAGTCAATGGCCTTTTTTGGGCAGTTTTGGAACTTGTTGGCTGTATTCAAATATTAGAAAATGTGCCACATATGCGACAGCAATTTTTTTTAATCCACCTAATAATGTAAATCAAGCTTTGCCCCAAATGAAAGTAATGTCCAGATATCTGTCCACCTTCACTGATGATCATGTGGGGACCTGAGAATTGGTTTCAACAACTACTCACACCTGGCTGACACCAGTCAGC
Organism: Xyliphius kryptos; assembly: GCA_025769995.1. NCBI lineage: Eukaryota > Metazoa > Chordata > Actinopteri > Siluriformes > Aspredinidae > Xyliphius > Xyliphius kryptos. The sequence continues at coordinate 15,839,283 of JAOUQT010000033.1, forward strand.
ACGAATCATCAGAATAATAGTCTTTTCATTGGATTGCCTTGTATTGCTAATTATATCAACATTATGTCTGTAAAATGGCTTTAAAAATAAGATAAATCAACTGGTAGATTACAATGACCTTTTTTTTTTTGGAAAGAGTAAATCTTGGAGCAAAAAAGTATTAGCACACCTGATATAGGAGCCAAATAGTGCAAAATAGCGCAAACAGGGAGGACATGGAAACTCCACCAAGATCGGGATTCAAACCTGGGAGGCCATACGTTCTAAACACTTAGCCTCTGAATGTAATGATTACATTTTATTCCGATTCATTCATTTTAAGCACGTTTTATATTAAACACGGCCATGAACGCTGCCAGAATTAGAATACATACTGGACAGACTAGCGTTCCATCACAGGGATTCACTCTGCCCTTATCCACTCCTTGAGCCAATTTACAGAAGCCACTGAGGATCCTCAAAAAGATGTAATGATCTGTTACTGAATGACTAATGACACAATCTTTACTTACTATTTCCTTCTTCACAGATTTCTCTTAAAAAAAAGTTTTATTCCTCATATTTACATTGATACCACAGAACCAATTTTAGACATAATACCAGAGAAAATCCAAGTCGCCAGCTGTTTTCAGAAGAGCAGAAAGTGACTCTATTCACACTGTAAAATAGAAGGCAAGTGACAGCATTTCTCATGAGATGGATGATGAGTGTGCAAGTGCTGGTTAAAGTATGCTTCTTTTATCCTTTTTAATAATTCATCACTACACACAGACACTTTAGGTGAGGACTTTTATTCTCATCTGAGTATGTTCAGGTTTAACATGCTGAGGAGATTAAGCTCAGTGTTTAAATGAATAGGTCTATTATAGGAAGAAAACTAAATACTGTACACACAGTGACAGAAAAAAGAAGTATTAAAGCAAAGAGTGCGTTGTTGATTAAGGCTGGTTTTCTTTAGACTAAAATAAATATATCTAATACATTTACGTTCACCAGACGCTTTTATCCAAAGTGACTTACAAGTATCCCAACTTGGTTGAGGTCAGAACACAGGGTTGATACAGAACCCTGGAACAATGCCGGTTAAGGGTCTTGCTCAAGGACCCACATTGGTGACTTCAGTGGACCTGGGATTTGAACCCACAACCTTCTGATTGATAGTCCAACACCCGAACCACTGGGCCACCACTCCCTTATCCTCCTGAATCGCACTTACAATTTGAGATTGATAATTATTCTGAACGAGGCGGCACGGAGTCTTAGTGGTTAGCATGTTCGCCCCTCAGCACTAGGGATTCCCAGTTCAAATTCCAATCTGTTTCCATGTTCTCCTCGTGTCCGCATGGGTTTTCTCCGAGTTCTCCGGTTTCCTCCTACAGTCCAAAAACATGGCTTCAAGATAAATTGGCTGCTCTAAATTGACCCTATAATTTGTGTGTATGTGAGTGAGTGTGTGACCAGTGAGGGATTGGTGCCCTGTCCTGGGTGTGTTTGCCAAGCGCCTGAGATGTTTTCCCCTGGATGGGGACCCTAACCCCTCCCTTTCTGCGACAAATCCGATTGACCATTGTGTTTACTGTAAAATGTTCTTAAACAATCCTTACAGCATTTCTATATTATTCGGCACACTCCATTATTAAGCAGTAATCAGAAACCGATGCCTTGGACTCGGCACAAGAGAATAAACTACATACTCATTAAAACTATGATCCCTTTAGTCAAACCACAATGTTTAAACTGTTCTAAAGCAACACACCCAATAGCTATTCATAGTGAGCTATTTTAAAATCCAAAAGTTACTGAGGCAAATCCTGCAAATCCTAAATTTGCTTGATGATACAAAAGTATTTTAAACGCCTCAAATTCCAGATATTTTAATCTATTTTAAATGTCCTGACCATATAAACTGTAAGTAGGTGAGGTCTTTAACACTTTAACACCCTGTAGCCCAAATACAAACTATAAACATGCTTAAATTTTAATTTATGTGTAAAAAAAAAAAAAAAAAGAAAAGTTACTTTTATCATTGTGTAAAATTTCCACAGTAAAACCTTTAAAGTGTATGTGCTGGGAAGCTTTTGTTTGCATCACATTCACCTTAAATTCAAAAGACAGTTCATCTGTGCCAAGATATTCATACTTGTGTCCATGTACAACTTTTAGACTATTATTCCTTTGATTTGAACTGTGGCAGATTCATCAGCAGTATTTATTCATGATACGACTCTCCTCATGCTGGCTTTGACACGTTTGTATATAATATAAATAAAAAAGGTTAAGGGACACAACCTTGAGGCGAGCCCACAGAGGAAACGAGGGCAGCTGATAAAACGGCATTAACCTTCACACATTGGTGTCTGGCCAGGGTCAGTTTAGAATTTCAGTAGCTTTTCTACTTCTCTGTAACGGCAGATTTTAAGGTTCGCTTTTCATTTATTAATTTGTGCATTTTATACAATATCAATTAAAACTGAGTGGATCGTGCAATGAAGAAAGTAGAAAGCGAGTGAATCAGGAAGAATTGTGATGTCCCCAAACCAAGCAATTACTGTTGTTAAGGTCTGGATTATTGTGTTGTTACATTTGTAATAAGTTATGTGCGTCAAGCCATTGCATGCTGTGGGATACACAGTTATGCTGCACATATGGAACAGATTCTAGGCAGACATATAATTTGGCCTTTACTCCCTTACTTCCCTTCTATACCTGTGTCTTTACTGCTCTCACTGTCCACTTCCTCCACAGAAATCACACACACTTTCTCTCTTTCACTCACACATTCCTTTTTGCAATGCAACGTGATCCCTACTCCTTTAATTTTTTATTTGATTGTTTTTTAGTTTCAGATAACAATTATTTAAACACGTAACCCACCATTTATTTCAAAATGAACTTCCCTAAAGGAGAAACAAAGGCATGAATTGACACGCTGTTATAAATACTTTTTAAATAACAGATGTGGTTTAGTAACATAACTAAGAAAAAGCCTTCCGCTTACAAAGGTTCAACCAAATATAAAAACAAAACAAAATAATGTGTAGCTGTGTGTGTGTTATTAGAGGCAGTGTTGAAAAGCGATGATAGATAAAGTTAGAGCTGCAACATGCAAATCTCAGCCTTCACATCATAAAATGATCCTGAATCCTGTATTTCGATGTAAAGCTAAGAAAAGCAGGTTATTTCCATAACTCATCATGGAACAACAAAGAAGCAAACTTTTGAAAATTAAGGTCATATTTAAATGCTACCAAACAACATGCAGAAGTATAAAGTTTAACAGCTTTATATATAAATACTAATTTAATACGGTTTTTACTTAATGTTTTATATCTAAAACTTTTTGAAACCCAAATTGATCGAGTAGCAGGGATTTCCGCATGTTAGTCTTAGCTACTCAACTGGAAAGCAACTACGGTATTTTTTTTAAAGATTTTATTATAATTCTCCTTTAATATGAGAAGCAGGCCCAATAAGACAAACACTGGCTATCTAAGCCAGATCGATCATGTGTACCTTTTTTAAAAACACTTTAGTGATTTGGCTTATTAATAGTAGCAAAAATGTTACATTATGTATTTGATCATCAAAAATGATTGTTGCAACAACAACGTCATTTATTTGGTTTAGCTTAGTGTGAATGATGTCATGTAAAACCCTTTTCATGGGGTTTATAGACAAAGTGCAATTGAGTGATGCCAAGAAAAGCAGTTACTCATCTGCAGGTGTCTGGTTGACACCATCACTTGGCTCTGTGTCCATCAGCAGGTGAGCACATGCAGATAAATCATTCAAAATATGACAGACTACTGCTTCTTATCACATGCAATCAGGGTTGGGTTGTAACTGCATGGCACAGTTTTAAATTAGGTAGGCCTTATTTAGAAATCACTTTATTATTTTTAATGTAAATGTTTTAGATACGAATAGATTTTGACTTTTTTAGATATATCATACGTTTTTACAGTGAAAAACAGTAGTTCAGCCATAATACATATGTCTGAGTCATCATCTTTATTTAAAATGATCTGTGAAACAATTTCTATTAATCCTGTTACAATTACTAAAGAATTATAAAGTATTGTATGGTAAACACACTTTGTTCATTCATTCATCTATTCTGTTATTCTGATCAGGGTCATGCAGGGTGCAGGATATTTTCCACGAATCCACTATGAGAAAGGCAGGGAAATATTTCGACCAGGTCACATCCCACACAGGCAAAAATGATCAGAATCAGAATAGTTTATTCTCTAATAAATGAATGAGATTAAAGGAGATTGAAGGACAACGTAATAACAATAAGTGTGTTTAAAAAATTTAACCACAAAAATAAGTAAAGTGGCAGAGACAAAAGAAAGAACATATCCATATAGCCATACACAACATACTAGAAGAAGAAAAAAATGTTCTTTTAAAAAAAATTATCTACACAAAGAAAGAACATAGGAAGTTCATACAGAATGACTCTGAAACAAAACCAGCACCTTTTTCTCTTAGACGAGACCTCTTATCACTAATTTTTGGCTGTCACAAATTTGTAAGTTTTTGGTTCTCCCATTTTGGTTCTCCCATCGTCATGGTTGCTCGGTCCACTTTGCCATCTAGTCCAACTTGCCATCATCCAAAAAACTCGGCATCTATTTTATTTCTGATTATAAAACCCAATTTGCACTTTGTGATTGTGTCCCAGCATTCATGACATGAATCGCTATGTTCTTCTATTTCATTTATTACATACATTGCATGAAACTACAACAACACATTCAGTATGTTCCTAGGAATTCATTTACAACATAACGTATGTGACTATTTTTGTGTTACTTGTGGTCTACTAAAACATTTTAAAACCTTGTTAAAGGGCTAAATGCAATGATCTCAGCAAAGGAATCCGAATTCACTCCAAATGGTCGATTAGAAACTGTTTGCATACACATTTTATTTCAATTTACCTCATATTCCAATCCAACATCAGGCCTCGCTGTAGTAAATAGTTTACAGCATATGAAACATTTACAGCGGCCAGATCCCTTACACAGGTTTTTTTGTTTCCCTGAGAAGATTGATTTATGTAATCAAAGAAGCTTTACCTGTTGTAGCAACTGACCAAACAATAATTAGGGTTTTATGATTTAATCACTTAGTCAAATTACCTGACTGCATAATCCATTTTTTATGTCCTAGTGTTAGCTGTCTGACTGCATGTGCGTGTAAAGTATAATGTGGTGCGCTGCCAAAAGCAAAGGCTTTTCTACATTCAAGCATGTGTGCGGGTCAAGAGCTTATGTCCAGAACTGAATTCCCCAGTTATTACTCCATACTCACATTTGGAATCCGCTCTATGCACAGCCTATAAAAGATTACGAGTCTGAAGCAATGAGTCATGGTATAGAAATTAAGCTACAGATCCCTACTGAGAGTCCAGTCAAACTTCTAATTTGTTTTAACCACTTTTCTGAGCCCAAACCTCCAAGGTCATCACTTTCTCTGTGGTGGTGTTAATAGTCACGTTGGTTTCCTGAGTGTGTGTGTGTGTGCGTGCGTGCGTGTGTGTGTGTGTGTGTGTGTGTGTGTGTGTCTGTAGGATGTTTTCTAACATTTAACATGTTTTTTCGCCCAGATGAGTCAAGAATTCAGTCCATATCTATGATCTATTCAACATCTACAGTGTATTCAGAGACAGAATCACAAAATGATGATAAAGGCTGTTAAGTAGCTCAAATTTTGTTTACAGCAAAAATACTTCTAGCATTTGAAAGATGTAAAAGAAAATAAAAGTGATTTGACCCAGTAAACATGACTTTAGCTCAGTTTTTTCAAGTGTGACATCAATATTTACATTTGTTTATATTTAGGAAATACAATTTCCTTAGATGCTCCTCCCTGTTGAGAGACTCACTGTTGAGAGAATACCTGATAAAACAAAAATTATTGGCCTTTCTATAAAATATTATAAAAAATGTAAATCATTTATAGTATCTTGATTTACTCTGAAAACACATTTTCACAGTAAAGCATGGTGGTGGCAGCACCATGCTCGGAGCTCTGATGTTTCTTAAAACTTTTGATTGTATAAGGACTCTACTATTACCTGTTTCTGAATTGTTTTTGGTGCATCATTGGCAATATATTAATCTTTCAATGGAATCAGTTACTCAGCGCTTAAAGAAAAAAAAAATAAACCCACAAGTCATTATGCACTACTATGTATGCAGATACTTTTAAAAAGGTAACACTTTATGCCTGTAAAGAGAGCTTATAAGCTTTTATCAACAGTTATAAGCACTTATAAACTCATAATGTACTCATTAAACACAAATGGCTTTAATGGTTTTAAGGCTTTATGTCATTTGTTTTTATAATAAGTTAATGAACAGTTAAAATGGTAACACTTTTTATGTATCCGTTATTCATAATGCATTATATAGTGCATTTATAAATCGTTATGAATACATCACATAAAATTTGTCATAAGCCTTGGTTTATGTAAATAGACACTCAATCATAGTCACAAATTGTTTTAACAATTTGGCTTTATAACACAAGGTGACATAATGCATTATAATATGAACTTATTTCAACTTGTGATTCTTTGAATGTTTAAACATTCTTACTTAAAAAAAGTTGATTACATTTAACTGAAAGTCTGTAAAGAGCATTTATAAGTCATTATGTACTACTATGTATGAAGTCTCTTTCAAAGAGATAATTAATGAAAACGCTACTTAATGCATGTAATAAGAGCTTATAAGCGTTATGAGCACTTTAAAGTCATTAACAAACGTTATAAGGCTTCATGCAACTGGTCTCTATAATAAGTTAATGAACAGTTAAAATACATCTTTTATAATGCATTATGTCACTTTGTGTCATAAAGCCTTATGCTATGTTCTTATAACACTTTATAAGTGTGGTTTTGTACATCCATGGACATTAACAAAGGCTTATGGCAAGTATTATTAAGTATTATGAATACTTTATTAAGCTTTATACATGTGTTAATAATGTGCTATGAATCCCTGATTGTGATTTATAATGCATTATGTTGCTTTGTGTCATTCTTATAACACTTTATGAGTGTGGTTATGTACATCTAGGGCTTATGACAAGTATTATAAATCATTTTGAATATTTATTAAAGCTTTATAAATGTGTTAATAATGGATTATAAATACCAGATTTATGTAAAGTGTTACCCACAAATCCCAACTTGAATATAATAAGATACAGTCCTCCGGGAGCAATGAGTGCTAAAGGTTTTCCTCAAGAGGAGAAATCACACTGGTAATTTTGGTAAACTCAGGATATGTACTTAATTATGTGTTCATAACTTTGTTTTGTTTTATATGAATTAAACTCTTATAAGTAATGTGATTTTATGTTAGAACAATGCATATTGGCTGAGAAACAATTCCAAACCCAAACTCTTAAACATATACATTTTTCTAGCCCAAGCTGTGGTCAGTAATCTTATTTTTAGTGTGTGGTTTTTCCAAAAAAAAAAAACATGTCTGTTTCAAAGAAACCTAATTAGGTGCTTTAAGGTAAACAGTTTGCAACTAATAACCAGCATCTAAAATAGGCCACGTTATAACACCCACTAGCTAAAATACTCATTGAGCAACATGCAGTCGGCTCGATCCAATTAGGATGAAATCTCTTGGTCGTGGAAATTTGAATACACTTTTTTTATTCATATGCCAAACTTAGGCAATACAACGGGATGACAGAAACAAATTTACATGGACATGGAATGCTGGATACAATCAATTGTCCGGAACAAACGCATTATGAGAATCGTTACACCTCTTCTGTTCTCAAACCCTACAAGTATGTATATCCTCCTGGGAACCAACCTGTGTATTTGCATCCTCTGTAATGGATATTAGTTTTACAAACATAACGATTTATATTTTGAGCTACTCTATAAATTCAGCTGTCTTATAAAAGGAACATCCTGGGCTTTCCAATTATATGAAATATGATTGGTTTGGGGTTGGCACGGTGGCCCAATCTGGGTGGAATTTCCATGTTCTCCCCGTGTTTGCGTGGGTTTCCTCCGGGTTCTCCGGTTTCCTCCCACATTCCAAAACCAGGGATTCAAGGTAAATTGAATGCTCTAAATTGCCCTGTATGTGTGTATGACTGTATGAGTGAGTGTGTACCCAGCGATGGATTGGCACCTGAGATGTTCTCCGCTGGATAGGCATGGGGATCCCCACCGCGACCCTCATAAAGAAATAAGCAGCACATAATGAATGAAATAAAGAATGATTTGGTTTGGGTGCTGGGAACCTCCCATTTCTGTCTCTTCAATATGGCTACCATAAAAAAAGCACATTTTAAGGAATTTCACGTGTATTTATTTGATTTCTATAATAATAATGTCGTTTTTGTTCATGAACATGTCAGGTATTGTATTTCTTCATTTTGTATTCACTGATATCATTTAAGGATTTAAAATATTAGCTCGTCTATGAATGTCCAGCGTAATGGACGTCAGGTCAACGTTTAACTCCACATTGTTGTAGGAAACAGAATTGGGCAGAAAGGATTCTGTACAGGATAGTTGAGAAAGGCTCTGATTTGGAGCTCTTGGATGAAAAGTGAGACGGGGACTAAGAGCCTTTACTTAAAAATGCAGAAGAGGAGGAACAGGACAAAGATGCACGAGTCTCTGAGATAGGCACAGAGACAGACACGGACAGACAGGAAAGGTGGGCTCTGTGGACCATTAATAGTCTGTGTGTGTATCCTTACATGATATAGTCCATACGTACAGTATTTCGTCCATATTTATAGATATATAAATGCTGTTAGTTTAGACCTGTTAGCAATTCTCAATAAACAGAAATTCATTAGGTAAGCTATTTCGCCTCAGATAGTTTGATTAAAAATGATGTAACAGAATCTTCGCCACTTTACGTGTGCCTGCTGTTACATTTTATTTAAACAATTGGTATTTTTCATGATAGATTCACACCCTGGTTACATGTGCTCAAAATGATCCAAGAAGAAATTAAACAATAGAGAATGCCTACATGTTTTCATGTTTCTCTTGTTTCGTTATAGAAGTGTAACATTTGTGTAAAGGTTCATTTTTATCGTTTAGTTCACTTTTTATACTAAACAAGATTGTTGGTTTGAGTAAATAAGTAGTAGAATTGGTTCAATTTTGTATATTTCGTTCAATATAAAAATGATCTGGTTGTCCACTATAATGGACATGCTGTAGAATTAAAACCAAATGAATAAAAAAAAAACTAATTTTATATCTTGGTTTCCAGGAGGATATATATACTGTATACACTCAGCTCAGCTATATGCTCTAAGCCCGGGTAGCGAGCATTTTTACAGGCACATTTCATTAAAGTTACTCACTGATTTGCTTATTTGGAAAGATAACTTTCTTCAATTCCATCTTCATTAAATTCTTTCTGGAAGCAAAGCGGTGCTGCAGGATCGGACACATTTAGTCAGATGTCTTCTTTGCTGTTGACTTGTAGCATGCCTTACAGCATTAGCTTCACATTTGCCGCCCGGCGTCAATCACTTTAATCTACCCGGAGGGGGTGACGAGCCAATCACTAAACGCCAAGCGTCTCCCATCATTCCATTTTACTCTACCTGTGTGCCAATCACTATAAGCCAAGAGCCTCGTGTCATCCCCTCCACTTTACCAATGCGAAAATTGCTATACGCAAACCGTCCCTGTCATCATTTTTGCTCCAACTGCGTGCAAATCGCTGTACATCAAGTGTCTTGCTTAATCCCTTCCACTCTACCCACACGCCAATTGTTATATGCCAAGCACCTCGCATCATACCCTCCAAGCCATGCACCAAGCGCCTTGCGTTATTCCCTTTTCTCTACCTGTGCACCAGTTGCTATATGCCAAGAGCCTTGCGCCATACCCCCGCTATAACCGTGGGACAATCGCTTCGTGTTGTTCCCTCAACTCTAACCATGCAGCAATCACTATACGCCAATTGCCTCACGTCATCCCTTCCACTGTACCTGTGCGTCCATTGATCTACGCCAAGCGCCTCACATCACCCCCTCTCTCTACCCGTGCAGCAGTCGCAGTATGCCAAGCGCCTTAGGTCATCCCCTTCTACTCTATCCTTGTGCAAATCGCTATACGACAAATGCCTCGCGTCATCCCCTCCACACTACCCGTGCACCAATCGCTATAGAAATGACACATGCCAAGCACCTTTAATTATATCTCCTACCATTTTCAGTGCTCTTTGTAAACCCCAGTTCGCTGCGCTTTTAGTGTAGTGTACAGGCCTAATTGCTGAATTCTATCCTCATATGGAGCAACGCGTTGTTGGTTGTATGGCCAAGACGCCCGGTACGTGTGCGTCTGAGGTTTGGGTGCAAATCCCTCCTGATTGTCAGTGCAGACGTATTGTAACTTTTGTACTTTTAGCTGTCTACGGGAAATATGTCCTCGTAGGCTGGTGGTGAGTCGTTAGGTGGTGGATAAGTGAAAAGGTACACGTGGCCCAGCTCGTGTTGGACGGGTGCGTATCCGGGGAGTTCGATAGAGGGGTGGCCGCTTTTGCGCGCTTCGCCGCCGATTTGCGGAGTCTGCGAGCAGGAGACAGCCAAACTGATGTAGGAAACCGTCCGAAAGTCGGTCACGGTCGTAAGCTCCCGTTCGTCGCCAAGCAAGCCGCTCCTGCGCCTGTGCGCCCTGCGCCTTCGGTGGAACTGCTCCGCCTGGTAGCGCTTGATGATCACCAAGTTGACGAGTCCAAGCAGGCACTCGAGCGCGTTAAGCACAGCAGAGGCAACGAGGCCGCGCTGGTAATCCTTCAAACGGCCGCACGCCACAGGTACATCCACTGAGTCCGGGCAATACCGCGAGTATTTCCGTTCCACAAGCGACACTGCGTCTCCATCCACCACGGCACCAGAGAAGGCTGTGAGCACGCCGAGCAGGAACACCAGCAAGCCGAAGAGAAAGAAATTGCGACAGCCCGGTTTGCCCCTGCAGCAGAGCAGCGCCATGGCCAGCAGCGCTTGCCCCAGCCCGAGCAGAATTCCAGAATAAAACGCGCCGGCGGCTGCGCTGAGCTGGAAGTGCGCTTTTACTTTGGCTCCCAAGGAGAGGCACTCGAAGCCAACCACCGCCGCGCTCACAGCGCACGCCAATAGCAGGCTGCTGGAGACCACGGCGCACGCTCCTTTTCCACTCAACTTCATTATAATCCTCCTCTGCCTCCTTCATCCTCCCTGGTCCTCTTCTCCAGCGCTTCTCGGAGTGCCCTCGAAAACGCACATGACTCGAAAAACGGAGAAGGTGCCGTGCCTCTGCCTTTCCCGCCGCTTCTCGGCGCACGGATGAATTATTGATGGGTAGGGCGCGCTCCTCCTGCGGTTACAGCCGCCCAAATCCAGCGCGCATCTAACGATTACCTTCATGACCTTCTTCCGCCATCCACATCCGCAGGGCTAAGGCGTAAAGACCGAAAGGAAAGATGCTCCTCGTCGCCGCTCTCACAGCCCTCCTGCGCGCACCGCCACCGCGCCACCGCAGCGCACCTCAGCCACACTGCGCGCTCAGCTTCAGCCTTCAGATCCGACCCGGTCCACAATGCGACACACACGATCCTCTGTCCGCTCGCCTGTTGTCTACAACGAGCTTCCCACGTGCGAAACCCACGGTCTTTTACATACTGATAACTTCAGGTTTCAGGAATAGACCTCTCAGTGGCTGCGCTTTGGAAAAGAAGAGCCACGCTGAAGTGAAGCCCCCAAACAGCTGAACTTCCATACACGTCATAACGTGCAGGACGAATAGTCTCATAAATTTGCAAGTCTTCCCATTGGCTGCCAGAAGCAGAATCTCTTGGTGTTTTTAAACCTGAGCAACGACCAACCTTTTCTTTTACTTTTACTCTTATTCTTCCATCAACACGAACCCCATTGCGTAAATTCAACCCACAGTTTGCGATTTTAGCTGTTTTTCTGTTTAGCCTGATTAAACTTTATGAGTCTTGCAATTGTACTATTTCAACATTGGTTGCTGTCCACGGTGCTGAAACATTTTACTATTTGATGGAATAATATTATAATTCAGCACGGTGGAAAGAAGCATATGCTGACAAACACAAACGAGTTTTCTTTGGTCGGTTAAAAGTAAGAAGCAAATACCATGAACAGCTGAACCTATAGACGTCATAACATGCAGGACGAATATTCGCATAAACAAAGCAGGTTTTCATACAGGCTGCCAGAAATAAAATATCTTGGTGTTTTTAAACCACAGCAAAGACCAACCTTTTTTTATTTTTACTCCTAGTTCAACACCAACCACATTGTGTAAAATCCACCCACAACGTGCAATTTTATCGTATTTTTGTAAAGCGTTTTAGCTTTATTAAACTTAATTAATGCTAACCTACAAGAATCTTTACATTTTTAAAAGACACTACGCTGCACCGCCTCTGCAATTCACTCTGGGTGAAGGGCCTAAAAAAGTTTTGCAACATGTAATAGTGTTGACGTTGGTTGCTGTCCACGGTGCTAAAACACTGAAGTACATTACCGTTGGTTGCTGTTTATGGTGCTGAAACTTTGAACTATTCCATGGAATGATATGATGATTCAGCACAGTGGACAGCCAAACTTTGGGAGAAAAACAATGAAGTTGTTTTTTTTTTTTTATTTATTTTTCGGTCAGTAAGGTAAGTTTGGAAAATAAGAGCAACACATAAGTGAAGCCCCAAAAACCTGAACTTCCATAGACAATACAGAGTTGTTTTTCTTCTTTTTTTGGTAGGTTTAATTAAGGTAAGTTTTGCTTTGCTCGCATTGCAAAAAGAGTTTAAAAGAGTTTATTGTACTTATAATTAGCACTTATAATATAAAGAGTAATAATATCTAATTAGGGGTTTGTGGTGGGGGCGCTGGGCAGATACACCCAGGACTTGTTTTTTGACACTCTCATTATTGAGAATTCAATTTACCTTAAATCCATGTTTTTAGACTGTGGGAACAAACCAGAGAACCCAGAGGAAACCCACAGGGACATGGGGGGAACATGAAAACTCCACCCAGATGAGGATTCGAACCGGGAATCCCCAGCACTGATAGACGAATGTGCTAACCACTAAGCCACCCTTTGGTAATTTGGGCATTTGGGCAAAATTTTTGGGTAAAACTCTTTGAAGTACTATGCAGGTAAGACTTGTCACCAATGACTATAAAAAAAAGTAAATATTTTTACTGTGAAAAATAAATCTCTTGTATCTTGTAACATCCAACTACTGTAATTTGTTAAAGGTTAGTTTTGGTTAGTTATCTTCTAATCCTTCATTAATTCTTTGTTACTAATCTCCATTATGATTGATGCTGATGGCTAGACAGTTCTGTTTGGTGAATACTGTGAACTGGTTGTTAAGTGGAACTGAGTGTACCTAATAAGTGACAAATTAATGTATATATGGGTACATACAAGTGTATTGCAACAAAAACAAATGTATATACACTTATTTCATTTCTAACCTGCTTATCCTGATCAGGGTTGCAAGGGAAGCTGTAGTCCGTTCCTGCACTTAACTGGCAAAAGACGGGGAAACAATCTGGGCAGGTCTTTAGTCTTTCATAAAGCAGAAACACAGACATAAACAATAACGCACACATGTATGTACAAGTGGGTGCAATTATGTTTTCTTTCTAAGAGAAAATTTACTCAGACATAAGAACATGAAAAATCTGTATAAAAAGCACTTTAATGCCCTGTGTAGGAATCAAACCCTGAAACATTTTGTTGTGAGGTGAGAGCACTATCTAGTGTGTCATTCTATAACTTATGTAAAAATTTATTGGATTTAATTTCAATAAAAAACGAACTGATAAAAAACAAACCCCATGCCAATCCAGGGGAGAAAATCTCGGGCACAGGGCACCAATCTATTGCTTGGCACACACTTACTCACATATCCACACACACAAACACACACACTACACAGGGCAATTTATAGCATTCAATTTACCTGGAACCCATGTTTTCGGACTGATGGATGAAACCTAAAAACCCAGAGAAACAGGGAGAACATGGAAATCCACTCAGACTGGGATTCGAACTAGGAATTCCCAGCGCTAAGAGCGGAACATGCTAACTACTAAGCCACCATTCCGCCCTCAATGTGCATAATATCAAAGCTAAATATTTCCCCCTTTCATACAGTTAATTAGTACACCTCAGTAAACAAAACACTAAATGCCACATAAACTGCAAGTAGCAAATTAAACAAGGATTATTCATTTAAAATCAATTATTCAGCCCTGAATTCTAAGTAGAACGTAACATTGTTTATATCTCTTGTTTTATTCATCAGTCCAATACATTCTCATTAAAAGAGTTTCAATTATATGAAGAAACTTTAATTTTAGCTATAGCAACCACCAATTATTCTCAGAAGGAAGCTAATTACAGCAATTAAAGCAAGCTGCAGGTGTCAGCATGATGCCACTGCTTTACTTCTGGCCTTTTAAACTCGCAGTGATTCTTTAGTGCTCACAAAGGTGTTCTAGTTACACGCTTATTTTTTATAACTTTAGATTTGGCCTGTCGGCAGACTTTAATTTAATAATTCCAGCGCAAACAAACTCATTATAATTGTAAAATGAGTTTCAAAAAAGGAAACAAAAGTTTTGAAATATACAACCAACCCATATAAGACAGCAATTTAAAAACACAGTTTAAGAAATCAATTAAAATTTAATTCCTGTTTTATACAAACATATTAGACATAATATTAGATATACAATTAGATATAATATTTCAATAAATTATTTACTTCACTTATTCTGATTAGGGGTGTTAAAGGTGCTGGAACTTTTCAGAGCTCATAGGCAAAAGTTGGACAAACAAAACATAAGCTGTTTACATAACCCATCTGCTTCCACTTATTCCTTTTCTAGTGTTGCTGGGGGTTTTTAATTAAGCACAGTTCCAGCACTGGGAGATACCCAGGACATGGAGTCAATCCATCACTTATACACGGTACAGGCCAAAAGGTTGGACACTCCTTCTCATTCAATAAGATTTCTGTATTTTCATGACTATTTACATTGATTCTCACTGAAGGCATTAAAACTATGAATGAACACATGAGAAGTTATGTACTCAACAAAAAATGGTGAAATAAATGAAAACATGTTTCATATTTTAGTTTCTTTAAAATAGCCACCTTTCACTCTGATTACTACTTTGCACACTGTTGGCATTCTAATTAATTATACTAATTAACCCTTATAGGCACACCTGAAATAGTCGTGAAAAAAAAAATAATTGAACGAGATGTGTCCAAACGTTTAAGCTGTTCTTCTTGCAGGACAGTGGACAGGTCACTCCGTGATGCTGGTGGAGGATAACGTTTCCTGACTCGCTCCTCCAAAACCCCCCAAAGTGGCTGAATAATATTTAGATCTGGTGAGTGTGCAGGCCAT
>JAOUQT010000033.1:15906494-15921239 GCA_025769995.1 Xyliphius kryptos
GAGAACTGACCAAATGCAAAAGTGACCAAAACATCAGCCAGAAAGGATGAGAACAGAGAAAAGGGGTGTGGTCACCATCTGCAGAAGCACTCCTTCATAGGGGTTTTCTTGCTAAGTGCCACTCATTTCTACCTGTTGTCTGTTCCATTTGCACAACAGCAAGTAAAATTGATTCACAGTCAGTGTTGTTTCCTAACTAAACAGGTTGATTACACAAAAGTGTGCTTGACTTGGAGTTACATTGTGTTATTTGAGTGTTCTCTTTATTTTTTTGAGCAGTGTATATATAGAAATACAATGCAACGGTAAAGTCTTTACATTTTAATGCAATAATGTGATGCAACATGACCTAAACAAATTAAAGTATTAATTGATTATAAATAAACTACATTAAAAAAGGAACACGTTTATTCTTCATGTCTGCTTGTATAGTAGAAACAATAATATGTAGTACCTTACTTGATACACTGTGAAAGGGACAAAAAATGTCCACAGCAATTCAGTCAGCCACGAGGATTCTGGGACATTCTGGAAGGTTTATAAGTGTTAGATGATAACATTTTCAGACAGCTTTCAATGTGTTGTCTTGTCAAGGCTACTTAAAGCAAATGCATGTGTGTTTACAGGCACTGAAGTGCTGTATGATCTCATCTTGGCATCAACATGGCAATGTTAAGTATGTAGTCTGAAGTACAAAGATAAAATTTGGAAGAAAAAAAAAAAAGATTCTGTAATTTTCCTATTTTCCGCACACTACACCCATAAGTCAGCTTAGCCTTTCTACAATTATACCTTGGTATCTTGTTTAAAATACATTATATCTCACTCTTACACATGGGAAAATGAGAGGGAGAGAATAAAACTAAACTGAAATGTATTTATCAAGTCCTGACATGCTGACTGAGTTTCTCATTGAGCAAACACATGCCTGTCCAAAGTTAGCTTTGCTGATTTGGGTGTATCTGAGCATTGGGGAAAAGGAGTCATATAGCTACAAGTTTAGCACTGCATAAATAAGTAATGTAAAGGTAGAATTTGCATGGTGGGTCAAGGGTAGGCTGACAATATAGATATTGATCTATAAGATTGAATCATTTTTGGTACATTTGACAGTTAACATTTCCTCCATAATTCTCTATTTATTTATAATTATTGTATTTAGCAGCACAGATTTCAGATCTGGTGACTTTCCCCATGTCTCACAGCATTACTCTGGGCGTGACTTATCAACTAAGCCTTCAAGCTTCTATAAATAACCTCATAAGAGCCAAGCACTTACACAAAGGACCCACTATCATAAATAGCATTATGAATAAGCATTTAAAAACGGTTAGCTTTAGAAAAGTTGGAGAATAGCAAATTAAATGAGTAAAAAAAAGTTTATGTTAAAGCTCTAAATCACAAACAGCTATTAGGGGCTTGACATGAAAATGAAAGATCTGACTAGGAAAGCCTTTTAAAATATGAGACTAGAAGCACCAATAAAAGTTTGTTTGTTTCTCAGTATTAAGACAAAGCACTGCTGCTGCATTGGGTTTCAAATAAAAACAGAATTCAAATGGGAATTGTATACTCTGGGCCTCAAGGCTCACTACGATTTAATTTAAGTGTTGTTTATCTGAATCTTATGTAAAACGAAAAATTATATTTCACGAATAATTACCACAGATAGGAAGGGCCTTTTCACGATCAAAGCCACAGGTTGCACAGAGTCTGTCACTGAGAAAGGCCAGGAGCTGAAAGAGGGGTGAAAAAAAAACTGCACAGTAAATTTTGTTGTACTATAAACACATTCATTTAAGTAACAGAATTATTTTCTAATGAGATGTACTATAGCAATAATGACAGAGACATTAGATAAAACGACATCTGATGCACTAGAGCATGCAAACTTGCAATAATGTCTTATTATGTTTTATGGCTAGCTGAAGAAAGGCTTATACTGGACTTGGCAACCGGCCCATGACAGCTCTGCTCTAATCACCTGGGCGCTTACGCCACTGACCTTACAAAAGAACAGGAACCCTTTTTACTCATCTTCAAATCAATCATACAAGCTCCTACTTGCATTTCTGTTTCTCCTTTGTTAAACAGTTTCTGTATAAATATGGCTACATACTGTGATCATTGGATCACGATGTTTCATTTTGAATTAAACCGTACTGAAAAATCTTGGCAAAAATGACAGTAAACTAAATGTTATCATGTAACTCCCAGGCCAGATGCATAAACACTGGGGAATGTACAAAATCTAGATAGTGCTTGATTTGATATGTATCTAAAAACTAGTGCATATTATATCCGCCGTCGTTGTAGATTAATTCAAGTTAAATACATATATGGGACTTAAATTTGCTGAATTTCCCTTTGGGATTAACGAACAGAAAAAGTAATAAAGTAAGTAACTGACAAACTAACGACCTGTGCTCAAAGTTTACCATTGTAACTGAACATTCATTAATCATTCATCATCTATAACTTAATCCTCTATTGGGATTACGGGTCGGTTCCACTTGCCCATCCAGGGGAATGTTTTGGGCGCAGGGCGGATACACTCAATTTACCTTAAATTCATGTTTTTGGACTGTGGAAGAAACTCCACAGGGACAAGGGGAGAACATAAAATCTCCACTCACACTGGGTTTTGAACCTGGCTCCACAGCGCTGAAAGGCAAACATGCTAACCACTAAGTCACCATGCCGCTAACAGATATTTAATAGACTCGAATATTTTTTTGGTTTGTATCATTGCTAAATCGAACATTGACATTGTACATTGCTTTAATGCATATTACCCAAATTACTTTAATGTAAATGATTAGTACATTCTTATAAATATTAATGGATTTGAATAGATTACAAGCTAGCGAGTCGATGCAGCGATACGTCCTCAAGAGTATCAATTAATGTGTTTATATTATCCTCCATTTTTTGGCATATTTTTAACTTCCGCTGCAACGTACACATAATAACGCCTCCAAAGTTGCAGGTGGTGCTACCTCAATATTGTCTATCAACTTCATTTATACTTTAGAAGAGGAAGAAGAAATTGAAACGTTACACATTCAAACATAAAAGCGTCTATTAATCAAAATGTAAATGTTGCGTCCCATACCAAACTAATACAGGATGTGATTTTTTATAAAAAATATTTCTGTTTTTCCAAACACTGACCCTGTTCACATAAACATGAGTCTTTAAGAACTGCAGGGACAGGATTCTGTAAAACGAGTGTTTCAGTGACGCACAGTAGACCACATATGAATCAGAACGCAGCTGTAGACACGTAATAACACAGTAATACATACTCCAATCATCTTCTGACTGATGCTGTATGAACATTGCAATATGATAGACTTCATACCTGTTGTGCTTTTTTAATATATATGCGTAATGAATTCAATATTCTTTTATATAAATATATATACACACATTGGTGCTTAGCTAAAGCATAAAGCACACAACAGCACAAACTCTTTAATAAAGCATATGTTGATATTTTCTGGCAGGGGGCCAAATGATTAAAACCTCCATTGTGTTCAGAGGTTTTGGATTTCCATGCTGCAGTGCTAACATTATAGCATTATAAAATAATGTTTATATATCTATTGTTTAATAGATTGTATTTAAATCACACACAAACACACAGCAAATACACACAAATAAAAAAAATATATAATTTCAAATCATGATTCCCACCTGAACTTTAGTAGGCCAGTGCGTCCATTTGTCATGTCCTCCTCTGGAAAGAGCAGTAAGGGCAGAGCTTTAGGAACTGAGCAATATTCACGCAGAGTTTGTGCCAGTTCAACCTTGCTACTTGCCACAGTGCCCAACTCCATGAACCCCCGGGCCCAGCACACAAACCCTGAAGGACGCTCCAATGATGGCTGTAAAAGAAAAAAAATCATTAAGCCTTAATAAGCATCACCAAACAACAAGGTAAAATAATTATTGTAGAATTGTAAAATGAAAGGAGCAGTGTTGGGGATTGAGTGCCATCTGCTGATTAGAGTGCACATTGCACACGGCAGACACACTGACCCATTACTTTTACCAACAGAAGTGATCAATGAGGCTACTATAGAAACAAGGCAGCTTTTTAAAAGAAGCTACACTCCAATGTACATATATGTAGCTAGAAAGGGGTTATTTTAAGATGGGACAATAAATTAGAATACTTTAATAATCCCCTGATGGAAAATAGCAGCTGTTACAGATTCTCAATTTTTTACGTTTTAAACTATTGCACCGAAACTTATAATAATAAAAATTAAGGGTTGCATATATTGATTGTACTCGTAATTGCACATAACTTGTGTTATTGCAATTCTATTTCTACTAATAGTTTTATCTAAATCTCACAATATACACCTTTATAACATCTTCCCTATTTTTAGACTAAAAACATAAAATTAGATTATACTATCTATAACTATAAGTGTACAGCATATTTCTTTGTCTATAATTAAACCCCAGATCCAATGTGAAACATTAAAAAAAAAAACATTTTGTACTGACACTACTACATTTAAATGTAATGCATAATTGGTGTTACCTAATCATAAGTGATAAAGATTATCTCCACAATTACTTTAATGATTAATGCTGACACCTTTTAGGCTTTTTATAAGATTGTCAAGTTGTGTAATAAAAATAAATTTAAAGCTTACATTACATTAACACTGAAAAAATATATATAAACGGCCTGCACTCACTGTGTTGCAGGAGGTAAGGAGATTAACGATGTTATGATCAAAATGAGTGATGTGATTGCTGACAAGCATCCTGACATTTTTGTCTCTTAAGCGCAGGTTGCTCTGTTTTACATGTAAGCCCAAGATAGAGCACATGACTCGAACTATAAACCTGAAACAGAAAAAAGATGATCCTTTAAACAAATGAAATCTTTGTTTGCAAATGACACATAAATCTGCATTCTTTAAACATTTGGTTTGAATTATAAAAGTCAATAAATCCAGCAGACATGTTGCTGGGAAGAGAACACAACCAAAACCAATATTTATTTTACTGTTCTGAAATGAAGATATTCATGAAATCAACTAGATGAAAAGAACCAGTTTTGCCTAAAAACAAGGGTTCTACTTACCGTCTTACGAAACTGTCAGGAAGTGCACAGCTTACTAGAAATACATGGACACCAATAAATAATCGCAGCAACATCAATAAAATTCCAACTGGGACATAGAGCAGCAGTAAAAGCAGAACCAGACCATCATTTGGCAACCTGAAATTTTAGGGGAATGTTTTTAATCATATACATCCATACATATACATGTTTTTCTAGAATCAATGTGAAACAAAATCAACACTACATTTGGGCAAATGTTAAAAACTATACATGCTCCAAATATAAATGTGGTTCACACAGAGTTTACATATATTTTTTTTATTTATTATGATAAGGAAAGTTAGCAAATTTCATTTCATTTTGATAAGTGGATAAATACTAAACTACACACAGAGCATCTGTTTTTAAAAACACGTAACAAACTTTTTATTGTAACAAATTGCAGTTCTTATTAGTTTTAAAATGTCAAATTCTTATTATCAATTAGGGGTTCAAACACAAAAGTTCTTGAAGACCCTATTGATTTTGCTGAGATTTTTCTTCTTTTTATTATTAGTATTCTTTTTCTTGGTTAAAACGCGTTGGGCAGCCAAGACCATCAGAGACCAGACCTACAGACAACAAAATTGAACGCTTTCCAAGTTCCAGGTTCAACTGGAGTGCATCTTCTCCGATAACAAAATTCTCACCAAATGGCCTGTAATTTGCAATATGGTGTGGCAAAACACTTAAGCTACAGCTATTACAATTTTTGCAAATAAACATAAGTTGAAAAAACCTATTTTCACAAACTAGTTGTAGGTTTTCCAGTCAACCTTTATGTGTGTCTGTCAGGCTGTTACAAGTTAATCAATACATCAAAATACTAATTCATTCATTAATTAATTATTAAACAACAATCTTAAACTCAAAAACGCTTCACCCAAAAATTCTAAAACTACACAGAAACATTCAGCATTAATCTCTGAGGAGGCTCACCTAAATTTGGTGCTCTTATGTCTATAGGTGGTGCTATAATGGCTATATGTCTAGTTGAACCTTACCATGCAGTCAGGCTGCTCTATGCAAATTAAATGATATATCATAACTCTAAATTAATATTCAATGCTCAAAAAAATAAAATGAACACAAACAACGCAATGTAACGCCAAGTAAACCAAACTTTTGTGAAATCAAACTGTCAAATTTGAAAGCTGCACTGATTGAAAATCAATTTTACTTGCTGTAGTGCAAATGAAACAGACAACAGGTAGAAATGAGAGGCACTTAGCAAGACCCCCCACCCCCCCTATAAAGAAGTGATTCTGCAGGTGGTGACCACACACCTTTTCTTTGTTCTCATTCTTTCTGGCTGATGTTTTGGTCACTTTTGCATTTTGTTAATTATCTCACCATAGAGGTAGCATGAGGCGGTGTCTACAAGCCACACAAGTTGCTCAGGTAGTGTAGCTTATTCAGGGTGGCGATAGGAGACAATATCCACTGCCTCATCAGGAGCAGGCGTTGTAGGGAGGTCTTACAGGCACGTGGAGGCCTGTATGAAGTTGGGTCGGCCGGCCATGTGATCTTCCACCTTAATTTTGAGTGATTCCAAACCCAGACCTTATTTACATTTTGATCATTTTTCTATGTTATTTTGTTATCACCGCATTCCACTTTCTACTAAATAAAGATTTACAACTGAAATATTTTATTCATTGAGATATAGGATGTCTTATTTTAGTGTTCCCTTTATTTTTTTGAGCAGTGTATTTAGCTATTCAGCTACTTTTATTATTATTACTCCTACACAAAATAAACCACTACTAGTAATAATAAAACGTACATTTTGTTAAATATCTGTCATTTTTACTTATAACTTTACAGATATTATTAGATCATATACCTTTGGTAAACAGCTTGTGGCTTCAAAGTAGCTTTAAACCAGTTAACATAAAAAGTTCGAGCTAACATTAGCTGAACTCAATGTCACGTTAAATGCTGGCAGACTGAAATAATACAACACGTAGTTCCTTATAAATCACATAAGGTTTATCGATTAATATTGACCCACATCAGAAACGTGTCAGCAGACCCGTTTAAATGAACTGAAACGTGTTCAACACTGCTAACAGCTCAGCTAAGCTAAACACAACCACTGCATCTTATTGTTAATCTTACCGCTGGAAGTCAAACAGTTGCTCGAGATCCTGGCTGTCCATATTTTAACTTTTTAGATCCCTTCTGTGAGTATTGCGTGTTTGTTTTCCTGCATGCTACTCTACAGCGACCAACAACTAATTATACATTCACACTAGCTTGTGTGTTTTTCTACTCTACTTCCGTCGCCATGTTGAACTCGATATTTCGGACAGGCATGTCCGGTCTCCTGAGCTCAGATCTGTGCCACATAACCAGATATGATCCTTAGTCACTGATATATGAGCGTTCTACTGATTCCAGGTCAGTTTACCCGCCGCTTAAGTCCTATCACTGTCTTTGGAGAACGACTCAAGCTGTTGTTCCTTCGAGTTGTTTTATAAATACACTGCCATCTAAAGGTCTGGAGGGTATTTTCCAAATAAATGCAACTGCAGTGCTTTGGAAAATTGCAAAATACACTTTAAAAAAATAAGGGGAACAATAAAATAACACACCCTGGATACTCAATGAATAAAATATGTCCGTAAATTTGATGCAGTTATGTTTTAAGGGGTTCTAACGACTATTCATTCATTATCTTCCGCTTATTCCCCTACTAGGCTTACCGTGTGGTTCCCCATGCCCATTCAGGGGAGAATATCTGGGGCACTAGGCAGATACACCCAGGACAGGGCGCCAATCTGATGCTGGGCACACACACACACAAACACACAATATAAGGGGCAATTTAGAGCATTCAATTTAGCTTGAATCCATGTTTTTGGTCTGTGGGAGGTACCTGGAGAACCCAGAGGAAACTCACACGGACACGGGAAGAACATGGAAACTTCCCCAGATTGGGATTCGAACCGGGAATCCCCAGCGCTGAGACGCAAACCTGTTAACCAGTAAGCCACCGTGCCACCCTATGCTGTTATGTAAATTGACATTGACAGTTTTTGCACACTAGAGGGCGCAAGAATCTTTTAGATGTGCAGAACCATAAGCACATGTTATGACAGAGTGCAACAAATGAGCTAAAATCTACAAGTAATAGCAATCAAAAAGGTTTTCTTTTCTTTTTTTTTTTTTTTTGGAGGGGGGGTGCTTTACTAAATTGAAGGCAAAATCTATCATTTGCTGTCCAATAAACTTGCTATCACACAGACAATAAACATTTTAAACATTATTCAGAATTAAAATAATAATTAGAAACACATAAATATGTCTTAAATAACTGAGATGTTTACTACATTTGTCTGATGTGCATTTAAAAAAATGTAAATATGCTACAATTGTTTAAGATCGATTTGAAGTAAAATGACAACTGAGGGAGGGTCTTTCTGTAAAGGCCTAAAATGAAAGTCCATTTCTTTTTTTTACTTGCAATGATAAATAACAGTGTTTATTTCTACAGTACAGAGCATTTGCCTCCAGCTGCATCGCTCCTATATGTCTCTGCAGCAAAAGATTGAATCTGCCCCATTCATTAGCCTAAGTGGATGAGCCTCCCTAATAGATGCTCCCCTTCCCCTCAATAATTGCTGTTGATTGGCGCAAATTAGACCCTAGTTGCCAGACGAGTGATTCTCGACGACGATAATCTGATTCCCAACTCAAACTAATAGGATTTTAACTCCGGCTTGGCCTAATGTCCGTCTGTAAGGCCTGGCAGGGCTCTGCTTTGGCCAGCATTGCTACTCTACCCTTCTGCTTCTTCCTGCACGCCTGTGGGATAGAATGGCAGATCTGCCCAAATAATGCCTGGGTGGATCCATATTTTTTGACAGTAAAGGAAAAATACTTAAACTTGTTGTTGCACAATAGTTTAAGCATATAGTGTATATATATTATACCTTATAAGTAGTATTTATGAATTCTATAGTATCTAATTGGAAAACCTAGAACTAGTTTGTGAAAATAGGTTTTTCAAATTATGTTAATTTGAGAAATCGAAATGGCCGTAGCTTATGGGTCCAAATTGCAAAGTTGTTTAATTGGAGTCTGGAAGGCTGGAAAAATGTGTGTAGTGTGGGAAATTTTTTGGGTAGATGTAAATGCCGCACTGTGTGTAGAAATGGGTTTTGCTGCACAATAGTGCGAATTGTATGCCAATCGGCTGCACCTGTCCTCCAAGTTTGATGTCTGTAGGACTTACAGTCTTGGCCTCCTAATGCGTTTTACCCAAGAAAAAGAATAATATTTGTAAAAAGAATAACAATCTGAGGAAAAATAGGGTTTTCAAGTATTTAGTGCTTGAATCACTGAAAACCAAAGGGCCCATACTATATAGCCTGTATATGAATGTCTTCTGGTGTGACTTTTAAGTAGACTTAAAAATGTAAAAAAACTGTAAATTAGTTTCTATGATTATCGAACAATTAAACTGAATATAAATCATAATGTGCTATAATTTCTTTTTAAATGTGTTGTAGCACATTTACTTTATTGGACACATTCATTGTAAATAATGCAAGACTACATTTCTTTGAGGACATGACCCAAATGAGGACTCACACACATTTGATAGGATTTGTCATTGGGATGATAAGGAGGAGATGGGATGGCTGCTTAGGCCCCGAGTCTAATGAAACTCCACTCCATTAGAGCTGAATCGGACAGATTTCCCTCCCGGAGAAATGAATTGAGTTTTTTGTATTTGTGAGATCATTCTCCCTCCATTAACTGCTCTTTATCCCGTCTCTTCATCACAGCCAAATCAGGTTAGACGGCCATGATTAGCTGGGGTGGCCTCCCTTTTTAAGCAGTAATTGGGTTTGGCGGCTCAGCTGATAGCGCCATTAAGACCAATAAAGCCTGGGCTTGGCTTATAGAGTGAAACAGATTCTTGAGGAACAGATGGCAGGCACACAAAATGGGGTTTGATATAGAGCTGGCAAAAGCAAAGTTTGTGTAACTAAAGAACTTGGTGTATAACAGTATGCCTGGGAGATGTTTTTATGTACACTGGTCTGTCTGTCTTTAGGTAACACTGCAAATTGCAAAATTTTGAAACATGGGAGCAGCACTTGCACATTTCTTCATCTAAGAATGATATATAAATGGACCATGAGTGCATGAATAATATATAATATAATCTGAGAAAAAATATGATATCTTCCAACCCAGTCTCACTTGTTATTCATATCAAATTGTACGCAAATAGTACATTACAATCCCCTCGCATATCATTAAAGTCACCTGGGGTCAACTGTAGCTGAGTAGAAGGCTAAAATAGAAAATAGAAAGTGCCGGTGAGCAAGGCACCCAACCCCCACCTGCTCCCTGTGTGCCTCAATAGGGCAGCACACTGTGCCAGGTGTTCACACGTGGATGGGTTAAATGCAGAGAACAATTTCTTTTCGGAGCTCAATAAAGTAATCAAAATCAAATTCAAAAAATCAAAGTGGTCAAGAATGTTGTGCAATAAAATCGATTTTTGTACTGAAAATGTATAATAGCTGTACAAACAATGTAAGATTTTTTAAAATGTGGAACATTTGCCTAAATTTATAGTATTTGATATAATTTCATTTCTATTTTAGTAATGGAGTCATGTACGGAGGAGGTGCCCCATCTATGGATGTTTCTTGGTAACATAACAAACTGTGTGTGTGTGTGTTGCATTGTCAGTTTCCATAGTGAGAAAAAACATAAATGGTCAGTGTACAGATGGTTACATTCGTAATATTGCTATATGCAGATATTCCATAGTATGCAGGAGTCATTGTAAAGAAGTAACTACACTCTGTCCAGTTTTCTTTAATCAATGCCCTGTGTGGAACCGGGGGGTATAGTTGAGTAGCAAGTCTAACAATGATGAAGATCTGCTATTGTAAAAAGTTTTGTCAAATAAGAAATAAAGACAATTTCAATTTGCATAGCTCTGCAGCGATGTGTTTATATAACATGTCACATATATAATTCACAATATACTGATGGATAGAGGAAGCACAAAAAGGTATATAATTTGCTAATACCTGGTTTATAGCTTTATATTTGTTATCATGAATTAGCTCCTTATATTTATTCTAAATTTTGATTAAATTGTTAAATGAGATTATTTAAGGATTTTGTAGATGGTATGAAATGTAATTCTAGTCAATGACACCTTGTATATAAGGCCAAATGTAATTGATATTTTGGGCTAATTACAGCACTTTATTTGTGTCTGGAACTATCCGGTCTAACAATAATGTATTTTTCTTGCAATTTTTCATATAAATGTTTGACTATGTTTTGATCTTTTACAAAGAAAAGTTGCCAAGAAAAGTAATGAGAAGAGTTAGGAGAGCACACATGCACACACACACGCACACAGTTGCTGATCTAGAGGTCTAAATGCTGTGCATAAATTGCATAATGGCTATAGAGAGCTGTATATCTTCCCTGAGCCTCATTACAATGAAGCGGAGTGCTTATTTTATTTATTTAAGAGCATTTCACGATACTGCTTTTCCCGCTCTGACCTTCCCGAGGGGAAAAATAATGAGAGAGCACTTAAAATGAATTACTGTATGCACAATCACGTTAATTATTCAGTTCTAGCTAGGCATTGGGTGTGACTGTTGGGAAATTCCATGCAGGCTGGTCTACGTAACTGTAACAGTGATGCGATTAATGTAACAGTGAGATATGCACTTAAAACACTGGATGTCAACAGCTTAGTGTAGATTAGCATTGGTATCATGCGGTGCAGATTACAAAAGGGCGCATGCAAATGCACTGCTCATTTGGGTGAAATACCTGCACCCTGGATGATCATTTGATCTTAAAACAATAATAAGAAAGGAAGCTGTAGTTTAAATTAATTTTAAAAGAAATATAACAGTGTGCAGCAGGATTAGCATTGACCAGTGGTTATTATACTGTAGTTGTACTCTTGACTCTTTATCATTACCACATAAACACCACATACATTTATATAAAATATACAAATATAAACATCTCCAGTGTTTTTACTCAAAGCTAATCTCAGTTTGAAAATAAGATGGGGAATAACAGTGAATGTGATTGAATGTGATGCTTGCAACATACACAATAAAGTTGTGAAAGAGTCAGAAAACGTGCACTGTTTATACAACACTGTTCTGGAAGTATCCACAATTAGCAATTTAACGGGTAACAGGTAAAGTCATCAAGTATAGGTCATTCAAGCAAGTATAGGTAATGCAAGCAAGTATAGGTCATGCAAGCAAGTATAGGTCATTCAAGCAAGTATAGGTCATGCAAGCAATTATAGGTCATGCAAGCAAGTATAGGTCATGCAAGCAAGTATAGGTCATGATCCACTACTTTGTGACAAACTGTGAAAAATTGTTAATCTGTGTAAAAATATTGTTTCTCAGCACAAAAATACAAAGACACTAAGTATTTCAGCATCTACAGTTCATAATATGATGCAAAGATTCAGGGAGTCGAGGTAATCGTGATATATCATTTTCAACTGCAGAAATGGAATGTTTGTGACCAAGGAGACCTCAGACTCAGACAAAATATCATGCTACTATAATGGAAATAGCTACAGTGGCCCAAGAGTACTCATCTGTAAACATTGTGGTTACAGCCCAGCACTGTATAATGTAGGAATGCAATCTGAAACCATATATAATGTATATTATTATTTAAATACACAATATAATCTATATATAAACCATGGAATCATGTTGAATTATGACATAGGAGTGCATCATGGCTGACCAGCAACGGTGGATTAAGTGCCTCTCCCGAGGGCACTTTACCCATTCATGAAATGGCTGTACCGTGAATTGAACCTGGGACCATCTGATAGCAAGGCCGGGTCCTTAGCCACACGCCTAAAACTTTCCTGAAAATAATACAACCTTAAACGTCTTAAACATGATAAATTCAGTTGGAAATGTTGGGCAGAATGAATATTCTGTATATTTGTGACAGTAACAATAATAAACAACAGTATTAGATTTGTATTTTTGAGAGAAATGTACAGAGATTTTCTTTCTAGAAAATCTTTGTCTATATTAGCAAAACAATGTCAGGATACATTCTAGACATTGTGGATTATAGTCATAAAGTGCATGTGCTTGAATGTCCTGCCAACAGTCCAGATCTGCATGCCTATTATGTAAAAGGTATGATACTGAGCATCTTAACTATTGCTTACAGCAAAAATCTTCTTGTAAAACAGCAAAAATGTGTATTTTTACTTCCTTAATGATAAAAAGTATAGTTAATAATAAATGAGAGCCCCATGGTAAATGCTTGCTTCCTAAATTTACTTTAGTGTGTTACAGAAATCAATCTTAAAAGGTGTTTATATCTATTAAAGATTATTGCACTAATTGTATTTTGGTCAGCAAATGCTCTGATGTTTTTGCCTTTTAAAAACAAAAAGAAATAACCAAAGAGAGATTTTATCTTTTATTATGTTTTAATAAAGTGTTCTAACATTGGATTTGTATATACTGTATTTTATTGAAGTGTGTAAAACTATATGTAACCATTTACAAGCAAGCAAGAACCCTACAGGGATTAAGTCCTTCTCCAGAACACTGTGTTACAGCCCCTTATGTCATCATGAAGCAGTATGAAAAATCCCTCATATTAGGCATATTCTTCCCCTGTTTGTACTAAACACAATTCAGCTGCAATTCGCGCTTGATACAGCATTCAGAATTATAGTTTGACAAGCATTTGCTCCAGCTGTGACCTCCCCTCTGTGACATTCCCATGAAAGAATTGAATTTGCACAGGCTCCGAGATGACTGTGAGGCTGCTCCCCCTATTTGCCTCCTTGTATATTGCTTATATAAGACACAAGAGGGAGAGATATGAGAGTGTGAGAGAGGGAGAGAGAGATAGAGAGAGAGAAAAAAAGAGATGGAATGATGCCATAGATCTTCATAGCTCTGACAGCAGATGTCCATTTGAAAATGAATCACAAGAAGCAAGAACCCATTATGGAGGACATTTACAACCAAGTGTATTACTGAAACTCTTTAATATATGTAAACAACAACAATAATAATAAAGCGCAATGTTTTCATTTTTTATGCCAAAATAAATTGTATGCATGCTGGTTTTTTTTTTGTTTCAACAGTAGCTTAAACCTGCACACGTTTGACATTCTCTCATTTAAAGATGCATAAATATCCCCGTTGAATAAACCCATGAGATATTTATCGTGACAATTTGTTTTAGACATGCATCACTATTAGTTTATGGATACTGTTACAGATTTGATGCATATTGCGGGTTATATTTCCGTCTTAGTTGTGCTCATAATATGAAACAATAATGGAACTGAAGATAAAAAATACTCTATCTATCTCTGTATACATATATCTAGAGAAATTATTACCTATCATTATTTCAAACAAACATGCTCGATAAAGATTAGCCTTATATTAGAAAACAACTGTTTTACATTATAATAAGATGAAGAATATGCCAGTATACATTACTAAGTAGGGCAAGCCTATCTTTTTATATTTTTTATGATACACTGCTGGCAAAGTTATATAGTTGTAGGCTTGTGGTTAAGGAACCAGCCT
>JAOUQT010000033.1:15929184-15945612 GCA_025769995.1 Xyliphius kryptos
GACTGTGGGAGGAAACCGGAGCACCCGGAGAAAACCCACGCGAACACGGGGAGAACATGCAAACTCCACACAGAAATCCCCAAGTCGCCCTAAAGGATATATTTAATATTAAACTTATAATGATATTTTATCACACTTTCATTAATATATATTGTTTTTAGATGTTAACTTTTAATGGCTGTACAGTAATAAACATAGAAGTGCATGTATGCATTAAGAAACTTTAACTAATACAAATTTTCTGATTATATTGGGACCGTGGCCTAGTGGAAAAGCTAGACACATGGGTCCAAAAGATGGTTAAATCCCCTTTCCAGGCAGCTAACATTGATAGTTGAAGTGCCATTGATACTTCTCAGTACACTTCAGTGGGAGCTTGTACACTTATTGTATTTGTGTGTGCAAAGTGCACCCTATATGGGTTAAATGCAGAGAAGAATTTACCCACAGTGATGATTAAAGTATCAGTTGTTATTGTTAATTGTTGCTGGTTTATGATATGGTATATTGTGTATATTAGATTATAAGATTAGCAGAGCTGCACAAATTTAATAGCACGTTGAACATCATCATCTAAGAAAATGAGACCATAGAATTCATTTGGTAACATAATCATATTTTACGGAAAAAATCTGAGCTGTAACACACCAAGGCTTGCAGGTAACCAGGTGTGTAGGGCTGAATGTTGGAGCAGTGCACAGCCCTAACATGAAGCACTCTGATTGGTTGTTTCAGGCTTCTAATCACACCTTTCTTGCATGTTAAGGTAGCACCCTCCAGTTTAAAAAGGGTCCATATACTCCCCCTTCTTTTTACTATTTTCCATTTTTACTCCCTCACACATACACACCATCTCTGTTGTATGCTTGTCTAAGCTGTGGGTGAAGACTGACATCTCCCTTCTCTTTTTAAAGGAAGAGTTTAGGCTGGAAGAGTGAAAGCAGATAAGTGGTTTTACTTTAAGCTGAAGGAAATCTCTAGCCAACTATTGACACCCGCAACCTGGGACTTGGAGGTCTGCAGCCTGCTACGGATCACTCATCTCTGTTAAGAGCTTATCCGCCAGCAGCAGATGAAAGGATTTGCTGCTGTTTGAGACATAGCAAAGATCTCAAAAACACAGACTTGCTTTTTCAGTTGTTTGTTGACTAATGCAACCTAGGGAACAGACGATGCCCTTTTTGTCTGTGCTGCTTATGCTGCTGTTTGCTTCTCTCTGTCAGCCTCGTTCCCTGGAGCATCTCGGTCATTCAGATCGGCAGAGGAGCATGCGACCAGGCCAGCGATGTCCTTTAAAATGCCAACACGAACAATGCCCAGATGCCAGGTTGCTCCAGAGCTGTTTATGGGGTCAGGTCCTGGACCTGTGCGGGTGTTGTTGGGAATGTGGGAATGGAGAGGGCCAGCTTTGTGACCTTGAACCAAGAACTGGGTCCATGTTCTTTGGTCAGTGTGCAGAGGGACTCCGCTGTAAAGTCCCACGCAGAGACTCAACGACAAAGTCAGACCCCAATCCTGTATGTGTGTGCACCAAGCAGGAAATGTTGTGTGGAACAGATGGGAAGACATATGACAACATATGCAAGCTACGGGCAGTGCAGCGCAGGCTGGGTGAGCAGAAAAAGGTCAGAGTTGCACATCACGGACCATGCAGTGCAAGTAAGTATACCTTTTGTCTATAATGATTGAATATTCAGATCGAATGTCTAGGATGTGGGCATTATACTAGGACTCTGTCTCTGTTGCTGTTGGTATTGCTTTAAAGAAGTTTAACAAAGTCTTCACTTAACTAAAATGAACAGATTTTTCTGTTTTAAATAGCTTCCGAAATGCTAAAAAAGTCTCTGCACAGACAAGAATGATGCCATTTTACCACTTTAAATTAAATAAACTTCAATTTGTCACTGTGAGAGTATATACATTTATAATGTATATGCTTATTCTACATCATTCTTATACTTGTGTCAAACTAGCAGCTGCAATCTCATTAATAATAGCCAAGCTGCAGTTTTCTTGATGCATATAGTAATGGAAATACATAAACCATACTGTTCCGTTAAACACTTAACTGCTGATTATAAATGCTAAAAGCTCATTTGTCTCAAATCTATGAAACTATATATAGACTGCTTAAGCAGCTGTTCAGTCCCTCATATTTCTGCTCCATGTAATACTTCCTCTATGGTATCATTGATTTTTGGGAATTGATAGAGTGCTCGCTTAGCACAAAAGGGAACGGAGGTTATTTTTTATGGCATGCCTTGTTTTTTTTTTTTGGCCAGCATTAAGAGTGAATTTGTGTCTTGTGTTAACTCTTCAGAACCAGTCATCACCTATGCTCCTGGTGACATCATAGCTCTAGAAGGAAGCAACATTCTACTTTCTTGTGAGGTGTCGTCGTACCCGGTGGCATCCATCCAGTGGAAGAAAGAGGGAGACAGTACTTTCCTTGCTTCTGCTGATACAAACAAAGCCATACAAGTATGTGTTACATTCTAATTATGTGCATGTTTTGATAAACCCCCACACATGTGTGATATGAATACTCATTCGCAAGTGCAGCTACAGATGGTGAATTTGTATGTGTATAACTACAGGCGAGAGGAGCCCTGCAGCGTTTTGAGCTGACTGGCTGGCTCCAGATCCTCAAGGTTGGCCCCGATGATGCAGGGGTGTACACATGTACTGCCAGGAACACCTTTGGTGAAACTACTGCTTCTGCAAGATTACGGATCATACATAGAGGTTTGTGTAATACGCACATTTAAAGCCATTAACACCCTTTTTTTTAAATAAGGTTGTCTCACTTAATAACTTTTAATATTTAACTGGTCTTACACACCAATATATCAAATAATCTCCCTGTTCCCTCTAACAAAATAGTAGACATATGTACATGTACACCATTTTGGTATGTAATTAACACTGGCAAAGGGGTGAAAAACCGCTGCACAGAAGGGAATGCCAGGATTATTCCGTTGTGAGTGAACATATAGGGCATTCTATTTGTAATGGAAAGGGCACCACTTGGGACACGGTCAAATCAGGTCACAGTATGTACACTCGTTACTATTGAAAGGGCACCCATAAAAATGACTTCATTGGACACATCATTCGAATGTCTTCACCTGTAATTTATTGCAAGAAAGAACAGATGTAAGAGGTGTACACCTAATGTTGTTAAGTGCTGCCAATATGACAGTTTTTGCACTTTTCAACCTTTATTTTTAACAATCGGTGCATCAAGGAGGAGGTGGGCTCCCTCTGCATATCCTTTCAGTCCACTAGTGCATACAAGTACTGTCTAGTATGTATGATAAAACTGGAGTAAACCCAAAAAAACCCAGTGACAGTCCACCCTTAAATAGCGAGAACTATTGCTGTTCTACTTTATGCTCAATATTTTCTATTAAAATGTTATTAATGTGCAAATGTAAATGTATTTATTCAATTGAATTCACTTTTATAGGTTTAGGGCTTTTTACAATAGAACATTGTCACAAAGCAGCTTTACAGAAATGATATACAGAATATAAATATGAAATTTAAATAAGGTTAATTTGCCCGATAAACAAGCCGGATGGTGATAGTGGCAACGAAAAACTCCCTGAGATGATAAGAGGAACCTTGAGAGATAACAGACTCAGAAGGAGTTATAACTGATTATATTATTGTGGAGGGTGGCACGTTGGTGCAGTGGATAGTGCTGTGGCCTCACATGGGGCAGTCGTAGGCTTGTGGTTAAGGAACCAGCCTTGCGACCGGAAGGTCCCTGGTTCAAATCTAAGTAGCGACAAGTCATGGCTGAAGTGCCCTTGAGCAAGGCACCTTACCCCCAGTTGCTCCCCGGGCGCTGTGATGGCTGCTCACTGCTCTGGGCACGTGTGCTCATTTCACAAGTATGTGTGTATGTGTCTTTTGCCACTATGTTTACACACAGCAGAATTGGTCCTGGCTTCAAGCCTCAGGTGGAATGACTTGGTAAATTTCTGTGTGGAGTTTGCAAATTCTCACCATGTTTGCACAGTATCACTGGATACCAGTTTCCTCCCGCATTACAAAACATGCACGATAGATTAATTGTTGTCTCTAAATTGTCCGTGAATGTGTGCGTGTGATTATGTGTGTGCACCCTATGATGGATTGGCACCCTGTCTAGGATTGTTCCTGCAATCGAGGAGCACCAGCTTTTCCCGTGACCCTAGAACTAGGATTAAGCGGTATAGAAAATAAATGAATGAATATTATTTTGGGGCTTTTGTTATAGAACCAGGGCAATCGTGGGGCAGTCTTTAAAGAACAGGCCTTGCAACCGGAAGGTCCCTGGTTTGATACCCAGTACCACAAAGTCATGATACGACAGAAGTGTACCTGAAGGCACCTAACCCCCGGTTGCCCTCCAGACGCTGTGAAGACAGCTCACTACCCCGGGCATATGGGCTCATTACATAAGTGTGTATATATGTGTGTTTTACTGTACGGGTCTTAAAAGCGGAGGACAAATTCTGCTTGAGTCAAACAGATTTCACTTTCATTAGCAGCCTGACAAAAGTCTGTGAATGAGTGTGTAGAATTGATTATCAGGGTACAGCTGACAATTGTCAGTAACTGGTAAATATACAGAATATGTCTATAATTTATTAAATAATAAATGAGGTTTGGAATTAGGAAAATTTATATTTATTTAAATGTGTTGGCCCGAAGAAAAAAATCATGAGCACATGTAAACTATGTGTGTAAATATATATTTGAAGAAAAACACAATTCAAGCTCATAATACAGGTTATTATTTAAATGCATGCAGTAGTTTAATGTCAATAAGTGCGTCGCTATTATTAGCCTTTATTATTATATCAGTAGTCTTATATTGTTTCCCTCTGAAGAAATAATAACAATGTAGGAACAAATAATCATCTTTATTTCCATACTTATTTTTTATGCATACACGCATTTTAACAAGTTGTGAGAATTAAATGATAAAAGCTTTTGCAATAATTAAAAGCAATATTATTGCATGCACAAAAAAATTAAATAAAAAGGCAATCATTACTGCAAATATAAAATTAAATAGAAATGAAGTAAATAAATAAATAAAATATAAAAATAAAATAAAATAAAACAAGAAAATATCACCGGTGCTCTAAAATAGAGTGAATTTAGTGCGGTAAAAGATAGAAAGATAGAAGATTTTGACCGCACATGACCAGAGAATACTCAATGCAAACCTAAAAATAAGGTGGCAGTACTGTTCTTAAATCTATATGCATGAATTGCTACAAGAATAAGTAGACTTTATCCTTATTTCAGAGACGGTCAGTAACATGTCGTTTCCAGTTTTTTGCAGTCATGCATGAAATCAACAATGAAGGCCAAATCGATATTAAGCCCCAACTATCTGTACCATCATCTCTGCCTGAGTAAAGGTGAACTTGGATTTCTGAGAAATGCCGTGGAATGGCAGATAGATTTACACCAGTCAGAAACTTTCTCTTGAAAGAGGACAG
Source organism: Xyliphius kryptos (assembly GCA_025769995.1). Classification (NCBI taxonomy): domain Eukaryota; kingdom Metazoa; phylum Chordata; class Actinopteri; order Siluriformes; family Aspredinidae; genus Xyliphius; species Xyliphius kryptos. The sequence goes on from JAOUQT010000033.1 coordinate 15,934,689, forward strand.
TATTAGTGATGACAGCTGATCGAGAGAGGACGGAGAAGAGTGAGATTTGGATGACGAGGTGGAGGGGTGTGTGTATTATGTGGCAGGCTTTTGGTGTGACTGTCTGGTTACTATCTCTTTCTCTGGGGGGTCTGCATCTCTACTATCCGCCTCTTATCTCAGACAAAGGGAACTCACACCCCCCTGCCCCCACCTGCCGTTTCCCGGAATGTTGTCACCGCAATGAACTATGGGAACTCTTGGCAGTGGAGAAAGGTGACACGGTGCAGACCGTGTCCTATTGGCTGAACTGGAAAGTACCCTTAGCGAAGTCTGGGACAAATTGGTGTGGTGATGAAATGAAATTATGAAATAGTATGTTGAAGTAAAAGGGTCAATCCCGAGTCCCAATAAAATATTGTGTAATTCCCCAGAAAGTGCTGTCTCCTGTGCAGTGAGTGCTTTTTTGAACCTGCTTGTTAGTCAGAAGAAATGTGCACTCCATTTTTTTAAATGTCTTTTGTGACAACTATATTTCTTTATTCTTACAACATTATTCTTACAGGATCTCAGAAAGGCAGAGAGTTTCCTCAAAGAAAAAACGATGCCCACAGCATATCTACCAATGAAAGTGAAAGTGAAGATGATGAAGATTATGGAGGACAACCAAGTGGACATATGTATTTGTAAGATATTACAGTTCCATGTATCAGAGTGTATGTCAGGTTTGCACAGCATCACCATGTCTACAATATAACTGATGTCTTATTTGGTACCTGTTATCAAAGCACTCTAAATAAACACTTATTATATGATTATATATTCCTTTTTAACTGAATACACCATGTTGATCGAGCCTATGTTTTGGTTTTGTTTTGATGTCGTAGTGAATATTTTGATAAAAAAAATGCTATGTAAAATAAAAAAAGATGTATATGTTTAATAGGGATTTATTTTGCAGCCTAATTTCTGCTTGCTAGCAATTTTGTTTAATTAGATTCCAAGTCCTTCGGGTATAACAAGCTGGTTGTGATTATATGTGTATGGACCTGGATGTAAGAATGTATTTTTCCTATCAACAACTCTATAAAAGATAAAAAATCTATTTTGTCATGCATTTACTCTGAACCCCCTCCTTTTGTACTAAGTAAACCATCACTGCCTCCGTATTTGTCTTCTCCAAAAGACCCACAAGCAGAGCAAGACAAAAAAAACACTGAGGTTAAGTTATTTGAAAGCTCTGGTATTAAGAGCCGTTTTACACTTAAGAAGTTGGTTTCGCTAGGTTTTCTGTTTCCTTCTACCATATTGATTGATACTCAACTATCAATGCATAATAGAAAAGCACTCAGAACAAATGCAGGGTTATGGCCTTCCAGAGAGAGAGCAGACAAAGCTGTAGCTGAGCGCCATTATTGCCCCATAAAAGATCCCTAGGGACAGACACAGTCCTCTCATCAGCACACACCAAATACCCAATTAAAAAAGAAGACCTTTAAATTCTCCCCTTTTTCCCGGGCAGAAATCAATCAGAATTCAATTTGTTTCAACCGGGATCCTGACTGTGCAGGTGATAGCTCACTAGAGCTCAGCTAGGTGACAACAGCAAAGGGGAGCCAGAAAAGGAGTCTGGTGTTAGCTTTCAGCACTGCTGGCTCCTTGGCTGATGTGGCTGGCTGAAGCTGTGAGACAACCAGGGTGAGAAGAAACACTGCCCTTCTTAAATGTGTATATAAAGTTTCAGTGTGGCTTTTATTTTTAGATGCACATGGCAGGTGAGCCATTTTTTATGGCTGGCTGAAAAAGTGCCCAGGTAAATGATCCATCTTAAACTTTTAAAATAAATGGATAATTTAAAATAAGTGGCTCTCAGATTTATCTTCTGAAGAGGTTAATTGAAAATGAATCCCAGTCTAAAATGGAGAGCTCTTATTCTCCAATGGACGTGTGTATAATGAATGGAGAAAGAGAGAAATGAGAATATAGCGTGTGTCTGTATATGTGTGAGTATGTGTGTATGTGTGAGAGTGAGACAATGAGAGAGGCAGAGAGGGATAGTGGATGGAGAAAAAACAGAGAGGGAAAAGAAAGAATGCAATTAAAAGATGATTCATTCTCACTTTCGTGTAACAGTATCTGTGAATATTAGAATGGACACTCTTTCTCATGATAGTGTTTGGCTCAGTAAAGCTCTCCCCTGGCCCTCTTTCTCAAGGCCGGCTTAATGATTCCCTCTCCGATGAGAGTATGAGCTGATGGGAGGTGGAAAGCTAGAAGAACTCAGTTCCCTCGGTCATCAGCGCCATGTGCAGGGGGCCTGTTAGGGTCAAGGATCATGGACAGAAACCTGTTAATAATGGACAGTTCAGTAGATTGCTGGGTTAAGTTACCCAATACTTTACTTGACCTTTCGTGCTAGGGAAACTCTTGAGGTAAACAGTTATTACCGTCATAATACGTTATATTCATTGCTACAAAAGATTAACTGGACTATATTTAAATAAAAAATAACAAGGTGCTCATTATTATGTATCTATGATCAAATTACCGGTGTAAATTGAGGAACTTTGTAGGAATCAGGATTAGTAAACTACACTGTAAAAAACAAGCTTTTAAAACTTGGACCTTGTAAACAAATATAACAAATTTAACTTTACTAAACCTCTGTAATCAATATACAGTATTATATATCACTATGGTTTAAGTGAGAATATATAGGTAAAGTTACAGAGGTGATGTATAGAGGACTGCTATGACTTCAGCTGTTATGAATATTTCATTAAAACACACAATTCATCATTGTTTCTACAATAGAAGCATTTTTAAAACGTGATCAAACATAATCCTTAATGAATTCCCTGAAATGCCTTTTAAACTGAACTTTTCATAATTTAAATACATAATAAACTTAATTTTAATGTTCAGTCAATTTGGACCTTCTTGTTCATTCTTTTTTTTCTGAAGAATAATGTATTTTTAAATTAAGCTATGTTTTTTTTTTTTTAATTAATTCTATTTAAAAATTTCCATGACTACTAAACTTAATAAAAACGTTGGAAACATTTGTAACATGGTTTTATTTGTATGCTAAGCATGCTATTAGTTGCACTGCTAATCAATTTAATTTTTTTCGAATCTGTTAAATGACAGAACAATAAAAAAAAAAGTTTTAGATAGTTAAATAATACTAATATATTGTTTGACAGTCGGTTAGGAATCTAGTACGGGACATACTGAGCGTTGTTCGTAGACTACGTTTTAATTTTTAGCTGACGTCCAGATTTTCAGTTAATTTTAGGGACAAGTCTAAACATTAGACTTAAAACAGTAGACCAATTTTTTTTATTTATATATAATTGAAATTATATACATTTAAAATTAATAAATATTTATATATATGAAACGTATATATAGAGCCGATGTACTGAGAGATCGTTCCCTGTACCTAATATAAACAGCACTTTTATGCAAAGCGGAAATTTGTTCGTTGGCCATCAGGTGGCGCGTGCAGCTTTCGTAATCCCGTGCACGTGTGGCTGGTATTTAGACTCCACTGTACATTCGGGGTGTATTTATTAAGATGGTAGTTACAGAAAGATGTCCTTGTCTCAGTCTGCGTCTCTCTGTCTGTGTCTCTGTCTTTCTGCTGTGTAATAACGCCATTGGATTATTCAGCACAGCTGCGCGTTATTGCTCGCTCTCAGTTGGAGTTTTTTTTGCTTTCTTCCTCTCCTCCTGTCCCTACTAATTGACAAACGAGAGAATGAAGGGTTATTACTATCCGCCCATTTGAGGTGCAAATGATTTTAGGGAGCCTAGGACGATGATGTAGTGTTTTGTTTACATACGACTTTGCTCAATTAAACTTTTAAAAGAAAGACGCATTAAACCGTAGCCATGGGCGAATACTTACATTTACACACAGTGTTGCTTGATCATTGCACTAAACGTTATTAACGCAACACGTACAGTTACGTTTCTTATGATGATGGTGGCAGAAGGATGGGGTATTATCCATATTACACCACCAACAACAACGTCAAAAACAACAAATAAATATAAAAGTCTATGACCAAGATAAAGCAGACATGATGAACGGTGATATAATGAAATATTACAGTAAAACTATTATCACCACTGCCACTAACAGCAGAAACAATAGTCATATCCAGATGCATACACATGGTCAGCGTTAAAAAAAAAAAATGCAACAACTCTACCACCACCACCCCAACACTAATATTAATTACAGTCCTATCATGAGTTATATTCCTGCCTCCTGCCAATATCCTATAAGCTCCAGAATCTCTGTAACTATACCACCACAACTATAATTACCACCCCTACCACCACCACCACCACCACCACCACTACTACTGCTAAAATTAATAACATATCTGTCTTCCTTACTCCCTTTCTTCTTTTCTCCCTCCTCCCTCTTTTTTCTTTCTTTCATCTTTATTTCCTTTTCTATTTCCTTGATTCTTTGCTGATATCTTCCTTCTTTCCTTCTTTTGTTCATTCCTTTGTTTCCTCCTTCCTTTTATCTTCTTTTTTCCTTTCTCCCTACTTCTTTTCATTTTTTCCTCCTTTTTCCTTTTATTCCCTTTTCCTTTCCCATAATATTTTTTTTCTCCCTTATACTTTCCTTCCTTCCTTCATTCCTTCCTTCCTTCATTCCTTCCTCCCTCCCTTATTCTCTTTCCATTTCCTCTCTATACCCCTCTCTGCATTCACCTACCTGTTACTCCTTCCTTCCTTCCTTACTTACTTCCCTCCTTCCTTCCTTTGTGTCTTTCTTTTCTTCATCCTTATTTTCTTCCTTTATTCCTTCCTCCCCTCCTTCCCCATGCTTTCTTTTCTTCCACACTTTCCTTTGTATTTTCTTCCTTCTATACAAATCTCGCATCAAACCACATTTGGAGCATTGTACCATTTAAGAAGGAAAACTCTTGTACTCTTCTCCCCGGAGACAGAATCTTTCACTTAGCCTTTCTTGTAAAGGGCAGGATTTGATTACCAAGCTGATGCAGGTATTTCTGAGTCCTCTTCATGTATTTCATACACACAGTGCTCATGGCCGATCAAACATCATTTACACCAATTTCTTTCCCAATTCTGTGAATTTCTAAATCACTGTTTTTTAAAAGTCTCGTCGTTATTACATTAATACAATGAATACAATTTTTTTGCTAAACCTCATGACCTGTAATTTAAAATAAAATTGCATTACATATTGTGTTTTATAGTGTTCAGAATTCACAGATAGCTTACCGGCTAATTACATATTTAGTAACATTATCAGAGTCTAGTGCTTGTGCCTAAAGGTCAGAAGTCAGAAGTGGGTCCAGGATGGCATTTGAAACAGTGGGTCCATGATGGCATTTGATCTTACTGGACACCCCAAGTGTCATATCTGAATTTTATTGTAAATAAAAAAAACCTTTAAAACAGGCTAATATTGCCCTCAGATTTGTGTACTTGAACATAAAACAAACAGAAGGATGTCATTGTTGTCCATTATGTTTACGTTATTACATATTTTCCTTTACGGGCTGTTTCACACCCAAATAACCTTGGTTACAACTAGGCACCCCATGAATTGATGTCTGGCTATGCCACTGCATATGGTCACTTTTACCATTTATTTTTCAGACTTTATAATTACGCATGTATTTGCTTTTCTATAATAATGGAGCATGGTGAATGGCAGGTACATCGATCTCCTGAGAGAGATCTGGAGATGATGAAATGTGAGTGTCTCCTGTTGTTTATTATGTTTGTCTGTCTGATCCAGCAGATGCTGCCTCTGCTGCCAGACCCTTGAGCGGTGCTGGAGGTAGAAAAGGTATGTGACCATGGTGATGAGAATGGGATGCTGCAGCTTTTGCTATCTCCCTTTCACTGGAGGAGGAGTAGGAGGAGGAGGAGAGGGGCATAGCAGTCACACCTGCAGCAGCTGTCATTGACATAATAAAGAAATGATCCAGACTAACAGAAAACCTTCAGGCATTTGGTCTGTTAATTTCACCGTATCTGTACTTGTACACTTACAACAAATTCAAACTTTTTTAAACAAATAATTAAAAAGGAATTATTTCTTATTTAAAATAAAATCTTTATTTAAAAACACATTATTTCACATTAGCTTTTTAACTGTTTTACTGCCTCATTATCTTTATATATTATATTGTGCAAAACCTTTACTGACCTATAGTTTTGCTCGAGAGTTCATTTTTGGGCATTATGTATTACAATAATGGTCCAGTAGAGATTCTCAAACATAATGTTTTATCTTAGTAAAGTATGCAACATAATACATAACAGACCATTTTCTAAAAAAAATTAAAATAATGAAGGCTGCTGCAAAAAAGAAGTCAGTATGACAGTCATAGTCTCTAGAAGATCTGTGCTCCCCAAGATGTTCAGATTTTTTCACACTACCACAGAGATCAGACTTGATTGGAAAACACTTTGTTGTCTACAGTATGTGGCTTTCTTCATCTGTATCTTTATCTTGTTTTAAAAATATAAAATTTGTTATAATATTAGGGTGCTTAAGACTTTTGCACCTGCTGTATATAAGGCATTTTTTCCCACTCCTTTGCCTGGATTTAGGGTGGCTATGGATACGTACCTTCCAACTTTACACATATCTTCTCCCGCCTCATCACTAGCTTTTAGAAATGATTGTTCCCGAAGGCAGCAGAACAGTTTCATCCGCTTCTTCAGAGAAAGCCATCTCTTAGAGTATGCTTGGATTCATTTCAGTTGAGGAGTGAAAACAGAATGCTGACAAGGTGATTTAAATCTGGAAGTAACTGCAGGTGATAAGACTGAGCTTACAGATGCACATGCTGTGCTGCCTTTGGCTCGGTGCGGGGTGACATGATAAACAGGCCGTTTAAGCGTTATCTTTGAATGAAATAATGCGTTCTGTTAACATTAGGCCCTGTTGTTAAGTACTACTGATCGTTCGTCAAGGGAAATTAAGTTGCATAATTCAAACAGTAATCTTTGTTTTCATCCATTTTTTAATGATCTCCAGTTCTCATTTGCTGACAATTAACACCAGGCTGATTGCCGCCATTCACATTTGGGTTTCAATCAGCTCAGCGGTCGCCTCTTCGCCAGCTGTCATATTTCCACAGCTTAATAACTGCAGGTAGCCTCGATGGGAGTCTGTGGGTTATAAGGCATAAAGGTGAATATGCTCTGATCTCACTATAACAGGACCTGAAGGGGACATCAGAGCTTTACAGACATCACCACTGATAGAATGCTGCTAGCAGTTACAAGACAATCTGAATGTGCCTCGAGACACAACGCTACAAAAGACATGTCTCTGTTCAAGACCTGGTCTCAGGGAATTATGGGAAATCAGCAGGTTTATCGGACCTTAGAGCACTTTGTGACAATCTCCTGCAACACCAAAACACTCTTCATGATCATGATATCATAACACGGTGTCTGTGATTGAGAGAGAATAAGGGAGAGAGAACGAGAGAGAGAACAATTTGAAAGGCCAAGTGTCATCTTTATGAGGGAAAGTGATCTAACAGTGGGAGCACAGGGGTTAGAAGGGGAAGCAAGTCTCAATATGATTATCATTGGAAAAAAGAAGAGGAGACAATGGACGTTTAATGCACAAATGCAGGAAAAAGTGATATTTTATTACAGCAAAAAGGCTTTCAAAAATTACAGGAAAAAGCAGGAAAATGTGTCTGCTATGGATGGCACTAAAACCCAGTTTAACAGGGTCATAATTCACTTAGGCCTGATGTGTCCCGTCATTCACACGCTCAAATGTGCTGCCCTGAGCCCTCACTCCATTCTCAGAAAGTACATTTTTGACAAAAAAGCACTTTGTTGCTATTACTGTGGTGTTTAAAAGCGGAGTAAAAGCAAAAAATTGGCGCTTCAAATTTCATTTTTTGATGTCCCATTCAATTGATTAGCTTACAGAGTGTAAAACCACCATGTTTCCTTTCAAAGATGGAAGGGCCTTTTGTTAGATGTTCTATGCAATACAACATAATTAGATAACAGAGGCTACATTAAAGATGATTTATGCCATATATTATATCCATGGAGATCACTCTCTCTCTCTGTGTAATCTCATATATCTGCGAGGAAAATATGAGATGTCTGCCATGAAGACTTCAGGCTAAACTTTTATAACGTCATGAAAGAAACATTCATCAATATGGACGGCATCAGTTTGTATTAATTTTTGTTCTTTATTGTATATGTCTAATGAACATCATGATAGCGTGTTGGTTTATAAATTTTAATTTTCATGCCCATGTCTATAATTAATTGAGTTTTTTTTATTTAAAAATATTATGAACAATACAATTATCTGATTTTTATTAAAAGTTAAGTTGAATATAATAAATCATAAACATCATAAACGACTGACATTTGACTGTTCATTAAATATTTGTCCATGCACAATCCATACTTTAAACTCAATGCAATGCATTATTACATAATCTCAATAAATACAGTGTGGAATAAATGAAACACATATAGTGAAATTAGTCACAAGAGATTCAAATAGGGTGTTTTAATATTTATAAAGCATCACTGATCAAGCAACATTCACGCAGCAACACCAACTTCTTATTCACATTCAGTATTTGTGACATACTCAATAATATCTGACACAGTGTCAGGATCAGTGTATATTGCTTAGTGGTCCATATTAATGTTAGAATTAGCATGCACCCTGCAGTTCCTGGACATAGATCACGCGAGCATAACGGGAGGATCATTAACCTTAATTACCCCACTAATCCACACGCAGCTTTTCAGGGTAAACAGCCAGGACCATTAGGCTGGATGACTGTCAGCCTTCAGGGCCCCATGACTCCTCTGGCATTGAGCTCTGCCTTTGGGGGATATAGGTCTTTTAAAGAGCAGAATTCAACCCTTTAGTACTCTTGCTTCCACATACACACATACACTCCCCTTCTTTCTCTCTCTCACTTACTCTTTCTGTGTTTTCAGTAACAAAACCTCCTATTCCCTTCTCCCACACTTGCTGATATTGGACAGGAGGAGGGCTGACACACTCACTGGCATCCCTGATGCTTTTGTTTGTTGTCTTTTTCCCCCTACTTCCATGTACCCAGATGGTTCATTTTGAAAAAAAAGCTGGTTACTGATTCCACCCCTACACACTTATTTGGAATGCTTTTTGTTACTTCTTCCCTGCAGGCATCCCGGTCCATCTCACTCAGCCCCCACTCTTTTTTCTTTTGCTCCCACATTTGACAAAATGTTCCTTGAAAAAAACTTCCACAAGCTAGTTGTGCACCTTCAGCACTTTTACCTTTTCTCATTTTGGATTAGTTTTGAGATTTGATCGGATTTGAACAGATGATTTCATTTGTAATGTAGACAAATATATTGCAGACTATTATTTTATTATATTTTAGGATTTATCAGTAGCAAATCAGAGTTCACATCTGAGACCCTTATATAGAAGTAACCTGCTTTTGTTTAGTGTCTGGTTTAAAAAAATATTTAGTTTTCTTCCATCTTCCTGCTAGTTTAAACATGTATTTACACCCATTTACACCCGTATTTACACCCAAACCCATCTGCATGTACAAAACGTGAAAGGTTTGGTACAATTGGTCTTAAGTATAATTCCACTTGTGAAATGAGGGTTTTCACAGGACATAATCAATTTGTCTCGATTTTGGCAAACTTCCAAAATGTTATTAAAGTTTTCCTTTCCTGTGTTCTCTCTAGAGTAAAGTGTGGGCACCCAACCAAGTTCAGGATAAGCAAGAATGCAGAACATTTTGGGGTCTGTGCTGCAGATTTGGTCTCATGTTGATACTAACATAGTATGTGTATCTGACACACAGATTTATAGTGGCTTAGCCAAAGTGATGTTCACCTTGGAAAAGATTGGCTTTTAGGTCTGTGGTAAAAAAATAATGTCTTCAAAGTTACTTAAAACTATAATTACTATTTTAAATTTTTTTGAGACATTGACTAATATAGAAAAAACTAACAAACAACATCTGTATTTTTATTTCTGTATTAGAATTATTTATTAAGTTATTCATTTTCTATACTCTGGGTGCAAGGGCAGTTACAACCCTAGACAGGGCACCAATCCATCATAGGGAACTCACACAAATGTTTAATTCAGAGACACCAATTAGTCTATCATGCATGTCTTTGAAATGCAGGAAGAAATCGGAGTATCCAGAGAGAACACGGAGAGAACATGCAAACTTCACACAGAAATTTTCAGAGTTTCTTCACGCGGAGCTCAAACCCGGAATCTGCTTGCTGTGACGCCACAGCACTATCCACTGCGCCACAGTGCCGCTGTATTACAATTAGTGAATGTTTATGTTTAAGAATGTTTAAGATTACTTACAGTAGAAACCAGTAGAATAGGGTTATATAAATAAAAGTGTTATAGTGTATAACCCTAACCCCAGTAAAAAAAAAACAATTATAAGCTAACCTGTCTATTTATTTATATTTACATATGATTCTCCGGGCATTGTTCACTGTTCTGATTTAAATTTATATTCAGAGTAAATCAATTTCATCAAATTGTGTGCACATGTAGTTGTGAATAATGGGGAGTATGATAATAGATTTGCCCTTGGCCATGTAATTCCTTAACAACATTTATCTCTGACTTTGTGAAACTGTGCAAAAATCCCTAATTATTTGACTAATGTAAAAACAATTAATGTTAAAGCACAGCAAACATTCACCAGAATAAGTCGATGTTTACAGTGGAGCTGTAGCAAAATCCTTTGCTATATTTATCCTATGAGCACTACCCAAGATTTACTCTTTTTATCTTTTTTCACGTCATCTGTTTCTCTTGTTCTTTAAGAGTAGTCCCTGCTAACCCAACTTCCCAGATGAGAAGCTTTGCTCCCCATGGCACCATCGGTCGCAC
>JAOUQT010000033.1:15945712-15959075 GCA_025769995.1 Xyliphius kryptos
TTTTCTTTTATTTATATTTGTAGTAGCAGTATTTCAAACTCACATTTCAGCTCTGTATCATTTAAGAATGAAAATCCCTGTTATCTTCTCCCAGGAGAGAGAATCTTTCACTTAGCTTTTTATGTGAAGGGTTGGATTTGATTAGTATAGGGCTGAAGCAGGTATTTTGGAGCTCTGTTTTGGGGGCTCTGGCACACTGTGCTAAAAGGTGTTTGGTGGAACCTTAGATTATTCTCTCTTAAGTCTCCCGTTCCTTCCAGTAGGCCTACCAGAACACGGACAACAGGACCAGAATGCAGTTAAATTTTGGGGTGTGTATCAAAGCCTTCATGACGATTCGACTATTTTCCATACTTAAAAATTCCCCATGAAACCATTCAATTAAAATACGATCTAATAGTTATCTTTTCACGTTAAATCTATTAAGTTTAGCACAAATCAACAAGAACATAATTGCTCTTTTATTAAGATACAGAAACAGCAATAATTTCACACAGTGTTTCATTCATTCAATCTTTAGAACAATCGATTTATCCTAAATTCCATGTTTTTGGACTGTTGGAGGAAATCGGAGAACCCGGAAGAAACCCATGCAAACATGGGCAGAATATGAAAACTCCACCCAGATCGGGATTTAAACCAGAAATCCCCATCGCTGAGAGACAAATGAGCTAATCACTAAGCCACCATGTTGTCCATCAATAGAACAGTTACTCCATAAAAATCATTATCTGTATTAAGTCTACTGCTTACTGCGCAGGTCGAGTCTATTCGCTATTAAATAACAACAACAAAATGAAAACTGAACTCTACAGTCAAACATGTTTAATGTGTATATTTATATATAAAATAATATGTAATATTATATAGTGAATATATTACAAATATATATTTAAAAAGCACGAGGTGTCGTAGCTCAGTGCTTAGGGTGTTAGGCTATTAATCTGAAGGTTGTGGGTTCAAATCCCAGGTCCTCTGAATTTACCAACGTGGGTCCCTGTCCAAGACCCTTAACCCTCATTGTTCCAGGGCTGCTTTATCAACTCTGTGCTTTGACCACAATCTAGTCCTGATATTTGTCGTTTTGGATAAAAGTTTCAGCTAAATGTAAATGTAGATATGAAATCTATCATACCACAATGTTTTTACAGTTTCATTCCCAGGAGATGATTGAAATATAAATTACTGTGTACTTACATGTCTGCAGCAGTGTTCTGATTCATGTGTGGTATATTGTGCATCACTGAAACACTAAGACTTGTTTTACAGAGTCCTGTTCCTGCAATATTTAAAGACGCGAGTTTATGGGAACAGCGTCAGTGTTTGGAAAAGTGGAAACCTTGAAAAAAAAATGCGACCTGTATTACTTCTATACTGGACACAACATTAACATTTTAAATAAAAGACCATTCAGTGTTTTGATTGTGAAACGTTTCAATCAGTTTTATGAGTTTATCGCAGCGGAAGTGAAAAATACTTTAAAAAAAATAGTGGGTAATGAAAACATTAATCGATACTCATTTAAATCGATTCAAATGTAACCCTAACTAACCCTAGGTTAAATTGATATAAAAGTGTGCTAAAAATATTTTTTTAACCTGAATTTTTCCCTTTGTCACCCAAATTTCCTCTTTGTGGGACTAATAAAGGCATCAATCATCATATGTAACTTGGCACACTTTGGTAAACGTATTAAATAATTTATATAGTACCAATTGTAAAAGAAAATCAATATTTACACATACATTTGATGATAATGATTTTGCATTCTGTAATGCTTCCGCATATTACTTCCAAAGAGTTTAATCACTAAAACTTTAGCACTGACTTTATGGTTTATCGGTACAACTTCAGTAATTTTAGACAAAAATAATATTCGTATACCGCATTAGTGTTAATAGCTTAGGAAACATCTGGAACAATAAGTAAATTTTATAATCATGCTCAACAAAGAAATTGCAAAATAATGTGTGAAATCGTTGTAAATTTCAGGTTTTTTAAGATTTTTGCTCCGATATCAACAGGCAAGTGAACTAATATTAAAAAGCCAATGTACCAGTGTGAAAATTCTTAAAATGACCACACACTATTTACAGTTAGACTTGAACTTGCTAGTTTCATGAACATGCCAACCTGAATTTGCTTTCTCTTCAGTAGCAGCCAGGTGTGACTGATGGGTATATTGATCTTCAGACATGGGGTGGGAGTGTTGTGAGTGAGTTTTGTTGGTTATTGTTTTTACTGATGGTGCTGCCCGACTTGAGAGCAGTGCTTGAGGAAAGCGAAATACGGTGACCATGGTGACAAGAAAGGGATGCTGCAACCTACAATATTTGACTGTCATTGAAGGGGGATGCCAAAAAAGAGGGGTGACAAACCCACCTGCAGCTGCTATGCAGTTTTCCAGTTTGACAGAAATCCTTCATGCAATTTCCTCAGATGGCCTGTTAGTTCCACAGTGTTTACCAAACCACGTTCTCCAGGAACTTGAGTCTTAATCAAATGAAGATTCACACCACCTATAATGCTTGAACCCCCCGCCCCCAACCAAATGATCTCCAGTTTCTAAAGATTTTCTATTTAACAGCACCAACACAGTTTGATATGCATCTGCATAAAAGCCATCTTCTCTGCATATACTTAGATTGATTTCAGCTCAGTAGGAGTGACAGTGGCATGCTGACAAGATGAATAGATTCCAGAAGCCACTGCAGGTGATGAAGCTGGGGTTATGGATAGGCATGCTCTGCTGCCTCTGGCATCAAGTGTTCACTCATGATTGCGAGGTGAAGTGATAAATGGGGCTCAGAGAAGTTCTCTGAGTGAAATAATATAATCAGTAGAAGTCTGTCTGACCTGTTGATAAGCTCTATAGATTGTTAATCACACAGCAAGGGAAATCAGGTTGCATCATTCAAATTGTAATCTTTTGTTTCATCCATTGTTTTTAACGATCTTCCCTTCTCATTCGGAAACAATTAAGAACAGCCTGATTGCTGCCATCCACATTTGGGTTTCAATAGCTCTGCAGTCGCCTCTCTGCCAGCTGTCATATTTCTACAGCTTAATAACAGCAAGTAGCATCTGTGGGGAGGCTGTGGGTTATAAGGCATAAAGGTGAATATGTTCTGCTCTTGCCATAACAGGACCTGGAGGGGACATCATCGCTTTACAAACATCACCACTGATAACATGCTGCTGGCAGTTAACAGACAATTTGGGGTTTGCACTGAGGTATAATGCAGAGATGGACATGTGTCTGCTCCTGATCTGGTCCCAGGGAATTTTAGGTAAAGAGCTGGTTTATGGGACATCAGAGCTTTTTACGACAGCCTCATGAAGCCTACAAACACTCTTAGGACAGTGACATCATAACACATTGCTTCTGAGTATGAACTCAAGAAACTATGTGTGCGTATCTATCATATAAGGCGTTTGTTGTATTATCTTTATAGCGATTGGCACACAGGGAGGCTGGAGGGGAAGATGCAGGACGTTTGGCGTATAGCCATAGGCACATGGGTAGAGTTGAGGGGATGATGCGGGGCAGTTTACGTAAAGCTAATGCTTTAAGTTATGCAACGTATTTCATGTCAACAGCATAGAGGACATCTGACTAAATGTGTCTGATCACTTAGCACCACTTTGCTTCCCAAAAACTTTAATAAAGATGAAATTGAAGAAAGTTCAAATCAGTGAGTAACTTCAATGAAACGTACCTGTAAAAATGCTCGCCATGTATGTATGTGAATGTCTATGTGTGAGAGAGCGGGAGGAAGGATAAGGAGCAAAAGACAGAGAGAGAGAGAGGGAGGATGAGAGAGCCCCAGTGTCATCGCTATAGATGAAAAGTGATCTAACAGAGAGAGCACAGAGGTCTAGAGGTGGAAGCAACACTCAATGCGATTATCATCGGTAAAAAAATGAAGACAATGGACGTTTAATGCACAAATTCAGGAAAAAAGTGATATTTTATTACAGCAAAAAGGCTTTCAAAAATTACAGGAAAAGACAAGAAAATGTGTCTGCTGTGGATGGCACTAAAACCCAGTTTAACAGGGTCATAATTCACTTAGGCCTGATGTGTCCCGTCATTCACAGACTCAAATGTGCTGCCCCGAGCCCTCACTCCATTCTCAGAAAGTACATTTTTGACAAAAAAGCACTTTGTTGCTATTACTGCAGTGTTTCAAAGAGGAGTAAGAGCAAAAAATTGGCGCTTCAAATTGAATTTTTGATGTCCTATTCAATTGATTAGCTTATACACTGAAAAATGACCATGCTCCTTTTGAAGATGGAAGGGCCTTTTGTTACATGTGCTATGCAATGGAGTATAATTAGATAACTGTGGTTACATTAAAGATGATTTATGCCAAAGATAACATCCATGGAGATTGCCCTCTGCCGATGTATTCTCATATGTCTTTGAGAAAATATGAGATGTCTGGCTTGAAGACTTCCAGCAAAACTTTTATAGCATCATGTAAGGAACATTAATTATTTTCACAGCAGCAATTTATATAAATTGATATTTGACATTTTAGGGAAACAGCACATCTAACAATAACAGAAGTTCACATCTACTGTATAAGAAATAAATGCACTTTTGAAAATTAATATGTATGACATAATTAAATAAATTATGTCAAAACAACTGCAACGTTGAAGACACAGACAAATGGATAACATTGCTTATGGTGTTATAGTGTTAGTGTTACCCGAGGTTATACTATATATTTGGCATTAAAATGATTTTAATTCTCGAATGCGAGTTTTGAAAAAAGGTCAAAGAAAAATATAATGATTGGGTTGAATCATCCTAATAACAGGTTTTTTTTTGCTGTTTCAGTAGTGCATTGGTTAGTATCTAAAAAAAAATCTGAAAAGAAAATGCATCTGTTTGTTCCATATAGCGAAGAGCAAATGGCCTGTAATAAAAACTTGAGCATGAGAACTAAACCATGGAGCAATAGGAAAATGTTTTTTTGATGAATAATGTTATTTTACATCATGTGTATGCAATATGCGAGGGTGCTAGCATAAAAGTGGATAATATTTTGACTATGTGCTACCCACTTAAACAGCAGGTCCAATTTCAGCTGGATAGCACTTTCTGTCACACAATAAACATTGGTCGGCGATTTGTTTTATAAAATAGAGTTTGGGTTGTTAATTTTCTAAATCACCAAGCCACAGAGGTCCCATCTTGCAACTTAAGAAATCTGGTGGTGATGTCTTGAGGGCAGATACCAAATGACATCTTCAGAGGGGCAACTTTTATTATTAAGCATGTACATTTAATAATTCATTCATTCATTATCTTCCGCTTAATCCTCTACGAGGGTTGCAATGTAGTTCCCCATGCCTACCCAGGGCAGAACGTTTCGGGTGCTGGGCAGATACACCCAGGACAGAGCGCCAATCTATCACTAGGCACACACACAAACTAGAGTTGGAAATTTAGAGCATTCAATTTACCCTGTACAGGAGAACCCGGAAAAAACCCAATACAATTCAATTAAAAAATCTCTCTTCCTAAATCCTATATCGTTAAATGTGAAAAAGAGGTATGGTTGATTGTACATTTGGATCAATGTCAATAATTGTTCATGCTCAGCAGCAGTGATAATTTGCTTGGCGCCAGCCTAATTTAATGTTTAAAATTGATTAATCACATTTAAGACATGCTTGTCATTGGATACACGCTTTCCTATTGGCCAGTAACGGCTCCCTGTTTAAGGTCATAGGCTACTGATCAGAAGATAAGGAAGTCCTGTTTTTGTTTGGCCTTATCAAATTGATAGGACAAGGTTTTTCTATAGTACAAGCAAATATTTTGACGTTATTTAATGTGAAGTCATACATTTGAATACGTTTTGGATAATATCGTTTCAGCTTAATTTTTTTTTTACTGCTTGTAAAAAACATATTTTCTTCTGTTGACAGATTCAGATATTTCAACTTTATAATAATCAGTGCTCATGTGTATGGTCTGTCGTTTCGTAGCTTAACATTAGCATTAGCACGCACCCTGTGGTGCTTGAGCACAGATCATTCGAGCGTAGCAGGAGGATCATTAACCTTAATTACCCCTCTAATCCACTCCCAGCTTTGCAGAGTAAACAGCCAGGCCCATTAGGCTCGATGACTGTCAGCCTGCAGGGCTCCGTGACTTCTCTGGCACGGAGCTTTGCCTTAGGGTATACGGGTGTTTGCATGAGCCCCACTCAACCGTCTGCCTCAGATCTCTCTCGCTCTCTGTCTCTCTTTCTGTTTGTATATGCACGGGTCTACCATTTGCCTCCTCCTCTCCTCTTTTTCCCTTACTCACTGACAGAGGACAGGAGGAAGGCTGACACTCACTGGCATCCCTGATGCTTTTGTTTGTTGTCTTTCTCCCCCTCTTTCATGTACCCAGATGGTTCATTTTGAAGTAGCTGGTTTCTGGTTCCTCCCCTACACACTTATTTAGAGTGTTTTTTGTTTCGTCTGCCCTGCAGGCATCCTTTCTAATTCTCGCTCAGATTCTTCCCCCCTTTTCCTCCTGTCCTATATATGAAACAATGTTTCATCTCCTAAAACCTCATGTTCAGCACTTTCTCTGGACAACCTTTAAGTATTTTAGATAAGGTTTAACATTATAGATGCTACACATAGTTACCTGGCATTGATAAATTAGTCTCAACAAAAGCAAACATAGATTATCATTGCAGAGTAAAGTGCTATCAGAGTTTTAGCTTTACAGTCAGGCCATTAAATGTCTGATTTATGGCAAAGAAAAAGGACATGGTGGTAAGAATTCAAGAAGTGATGCATGGTTTCTCTCCAGTTCAGTGACGTTAATCAAAGTCCACATTCAAAAGACTTAGATGTGGGTTATCAACATTCATTTAGTTTTCTACCATGTTTCTTCATGCCCACTCTTCATTTATTCATATCCATGACTGGTTAATCGTAAGGAGAGTAGCATTCTGGCAACATTTACCGTAAACGTGAAAACGAGAACAATTATTTCAGTGGTGAAATGTTGGTTTTCACTGGACTTAATCCAAGGCTATTTGTCTTGATTCTGGCAAAACTCCAGAACGTTATTAAAGTTTTCCTTTTCCATGTTGTCCCTGGAGTGAAATGTCGGCACTAAACCAAAGACAGGCTATGCGAGAAAGCAAGACATTTTGGGGCCTATTCTGTGGTCTAACTCTCAAGTCACTGCTGACTGAGTATAACTATCTGACCCACAGACCTCTCCAGTGGCTTATAGCCCACTTTGGAGAGGTCCATCCATTCTGAAGGTCTTAGGTGATCAATAAAATCTTGAAAGTGCTTTTTATTTATTTATTTATTATTACATTTCTTGTCTACACTTGAGGGACCGACAGTGAATAACATCGTCTTACAAACAACCCATTGCTTTTGATAATGATTATTTGCAAACTGTTCTTCAGGCACTGTTCATTATTTTCTCGGAATTTGGACTGAGAGAAAATCAAATTCATCAAAGTGTGTGCATATTTAATTTTGAATAATAAGGAATATGAAAGTAGATTCGCCACTGGCCATGCAATTCAGAATAAATATGCTCTTCAGACTCAGTGAAATCGCCTGAAATACGCAACAGTCCTTAGAGAAATGTGGAAATAATCACAAGCAAATAACATGTAATAAAGGCAATCGTTCACACAGCTAACTCAGAAGTTCTAATAGAACTCTCTGAAAAACACTAATGGAATTATTTCCAGTTTAAAGTAAACTGATTTGTGTCTTTCTGTGCCATGAGTCTTTGTTGATGTTAAACAGTAGTCCCCGCTAACCAAACATTCCAGATGAGACACTGTGCTCCCTGTGGCACCATCGGTCGCACTAAAAGCGGTCTGAGCCCTTTGAACAACCGGGAAACATTAGCCTTTGCTGCTATTGCCTGGGCCAGCCTTTAATGGATCACTCTCATTTCATCAACCCACTGACATTTAATGAATATATATTTTATCTCTGCTAGGCCCCGTTATCGGAATGCCCAATATGTTCCGAGAAAGAGCCACCCTGGGAGTGTTTGGGCTGGACCAGAAGATTCACCAGCATGGCACCTGCACACCAATCTTAGACCTCCCCTCCCCTTCGCTCCCTACCTCCTGTCCTCCTCTTCTCCTCCTCTTGGCCTTCAATATCACATGTAGATTAATAATTCATGGGCAGTTATTAGGACTGGTTCAATAGGAGCTGTGCTGATGGAGGGTTGTGTGGAGTGAGCATGCCCGCAGGGAAGGAGAGTGTTGTTGTGTCAGCCCCCATCTGCCAGAATGCAATAAGGAGAACAATGGAGGCCTTGATTCCCACCAGCAGGCCTATAATCTTTAAATGGCTATTAGCAGAAGAGTGCAACCAGTCAATAACCGACAAAATCCTTTTAAAAGCTGCTCTCTCTCTTTCTCTCTCCCTCGTTCTCTCTTTTTCTCTTGGTCTCTCTGCCTCTCTGTCTCTCGCTCCTTCATCCCCCACTCTCTTTATTTCTGTCTTTCTCTCTGTTCCTTTCTGCCGTTTTCTCTTCATGCCACAATTGTAATTGTCCCTCACTATCAGTCCTTCTAACTGTGGACAATTGATGGAGATGCAAAGACTTGCCATGTTTGATTTAATAACCGTTTCAGCAGACTAAAATGTAATCCAGTACTTGGCAGTGTACATCACATTGTATCACTATAAGCACCTGTATTCATAATTCACCTGTAAGCTAAAAGAGGTATAATGCACATACTGAGCTTCAATAGGACCAGTCTCTCAGTCCTAGCCACAGAAAACTACTCTGCCTCCGATGTTTACTCCATTTCATTAGACTGGGAATCAGAAAATGAATTGAATCACATTACAGTCCCACAATATGATAAATCCCTGTCTCATATTTATTATGGCCTTGAAATAAGAGCAGAGCAGCATGTGAGCATTAGAAGAAGCATATGTAAGCATATAACAGTGACTGTTTTGATTTGCATTCTCAGGTTTGAGTGAAGGCAGGGAGTCCATCATCCACCAGAGGATTTTATTGGAGAGGCTTGTAATGATTATAACATAGTCCAACACCAGACTACATGGGGGGAAAGCTTTACTTAAGATGTGGTTTATCTGTAAAAATAAATATGTACATACACATCCTCCAGGGATACTAGAAATGTAATTGACTGTTCATTTAAAACTGATCATTAAAACGCCACAAAGCGATTACGGAAGTGTAAGCATGTAAAGCAATCCAGATCCATGAACCTTTTATTCAATATAACTTAAATTAGAATCTGAATAAAGCATTTTACATGAACAAAATGAATGCATACATGGTAATTATTTAATATTGTTTTATTTTATTGGCCAATTATACCACAAACAACAAATCAATACATTCACACTTCATGAATGTTAATAAACTGTTATTTGACTTCATGTTGCACATTATTTTTACTTTTGTTCATATGAAAAGAATTGTCCTCAGGATTGTTCATTCATTCATTTATTTATTATCAGGGGAGAACATCTCAGAAATAAACCCAGGACAGGGCGCCAATCTATTGCTGTGCACACATTCACTCACACACACAGATAGACTATAGGGGCAATGTCGAGCAGCCAATTTACCTTAAATCCATGTTTTTGGACTGTGGGAGGAAAGCCACACGGACACGAGGACAGCATGGGAACTCCATCCAGATGTAATAGTAAAATAATAGCATACATTTTTTTTTTATTGGTACAAAGATACATCCGGGACAGGACGCCAATTAATCATTGGGCACACACTCACTCGTTCATACAGACACACAGACTACATAGGGGCAATTTAGAGCAGCTAATTTACCTTTTGGATTGTGGGAAGAAAACAGAGAATATGGAGAACATGAAAACTGCATCCAAATTGAGATATCCCAAGTGGTGAGAGGTGAACCTGCTAACCACTAAGTCACCGTTCTGACCATGTTGAATCATTATGATAATTGCAATTAGCTTATGTGAGTGTGTAAAAATATTATTACATGGTTGAGGATGATGAAAAATTATTTGGCATATGTTTTATGCAATGGCAAGAAAAAATAAGTTTTCAGTGTTGTACAAAGCTATGACAAATCCAGTTTCTATGCATTTCCATTTCTGTAAAAATTAGAAGTATTTGCAAAAGTAAAAGGACATGTTTAGTTTCTGTTTTAAATTTGTTTATATCCTTACCTAAGTAGCCCTAACCTTTTTTTTGTCAAAATTATTATCTATGTTAAGTGTTCTGTCACTAAGACTGGATTGTTAGTGCTCTCACCTTATGAGAACAAGGTCTTAGGTTTGTTTTTTTTACAGGGTGGAAAGGCGTCTCCTTGCCTTTTGCCCCATTTGAACTGAGATAGAGTCCAGCACACCCGGTGACCCTATTCAGCTTGAAAAGAGAATAAAACAGAAAAACAAAATTACAACCTGTTTATTGTCATGTGTCCTCAAAAATATTAATCCTGTGCTTATTTAGTTTCAAGCTTACGGTTATAGCTGTCATTTGTGCCTAGTATAATGCATGTCTTTGAAGGGTATATGTACAATAATTGCAAACAAGGCTTGAAAGTTTAGCTTCAGGAGTAATGTCATTACAGAGGTGTGCCCACATTGGTATTGCTTAACATCCTAAATGTCCCTTTAAAACTAATGAGGTTTCTGAAATCTAGAATCTGAATGCATTTTCTATGCTTGTATTTAATTATTTATAATGTCACATGGCACAAAGATTTCATACTAGATGTAAGCATCAAGAGTTTTAAACTGATCTCAGAAGCTTCGTAGTAAACATGATTTTTTTTGTTGGTAAAATGATCTCACAAGTAAATTAAGTGGTAATTTAGGAAAAATCATTTCAACCAACCCGAGCGCCTCATATTTTAAATGCATGGTGGAGAACATAATTGTCTATCAGGGTAAAAACCCCAGAGATTTGCTGCTTTCCCTGAGAGAAGAAGAGGAGCACCACTTGAGCAGCAAATGACCATTTTTTTTGTATAAGACTGAATGTATTTTTACCCAGCATGCTCTGGGCATATAGGAAACTCATCACAGGATCATGAGCTTTGCAACGTAGGATTGTGATGATACATAGTCAGTGTGATAACCATGACGTTTTAGTCGCGGGGTTTAGTAAGTCTGTATCTGGCCACATCCATTTTTTTCTTTACTACAAATATCTGTCTCACATTCATTCTTCCCATCTATTCCTTCCCCCACGCAGCCTGCAGGGTAATCCATCTTCATTGAGCAGACATGCACTGTGTTGTGACAGCAAGGATGCTGGGTGAGTCCGAAGGAAGGAAAGCAGGTACGTAAAACAGACGGACATGGTCATGTGATCGCAACACATCACATACCAGAATGTCAGTGAATTAATCAGAGAAAAAATAAGAACTAATGACCTCAGTCGGAAAGAAAATGATATGCACTGTATATGTTGCATTTAAGACAAAATCTGGATTTGAAATTTGCTAAAATGTCAAGACCATAATAATAATGTCAACATAATGTTATTGTTTTCCGCTTTCTAGCCAAAGGCCTTTTGTGTTATTTCATCTGCCAACTTGGTTTGTCTACTGACGGTGAACACCACGTCCTGTCCGTTCACCAGGCTCTTCTCATGCTCCTCAGTCGTTATCAGTGACATGCTGTCAGTGCCCATGCAGACACTTTTCCTTACTACATGGCGAGTGACTTCCTTTTCCGATTCACTCACCGTGAGATACAGGCAATCCCATGTGGCTTTGCATCTGTCATCACGAAGCGAGTGGAGGTAGAGCACAATGTCATCAGGAAGTCTGCAGACTAAACAAACTCCTCATGTCTCTGCATCCTCGAGCCTCATCACTCCGCTGATTATTAACACATGCCACATGAGAGACTGAGGGGACTATAGGGCTTATGATACACAGCTGAAAGCAAGTAGAAAAGCACTGATTTAAAGCTTACATCAGATGTGTGTCTTTTATGTTTCCAGTTACAAAAATCGCGTAGTGATTGTACAGCCCAAAGAGTAAACATACAGTTGATCCCAAAAGTGAAACGGATTATTTAAAAAAAAAAAAAAAAAGAATTACCAAGTTCTGTCCAGTGTATTGTAGGTCTGAAGGCTTGTAAGGGCTTTGTGGCATGTTAATATCTATACATACCAGTTTCCTGTCCTGTCTGTGATTTGTAAGAATCAAGTAGTCGGTAATAGAAATGATTGAAATGCCATAGAGATCCTAAAGTTGCCTGACATATGAATTTGACAGTTTAGGTTTAAACTGAACGTGAACAGAGTAGCCACCTAAAACGTCATCCATCAACTTCATCCACCTGATGATTGAAGATGCTCATAATGGTACGTGAGCAGGAAACTCATAAGTACATACATATTTGCAGGTACACCCGAGAGTAGGTAATGAAGATTAATAAGTGTGCTATTTGGAGACAGATACATTATCTTCATAAACATCATTTGTAATGAAAACCACTTACCTAGGGAATGTATCACCATGATGTGATGTGATGCTTGTGGTGGAAAAATACATAGATTACAACAAAGCAATACATACAGTATTGATTCAGTTTAAAGGGAATTAACAGAAGTACAGAGTTGAACAGGAAGATTATTATTATTTCTAATGAAAAGCAAACTTTAGATTTAATTAAAAGTTAGGTAATAGTTAGTTTGGGCTTCAAAATTCACATAGTTGATTATGTTTTAGTGAAGAACTATATAACCCACAGTACAACATTGCCTTAACAAAATTAAGATTTAATTTAAAACCTAAGCTGCTTGTAAGTTTCTAAATCAATCATTCTGATCTGTAGATCTCATAAATTGTTCTTCAAACTCCAAAACATTTAATTCAGGTGTATTTTGTCACATTGCCAGAGGTGTATAAAACTGAACCCCCTATTGTTTTGGACAACTGTTTACCCTTATAAATACATTGTGGGCACATGTTGGGGGGTTTCACATTTCCGTTCTAAAGTGTGGCTCTGATTTTGAAAATGAGCAATGTGTTTCATGTTTTACAGCTCCGGGTCAAATACCCAACAGTGCTCTTCACTCATATTTGTGTAAAATCCTGTAGAACCACTTTCTCATGTCAGTCAACATTATTTTTACTTCTGATGTTGTCCTGCTGGTTCTATATAATTCAGCTTTCTTTTAAATGTACGTGTACAGTAGATCATGAGGGTAGTTCGAAGTTCAATTAGGAAAGTATTAAATATAGTAGTGTAAACGTGTATTATACTTTGTAACAGTAGGGGGAACACAAGAGTATAAAAACGCCTATTCATTCAAAGTGTTGCTTTAAATCTTTCCAAAGTTCTAAATGTGAATGTAGTTATT
>JAOUQT010000033.1:15965062-15980199 GCA_025769995.1 Xyliphius kryptos
CCACAAATGGAGAAAATTCAAATACGTATATTCATATATATTTGTAGCAAAGAGCAAATATTGCTATGTGAATATTTA
This sequence comes from Xyliphius kryptos, assembly GCA_025769995.1. NCBI lineage: Eukaryota > Metazoa > Chordata > Actinopteri > Siluriformes > Aspredinidae > Xyliphius > Xyliphius kryptos. The sequence goes on from JAOUQT010000033.1 coordinate 15,965,141, forward strand.
CACATGATACAAAACAAAATTCATATATGCAAGGTGTTAATACATTGTTTTAATTTGACATAAGCTCAAGTAAACAATCCAGTTTAATAAAAAATATAATTTTATGGCAATTATTTGGTTGTTCAGGTTTTATAGGGTTAATAAAGAATATGTCAAACTTAAAACATTCACTACAGCATTCAACAAGTCCTAATTATTTATTATACACAGGTGAACCCTTTATTATGGTCAGACACATTAAGCGCACAATAATAACACCATATAAAAGATGACATTGCATTATGATGATGATGATGATGATGATGATTTTAAAGTTCTTTTTATAAGGCTTCAGGATTTTACCAAACTAAAATGTTGCTAATAAATATATTTTTTACTTGATTATTATTATTAGTAGTAGCAGAAATATTAGTAGTATTAATTATTTATTTTTGTTGATTAAATAAATATTGAATGTGGCTGAAATAAAAAAAAAACTTTTAAAACTATAATACCTGAACCCACACTCGACTTAATTGCATAATACCTTAGGATTTTCGGTTTTTCTACAAAACATCATTGCAACATGGTTCCAGGAAACTGAGGTTAATCTACAAGAAAAAAAGAAAGGAATTTTGTTTACCAAATGTATTGGTACCAATTGAAAAAAAAAGTTAAAGTACATCTATTCATATCCCACATAGAAGATTGTACTTGCACCAGTTGAAAATCAAATAAACATAAGAAGCATTGTGATTGCTCTGTTGACTTGAACCTGCAAATGCCATTTATTTCCAAATCTCACAGCCTCACTCACTTTCCAGCCACATCCCACTTTGACAACTGTCTCCGCCATATTTTGCACAGACAATGGAACAACGCATGCCATTTGGCACTTCAGGGAAAAAATGCTGAATATGAAAGTAAGGATATGATCAAATGTTATGAAAGGTTGCCAGATCATGATAAACGAGGTTTCCTGAAGAATGCAGCAAAAAAAAGGTTAAGAAAAGGTTTCAGTCCAAACCACAGGTATTAGCATACCAGCATAAAACATTACTGAAACAGTACTATGACTCTACAAATGTAACGACATACTTAAATACAAAGTAAAAAAGACCCTTTTAAGATGATAATACTGTTCTGTTGATACATTTTCATCTGCAATCCTTAGAATGGTATTAATTAGGGCACTTTGAGAAAAAAACTGACTTTTCATTTGACGTACAAGTTCCCTCAGGCACATGAACCCCTATTGGCGTACTAACTGGAGCTGCATCGGCTTGCCTGACAATTACATTTTAGGGGATTTATCATTTGAGTGACAAATAATATTATAAACCAGGCATGTAGTGGATGTGAAGTGCTGTTCAGTTGGTGATAGATGGTTTGTAGATGAGAGGCACTCTGAAATGCCATCATTTATTATACAAAGCTATGACAATGAAAACAGTAAAGGCCAGGAGTTAAGTATGCCTTGTGAATGTGTCAATCTGATGGCAAAAGACTTGTACACTCTGACAATGAAAAGAGGGGGGAAATTGGCTCTGAAACAGTGAAACACGAGCCTCGGTTAACATTGAACAAAAGGAGAGCCAATTAAATCTGTACAATCGAGTGTACATGGTACACTGCAATAAAAACAGCATCTACACATGCAAAATGTAAAGTGTGGATTTGAAATCTGCAATCAGACAAAACAAATGAAAAGGGATTTAAATGTACATTTTAGTGTTCATGATTAAAGCAACACTAGCATGGAAAGCCATGTGTTCCTTAAACCTGATTTCCTCCAGCATCCCAATGCCCCCAGGCGTGTGCAGCGTTTGGGCTTTGGGATGATGCAGTGCACTTTATCATTCTTATGAGCGAGAATGAGACAGCGGCACTGCAACCACTCTCTGTACCAGGCTTTAATTCATCATCCTTTATGGAGAGTAATGGCTGTGGGCTGACACAGGGGAACTGGATAGCAGGCAGGACGATGGAGCTACTACCACAGAATTGGAGCAAAAGTACAGTAAAGAAGAGGCTGTTTGCACAAAAACATCAAGTAGTATAAGAATCTCTCCTCAAATATATCGTACACAGAAATCCTAAGAAGTTTTTTTTCTTACATATAAGTAGAACATCATAATAAGTATTGATCAGAATTCCGCTTTTAAACACTGTCAAAGGTGGTGGATTCGAATTATAGGAAATGAATGCAGATATAAATATATCTTCCAATACAATATAAGACATTACTCCACTAATGCATCACAGCCCCGGTCCATCAGAAGAGCTTGCCTCATATCATACAGGTGGAGATATAATTCCTGCATCTTGGGACCAGGGTTTATTCTATGGGTATTTTCTATATTAGTTTATTATGATCTCTCTACTCACAATCTAAAATCATGATACTTAATTAGATTTTATTTGCTTATTATTTTAATTGCAACTATAATCTATATTTTCAATATGTTTATTATTTAAAAAAAAGTTGATTAGCATATTCGCCTAGCAGTGCTGGGGATCCAGGTTCAAATCCCAATCTGGGTGGGGTTTCCAATTTTTATTTTTTTTATTTTATTTTTCTTGTCTTTGTATCTGTGTGGGTTTCCTCCAGGTTTTCGGGTTTTCTCCCACATTTTAAAAACATGGATTTAAAGTGAATTGGATACTGTAAACTGTGTGTATGTCTGTCTGTTTGTGTGTGTGTGTGTGTGTGTGTGTGTGTGTGTGTGTGTGTGTGTGTGTGAGTGTGTGCCCAGCTATAGATTGGCGCCCTGTCCTGGCTGTACTTAATGGACTTAATAAAGAGATTGCCCTTTTAAAAAAATCATTTTTTGAGAATTTTAATAAAAAATACAACCTAATAAAGTGGCCTGTAATCATTCATTCATTCATTCATTCATTCATTCATTAATTCATTCATTCATTATCTTTCGCTTAATCCTCTATGTGGATTGTGGTGGGGTTCCCCATACCCATTCAGGGGAGAACACACTCACACAATCATTCACATACTTACTCACACATACAGAATATATGGGGACATTTAGAGCAGTCAATTCACCTTGGATCTATGTTTTTAGAATGTGGGAGGAAACCGGAGAACCTAAAGGAAACCCACACGGACACAGGAAGAACATGGAAACTCCACCCAGATTGGGATTCGAACGGGAATCCCCAGCATTAAAAGATGAACGTGTTGACATCCCCATTCAATCAGATATTGCTTGGATTGATAGAATGCTCTGGATTGCAAAAAGTACAGGTCACACATAGGTAGCCCTGCCAGATTTTTACTAGATGTTAACCAGATGTGTTTTGGATTATTGTGGCACATATATATTTTTAATGTTGAGCTACTTATGGCAAGCAAATAGGCAGTTTGCCAGTGCTGGTAGTGGTCCTGCCATATCTCAAACAGAAGTGGCTCACATGTATATGCTGTTTGGTTTATTGTATTTTACCTATTGGAATAAAAATGTGCAGAAAGTCATATTTTATGTATTATATTTTTTTTCCCAATAGAATTTTTTCCCCAAAAATGACAATTAAAAAAATGTATGTTCACATTATTAATAAAATTGTATTTTAGGAGTTTTGTACAAACTTTTGCAATTGTCAGAAATGGTAAAACCCCTAATGGATCATTTTGCCTGTTTTCTTTGACTAAATATTTTAAACATTTCTTTGATTTTACTGAATAAAAATTTAATATAACAAAAATGCCATCTGTTGCTACCCCCTCCAACTGCTTTGTCACTTAAGAAAATAAATCTGAGCCTTTTCCAGTCTCTCCTTCTGGCACATTCTGTATCTTCAAAGTTCGGTGAATCGATCTGGAACTTTGACGCCTTCACTCTGGCTAGAGGCCAGAAATGATAACTGCTCATGGGGGACGTGGGAGCTAAGTGCTAAATCAATGGTTCCACATCTCTGATGTGGATAGCATTACTGAGAAGAGCCAATGGCCAGAGGTGAAGATGATGATTCCTTGGAGGCGTCTTAAAGAGACGCACTGGATTCCCCATTTTGGGGCAATAATCCAAATGATCAATCATGTATTTCATGAGGAAACATCACTTTTTTTCATCTGTCCTTCTGCAGTTTTTCCCATAAACTTGTATCTCCTGGTTCTTTCTCTTGAAATAATCAAAAACCTTTTAACATGGTATTAATGCTGCACATATGCAATTATACTAATGTGCCCTGTCTAGAATATCAGTAATGGTCTTCAAACCATATAGTGAAGATCATAGTCAAGGGACTGACATTTGAGAACCAGACCCAGAAGAAAATGAAACAGGAAGGCAATAAAATTTATTAATTTATTCAAGCAAGAGTCAACTTTTTAATCAATCAAAAGTATTTTTTTAAGCCTGCAGTTAATGAGTTAAAGCATGTTAGATCATTTCTTTAACAGCCTAAGGAATCATGCTTAAGTCATGTAATAATGCTGACAGATAAACAAGAATGACCTGCTACTTTAAAAACAGTTACCAGTCTAATGAGGGATTCCCAGACTGGTGTTGTAACATTGTTAAATAGAATATGTAATTTTTGTTTTATCTTTTATCTGAGAATGATCATGTGTCTTGCATCGCATCTTGTTGAAGTCTTTGTACCTCACTCTGCATGTTTCCACTGTGGATGATGTTCTGCCACACAGCAACTTATTTTTTAAACATTTCAGAGTTTTAACCAATCTGAAACAAAATATCTCATTAGCTACCTTTTTGTGTTTTAAGTGCTAAAAATAAATTTCAGTGGAAAATGTTCTCAATGCAGCTTAATTAAAATTGACTTCAGTAAGTATATATGCATGAGCAATATCTTCACCAAATCAAAATGTAATAAAAAAAAATTATTGAACATTATGGAAAATAATTTGCTGATATCCGATATTGCTTTAAACTAGCTCAGTATATCCATATAAATAAAAATTAAAATATTAGTTTGTCCAAACCTTAAATCTCTGAAAGTTCTTCACCGATTTCTTTAAAATTTTAACACACAACTACATTAAAACACGCACATATTTATATATACTTTATTTTCTATTTCATGTGTAAATATTATAAGGCGCTTGGTGTGTGTCATCTTTATAGCACCTGCCACATGGGAACAGTGGAGGTGCTTGGCGCATTGTGCTTGGCGCATAAGTAGAGTGGATGGGAAGATGCGAGGTGCTTGGCATATAACGATTGGCGTACGGGTAAAGTGGAAGGAAAGGCATGAGGCGCTTGCCATTTAGCGATTGGCGCATGGGTAGAGTGACACGGAAGATACAAGGCACTCTGCATATCGCGATTGGCGCATAGTTAGAGTGGAGAAAAAGATGCAAAACACGGCATGTAATGAATTGCGCACATATAGAGGAGAGGTGAACACAGGGGGGCGGCTGACATGAAGCTAATGCTGTAAGGCATGATACGACATACACGTCAAACACCAATGAGGACATCTGACTAAATCGGTCCGATCCCGCAGCACCACTTTGCTTCCCGAAAACTTTAACAAAGACGGAATTGAGAAAGTTATTTTGCCAGATAAGCAAATCCATGCATGACTTTAATGAAACATGCCTGTAAAAAACGCTCAAATCCGGACGTAGAACAGGTAACGTCGATTTGAAATATATAAACTCTAAATTCATCACTCATTCAAAATCAATTGCCTTTAACTTTTACGTTTTTATCAAGTTCAACATATTAGAAATATGCGCTTCCTTTTTTCTTTTTCAAATATATCTGTGCAACGTGCAACATGCAAATTATATGAATGCAGGCTACTTTTGTTTATAATGGATAGTAGCAATTTCTGTGCGTTTTCCCTTTTATGTCCCTTTAATTTCTATGTGGATAAAGCACTAACTACCCGAAACACTGGCTACGCACAACAGAGCCCCACCCCCTTTTGTTTTCTAACATGGCCACGAATTCACATGAAACAACACTTCCTTTAATGTTATACATAGTCCTGCATCAGGTAACTGTTTGCTTCTATCAGGTGTAAATTTATGGAAAAATGTCATTGATGAAACTGTTGCTCTCAAAATTGGCAACATGGCTGTAACCTTTGTTTGCCAAAATTGGGATACCTTTGGAGACGTGCTATCAGTTGTTCTTAGTCACAGAAGCATAGTTATACAGTTTGCTCAACAAAACGCTCAGTACATGAATACTTTAAGGGTTTATGGAAACAAGGCAGAAATAAGACCGGCAACGTTATACTGGAGGAGGGCTCAATTATGAGGCATATATCAGTCGGGTTAGCTAGTTCTGTATGACGCTTTTTCTTGCTATATTTATTTATATAATAGAAATCACAATGGCATTTGTAAAGTACAACTGCAAATTCAATAAAACTGTAGGGTAGTAGTACGTATATATAATATTGCTTAAATGCAAACAAAAAATGTGTTTTCATGTTTTTGTAGCCATTTGAAAGACAGCGACGGCACGGTAATTATGTGCAAAAATACTTTGTTATCCTCTTAATTTACCTCAAGCCTCTTATATAACAGCCAGGAGATCCAATGGTTTAACTGAGCCATGCATTCCAGAAGGAAAGTTAAGCTCTGCAGTGTGTGCGGTGGAGTGAAAAGTCCAGAGTGTAGACACCATGTTATTGACATACGTTTCTTTTTCCATTTCATGCCCTCAGAGACCACAGACTCGAGCCCTGCTGCTCCCCAGATGCCTGCCTGGCCTCTCTAATGTCCGAGGTTTCTAAACTAGGGTGCATGGCAGATTGGCCACAGTTGTTGTGGGAAATACGAGCACACTTTTTCGAAGTTCACATGGCTAAGAACGGACGGATCAATAAGCTAAAGCGAGGAACTATTGACACGTTAAACCTGGTAGCAGACAGGGGCGGTGTTCAAGCACACGTGCACACAGACACACACACAGACATACACATAGTCACATACTATCACATATATCATTTTTGCTCCAATTAAGTTGCAATGAAGAGGTGTTTTTTGCAGTCTCTTCGAAGCCTAAGTGTTTTAACTGTCTTCAATTAAAAGTTAGCAAGTCAAATACTAAATTGATTCTCAGGCCTGCAAGAAACAATACAAACTGTTTAAACCATTTCCATCATATGAATATCACCCACACATTAGCCCTGGTGTGTTTCTTCCGCCATTTCCACTCTCGCACCGCTGCACAGGCCTTTGTACTCCTTCGCATTAGAGTTTTATAATATCATCATGTCATTTCAATTGCTTTAATGAGAACAGTAATTGGAGGAGCCCCTTGTAGCATACTGCTTTATTTCCCTATTGTGATGTAACAATTACATATGATTTGAATTTTTTTCTTCCAGTTAAATTATGAAGAATCATCAAAGGAGTCGAATGACAGAGATTGCAGCCATGAAAGCTGCGCCATGTGACTCCTATGAGCCATTAAATTTCTGAAGAACTAACAGAACTAATAGTGTAAATGTTTCCCATGATGCATTGCTTCCAGCAGCTCTTAATATTATGGTGGTCTAATTAGTTGGCGCTAAAGCGCTGGACTCCCAGCATGCTCTTCAGGACAGTATTGAGACATGGATCATGTTTGCTGCCACTGCTGAATGGTTCTGCTGGGGCAACCGAGACCCCTTTTTATGTCTGACAAGCTTTATTGCAGCAATCTTAGTGAAATTTAATGTGATTCGGCATTATTTTTTACTGACCAATAACCTTTAAATTTTTAAGTGCTGTCCAATAGATTCGTAATATAACATTGTGTGTCATTAAGTCACTTTTTTCGAAATGGTCTAAATTCCACAGTATTCTACAGTAAAATCTTTATCTTGTTCACGTTGTACACATTTTTGTTTTGATTTTTTTTTGTGATCTGCATCCTCAAAACATCTTCGACTCAATAACAGAAAAAAAAAACTATTTAATCTTGATCAACTGTGCACAATGAGATTTTTCCCTAGGTAAGGTGTACTTCATTTTTAAATGGAAAGTGAATTCTCCTGGTTAGTTCAACTCAAATTTAGAAATAATTTTAACTTAAATCAAAATACTACTGGGAAACTGTCAATATAAAGTATTAGAAGCCAGTAAAACAGTATGCATTCTAGAATAAGGTCAAAAACATCCTGCGAAGTTCCGTCATAATAAGCCGAGAACACTTCACAATTCTAAAGAGAGCTGTGTAATCTGTCTGCATGTCTACAGTTAATAATGTTTAATGTGTTAATGTCAGTAAATCAATGCTTTTACTCACTAATACCTATGGTATGTTAGAAGCAATCTCCTTTAGATGGAATTAGATGTGATTATCAAAAAGAGTCTTCACTATCCTCGTTAACTGTCCTCTAAAATCTTTTCTATAACGCTTGACTATTTTACACTGAAATGACGTGAACATCCTGTTTTATATCAGGAGTTTTGATTGATATGTCAGGACATGCATTCTCTCTAACTGTAAGTGGGGCATAACAGACAAATTCTTCTGTTGACATAAGAGACACCTGCTTAATACCTCAGTCTCTTCTGCAGAATTGAGGTAAAACATTTTGACCTCTCGACATGAGTTCATGTATCAAAGTAATGCAAACCTAATGCAAATTTTATTTTTCTTAATGAAACCAAAATTTAACTGTTTGGTAAAAAGTGTTTGAAAGAAAACGAATGCTGAGTTGCATCCCAAAAACACCATACCTACTGTTAAACATGGGGGTGAAAACATCATGCTTTGGGGTTGTTTTTTTGCAAAGGGGACAGGTCAACTGAACATGTATTGTGAGATTTTAAGCCAAAACTTCCACCCGTTGAGAGCATTGAAGATGGAACGTGGCTGGCTCTTTCAGAATGACAATGATCCCAAACACAGGCAATGAAAGAGAAAGGTTCCGTAAAAAGCATTCCAAGGTCCTGTCGTGGTCTATTCCATCTCCAGACCTCAACCCCATAGATAATTTGTGGAAGTAGTTGAAAGTCCATGTTGCCCAGTGACAGCCCAAAATACCAACTACAGTGAAGACTTGAATTTGACCCCTGTCATTGCCAACAAATGTTATGTTACAAAGTATTCAGTTGAACTTTTGATATTGATCAAATACTAATTTCCACCATAATTTACAAATAAATTCTTAAAAAACCTTACAATGTAATTTCCTTTCCTCATTTTGTCTTTCATGTGTTGATGTGTACCTATGGTGAGACTTACAGATCTCTCTCATTTTTCTAATCCATCCATTCAAACATCCATCCATTCATTCATATATTGAGATATATTAAACTAGTCACCAGTATTGAGAGAACATACAGCTTGACACAAAAAGATCACAGGCTGCAGTCTGATGCAGAACTATCAGATGGTTTGGTACCTCCAGGAGGCATTGCATACCAAACATTGTTCTTTAAGTAAGTTCATCATTAAAAAAAAATCAAATCAAAGTTTATTTCTCACGTTTATGTTTATACATAGTATAGCTAGCAGTGCTTTGGCAACTGCCACCACAAATAATAGAAATAGTTGAAATAAAGACTAAAATAAGGTAAGTAAAAATAATATCCCAATGCAAAAACGATACAAATAAGACAAACTGCATAAAAGATTGTAAAAAGACTTAAACGTAATCCGTACAATAAAAAAAAAAGTAAATTGCACAATGTGCTTCTCTGTGTGCAAATAAATGCAGTGTGCAGGATTTAGTTTGGTTTTGGTTTAGTCCCGGTTCAGAGTCTGAATAACTATTGGAAAAAGCTCCTCCTCATTCTCTCTGTGTTAGTCTTTAAGGAGTGACAGCTCCTTCCTGATGGCAATAGAGTAAAAACTTTGTTATTAGGAAGACTGGGGTCATTTACTAGTTTTCAAAATGGAAAGATTTGTATTAATTAATTTTTTTGTTTTCATTTGTATACTTTAACATTATACATTTATTAGGTAGATTTTCACTTTGCAATAAAAAATATGCAATGAGCTCATTTCATGTATTGACAAAGTAAAACATATCAAAGAGTCAGTGCAGAATAATATAGACTTTATTAGGGATGTGTATATATTTGAAGTGGAATTGTTATCTCAAAGATATTTTAAAGTATGCTTTAAGTGTTGCTGCCCCTCTGTCCTCGGTTCCACTGTACTAGGATTTCAGCAAGCCTGTCATAGATGCTACAGTGGGATAAAGCTGTATTGCTTTCTGAAAACATCCTTGTCCTAATGGACAACAGTGATTGTGAACCTTCTCTTCCTCACCAATGTTTGGTCAAGTTACCACAGCAGATCTCCCCCTGCCAGATGGTCCCTGGCTTTCCTGTTAAAACCGCTCTCTCGCCCTTTAGAGGACAGACTCTAGAGTATCTATAACTTGAGGCCTGGGGACCTGAGCTTCAGACGATTAGAGGACCATGCCACTTTAATTGCTGCACTCATGCTAGCTGAACTGGCCGGTCCCAACAGCCCAGCCTGCTGCATAATTCATGCTGGAGACAAGGGTTGCTCTTACAGGCAAGAGAAACAATCTGCAGCGCTGGGCGATGTCACAGCATAGTCGGCACCACTCAGTCGGGCCTGGGTCTAGGTTCTGGGTCTTGTGTATGCATGTGTGTGTAGGTGGGGTTGGGGGATGGGGCTTTAAGAGGGGGTTTGTCTAAGGAGAAAAAGGACCAGCTCATCCATCATAGCCACTTATGTGCCATAGGATCCGCTGAGTGTGAGGGCTAAATCACGTTAGCTCCCGCTGCACATACCTGCTGCCTCATTAGGTCAGCCATGCTGCTCGTGAGGTTGTAGTGGATCCTGTGGCTGAAGTTAGAGGTTAGAAAGCTTTATTAAAATATGTTCACAAAAAACATACTGAAACCAGAACTGTACTTCCATTTGTGATAGACATGACTTCAAAAAGATGTCTAATGCAATCCCACCTCAATTAGAGGTTCTTATGTCTATACATACTGGCTATTTTATTATTTATTTTAAGTAGCTGACCTGCAGCATAGCAAACGTTGCATAATTCTTCCTCAGTGTAACGTTTCCGGTCCTATTTGTGCCTTGCCATCATAAACTCTGGAAGTATTCATGTAGTCAGCATATTGTTGAGCAGACTGTATAATTATGCCTCAGTGACTACGAACAATGGATAGCACGTTGGCAAACGAAAGTTACAGCCATGTTGCCAGGTTCCAGAGCGATGATATTCATCCAGAAATATTTATCCTGAAACAGTTTCCTAATTCGGTAATCTGTAGAACTTTGAAGGAATTGTTGTTGCAATTGAAGCCGTTAGGAAACAAAAGAGGGTGGGGCTCCATCTTGTGTACATATATATCGAACCAACTCTACATTTATGTAAACTTTTATTTTTTTTTTCCAGCTGAAGCTGCTGAACCGGTGAAGGAGAGTCTAGCCGAAGCTCAGGAGGTTGTAGATCCAGCTGTGAAACCTTCTGAGATTCAGGTGGATATAAATGATGAAGAGTCAACGATCTCAGCCAAGACGTCCATGGAGACCATCGATGATCCAATCAGTGAGAACAACAACAACAACAACAAAGCACTACAGAGGAGTATGTACTGTACTAAAGAACAAACGGGTTTATAATCATGATCACTCTGGATATTGTAGTCACTATAAACCAAGCGCCACCAATCTACCTGTGCGCCAATCGCTATACGCCAAGCAGCTCGTGTCTTCCCTTCACTGCACCATGCGCCAGTCACACACCAAGCGCCATATATTATTTAAACACAAAAATAATTAAATCTAAATAAAAATAAAGAATATAAAAACACGCTCGTGTTCGAAGGCAAAATTGTGTAAAAATCTCAAAGCTATTGGTAAAGAAATTTCAGAGGTTTAAGATTTTGAACAAACAAACATTTACATTTTTATTTAAATAAATTTGATCAATGGTTCTGTCTCTCCATTAGAACGTGGTGGTGATCCATTCACTGAGATCTCCCTGCATGACTAGCTGGATTCCGTCACTGGAACCTGCAATAATATGTAATGGTACGTAATAAACACTCATTACACAAACACAAAAACGAACAAATATTTCATTTATTTAATTCATTATAACGTATCCGTTTCATTTGGCTCCACATCCCGAGTTCTGTGAGAACGTTCTGAACATCGTCACAGATGTTCCCGGTTAGTCAGACAGGTCTGGGCGTGATACAGCAGCTGGCGACAACATGCTAACACTGCTCATCTGTACAGGAACATTTAAGGTTCCTGGTAGTTCCACTTCACTCACCACTTCCTGAGAAATCCCAGAAGGTTTTTAATTTACTGATGATGGAGCTGCAGAACGAACCTTCAGCAAAATATGAACTAAAGACATGACAATTCCACATCTCTCTCTGTTGCAAAGTCTTATTTGTTAAATTTCTAACCTCTGCTGCTGTTTAGACATTCATTCTTACTTTTATTAACTCATGGTAGAATTTGCATGTTCTCCCAATGTCCACTTTAATTTTTTTCCGGGTTCTCCAGTTTCCTCTCACAGTCCAAGAACAGGGATTTAAGGTGATCTGGCTGCCCTAAATTGCCCCATATAGTCTGTGTGTGTCTCTGTGTGCGTGCCCAGTGATGGATTGTTGCCCTGTCCTGGGTGTATCTGCCCAGTGCCCGAAATATCCATCCCTGGGTGGGTATGAGGAACCCCCCGCGACCCCAGTAGAGAATTAAGCTGAAAATAATCAGATGAGATGTATCTGTCCATTCACAGGGTTAAAGTTAGTGCTCTGTGCAGGTCACTCGCCCCGCTCACTCTTGCTTTGCGCACTTGGAGACAGTCATGCAGGAGCAAAAGAATGGCTTTCCCAAAATTTTACAGAGTTGTAGGCAGTCATCGAAATGCATGGATACACTGCTAACCTTGTTTTTGAGTTGATATAACTTTATTGGCAGATCAGTTTACTTGACTCGTGAACATTTTTTCTTATTTTTGGACGTAGATTTATTGCGATGTAAATGTAACCTTATTTCCCTGCCCCAATTAGATTAAACTGTATTATTAACAGTTTAAATTTAAGAATAGAGTAAAAAATCATGAATGTCATTATACACAAGAACAATGATAAAAACTACTCGCTTCCAGTGCAAACATGTACTTAATAAATATGACCTAAACATTTAATTCAAACTGCTCTGGAACACTATACATGCATGTTTACAGAAGGTAAATAAAAAAGTAAAGGTGTTATATACAGGGAATGGGTTTTTTTTACAGTGATAAGATGCTTTATAAAAGTATACAAAATATAAAACACAAGTGGAATATCTGTGCTGCGCTGGAGAACCTGATAACTGCATGAAACTTAATCATTTCTAAATAAGTGATGCTTTGGAGTTTATACACACTGCTCTAAAAAATAAAGGAAACAGTAAAATACCACGTCCTAGATCTGAATGAATAAATATTTCAGTGTAAGATCTTTATTTAGTGCAATGCGTTGAGAAGAAAAGAACATCAAAATGATCAAAATGTGATTGATTACCTCATGGAGGTCTGGATTTGGAATTCTACTCAAATGACAGGCTGATCCAACTTCAGTGGAAATTCCTCAAGACAAGTTCAATTGAGGTTAGTGTGTGTGTGTGTGTGTGGCCTCCACATGCCTGTTAAGCATCATTGCTGCTGTTATTTATTTAAATAAAAGAAAAGCAAAGCACTCTATTTTGCTTAACGCATGACTTTTATGAATCTGGTTCATTCTAAAAATACTAATTGCATGACTTTGGCCGATGATAGCCGGGAGCAGACAGAATGCCACACCCTGACCTCAACCTGTTTTGCTTTGGCATTCTGCAGGAAGAAAAGAAAGACTCAGTTATAGAGAGAGATGAAATTGTTCGGAATGCTCGAGTGGTACCAGGCCTGTCATGAGTTATTGATCGCTACAGCGGCTTCAAGGCTGGGGCGAGAGCTTGGAGAAATGTGCTTTATCATTCACACCTGCTGTTTCTTGTGTCGCAGATCTCAGCCATTTAGATTTTGTTAACCTGCCCTGGTTAACAGCTTATCTATCAGTCGGGCTGTGAGTGTGAGGATGAACTTGGTTGTTGAAATGAGCTAAGGAGCACAGATGGGTTTTCACCCCGCGTGAGCAGATTAGAATCTGTGGCAGAGTGCAGGCACATGCTGTCTGCCCTGATTCATGAATGATTTAGCTTTTACTAACTACCTGATGCATGTGTGGTTTGCTTTATTTGCTTACAGGAGCACAGCCATCTGCTGCACATGCCTTCATCCCTCCATTATGAATAATAGGTAGGTGCATAAAATAAAATGGCGTGTGTGTATGAGAGAGCGAGAGAGAAAGGGAGAGAGAGTATGGATGTGAAAAACAAGCTAGCACTGCAGTCATGCTGCAGTGCTGCATTGATGCAGTTATCCATGCTGCATCCTTGGAATGTCTTACAGTATGCATGCATAGTACTCATTTTGGCATGTCCTTCATTGTCCCGCCCTCTTCTGTCCTCTTTTCCCCTCATTTCCCCAGCTGTCTTATACAGGGGGACAAATTTTCGAAAGTTAATGCAAGTTAACAGCAACATTATAGCTAGTTATGTAGGTTTTAGAGAATTTCGTTGTAGGACATTCCCATAAGCAGACACCAAAAACATTTTGTATTCCCCTCACGGTGTCTGCATTTCTCTAGCTACTTAAATTCTGATGCGCGATATGCAGAGTGTTTAGTAAAACACTTTAAATATGTCTATAAATCCACGGCTGCACTTTATAAATGTCATTGCACTGTAAAAAAGACCTTTAACATGCTTCGTTAAGCAGAACTAAGGGTTTCACTTGCACTTTTACATCAACATGTCATTTTAACAGCAGCTGTCCATTGCAAATTTGTATTTTGACATTTATTACAAACAATTAAATACCAATGTGCAACTTCATCCATAAATCACATTGATAAACATGTTAAATAGTGTTGTTAAGTACAACAAATGCTTGATTTATTATTAAATGTACATTATATATGTATGTGACAATTAACGTGGCATTATGTAAACTGAAACTAATGAAACGTTTAATAGGTGAGTGGTAGCTCAGTGGTTAGGGTGTTGGACTATCAATCAGAAGGTTGGGGGTTCAAATCCCAGGTCCACTGA
>JAOUQT010000033.1:16027694-16043218 GCA_025769995.1 Xyliphius kryptos
GGTGTTGACATGGTGTGGTTCTTACTATATCCAGGCAGACACTAGTGTTTAAACCCAGCAGATCTGAATATAAACACCTATTCGTTTTTCAGTTTTTATCTTCATTTCTCAGTGTTCTGCACGTTTTAGTGCTTTGTTTATTTCACACCCACTTTAACTTCGTAATGGGGCACTAATGGGGTGATTAGTTGGCTTAGATGGGGTGATAGCGTTATATACGTTAATAGGCCAATAAGCCTCCAAGACCAGACATAGAAACACAGGAAACCCACAATGGACTAACTTTGTTCTCAGTAAACTTTCTAAACTAGTTATAATAATCAGTTATACTTTTTTGCTTTAAATGCCAATTTTAGTGGCGAGTCTAGTCTAAAGGAACTTTGGCAGTGTGTTGGTATTATTATCCTGAATGTTGACAGATCCACTTTAGACTTAACCCACACACAATGGAGGTAATTACTGAAGTCATGACAGATTGTCTCACCATAGGTCACTTTACAGGGTTTCCCCTCTACGCCTTGCAGTGACTGCTCACAGCGGCTCTCTCCAAGTGGAACGCTTCCCACCTGGCAGGATCGCAAGCGTGTACTGCTTCTGCCGGCACAGGTTGGCATTGGGCCGGAGTGTGGGTTACACTCCCATCTGTCCCTGTAAAGAGTACTTTACTATTGCTAATGAAGCATTAATAAACCAGGCCTCATAGAATACGTCCTTAGCTTAGCCAGAGTCCTATACAATTCTATACACGTAGAACTGCTTTTTAAACAATTGCAGATCAAAGACTTTCTCCTGCAATTGTGTAAATAATATAACGTGTCTTTATGCATATTATTGGCTTGAAAGTTAGATAGATGCAGAAAAGGTCGGATTAAAATACAATATGATACATACCAGGTACAATCTGCTGCACAACTTGTTTAGTGAATATAGAGTATGTATGTATGTATGTGTATATATACTGCTCAAAAAAATAAAGGGGAACACTAAAAGAACACATCCTAGATCTAAATGAATAAAATATTTATTTAAAAGATATATTCAGTTGAAAATTTTTATTTAGTAGACAGTGGAATGCACTGAGAACAAAATAACATAAAAATGATCAAAATGTAAATCAAAATTCTTATCCCATGGAGGTCTGGAGGTTACATTGTGTTGTTTAAGCGTTCCCTTTATTTGTTTGAGCAGTGTATATATATATACAGTGTGTATACATAGTTGTCTGTGACTATATTACAAGATAAATAAACCTTTCAAAGCATAATGTTCTCTTTATGAACATTCATTTGTTATTATTATTTTCCACAGACATGTCTTTACATAAAAAACCTTATGAAAACATAACAAGTTTTTAAAAACTGCATTAATTATGCTCAGTGTATTTGAAGTAATAAACAAAATAATAAAATCTACATAAACAACATAATCTATAAAATTATTGCATTTGTAAATTCAACAAGAGTATGACAATACATTTTACTCAGATTAAAAAGATAGATAATTTATGTGGCAGTCAAATCAGGGACATGGCGCAAACATTTGCAACATGTGCAGTGAAGTTAAAGGCAAAACAAATTACAAAGTGAGTTGTACATTTTCATTTTCTACATAAAAAGGGCCACCAATACAGCTTAGGTAATAAGAGCTGTAAAGAGCAAGAGCTTTTAGATTGCAAGCATTTGTTAAAATATTTGCTCCATCAGACAGATCCTTTGCTGGCAGTAAATATCTGGGTTTGTGGAACTGAGCCCGACAGCTCTATTGGCTAAGAGTAAGATTCATTGAAGACATTTTGCTTTCCTTCACAAAAATATTTTCTTCTCACTTACTTGACCAGGCAAAAATGCTGAGACCTGTGTCAGTATTTGCTTTCTAATGAATTATGGAGCCCATAGGTGGAATAATTGAATGTATGTCCATCCTTTCTCAATCAACCTGTTGCTGTCGGCTGTTTTAGAATAAATGAGTGTGCAATCTAATTAAAGGCAGGCTTTCTAGCTTTGTTTTAATAGAAAAGCTACAGTGGGCAGCAGAGCTAATGCATGAAGCTGATGCATTTATAATGAAGCTGAGTCATGACCTTTGATGAATAAAAACAAATTAGAGTCATTTATCGTGTCAACTTTATATCATATCAATCTCTGCTTAATTTAACTGTTAGTCTGTTGGCTGCTTTCATTCATGCATGATGCCTATGAATGAAAATTTAACATTTCAAATAATGTAACTTACAACACTAAATGTTCAAAGTCAGTTAAAATACAGTAAATTATTGAAACATTAATAGTTGATGTCTAATGAGTTTTTAAAAAATCTATATTATATATTTTTTGTAATATATAATTATATAATATATTGTTATAATGATTGTATATTCTTGCAAGCCAATTTACTAAACTGAGATCTAGCTTCTGGACACCTTTATGATATATGAAAATTAAAATTTGTGTATGTCTTAACATCAGATTCAAACCATTTATTTAGAATGCAATGAAAAGATGTCAAATTAAATCTGTAACTACACAAGCATTTAAAAAATTGGTGATTTTTAAAATAAGTGCGATGTGATCTATATTATATCTATCGTATTTACTGCTTCTTATTTACTGCTTATTGACTTAAGCCAGAAAAATGTCTTGCCTAATAGTAATTTTTCCAGAAATTGAAGCATCAGCATGTTTTGAAGGTGTTTATTCTACATTGCATCTTTGCAGTTTATCAACGGGACATGCATTTTAATAGCTTATGTGTTTTCTCACACAACAAGAAAATGATTTGTCATAAAGCTGTTGTCATAACACGTACCAACAGGATTTTAGACATTTTGGGCCACATGGTCCGTTGCAAGTGCTTTTAGCAGACATGTTGCTTTGACATGCTCAGTTCAGTGAAAGGGTGGAATGTTGCATAATGTAGCACAAACCTTTTGCTTCTTCAGTGATTTTCCTATTAACAAAAGACACGTTTAAGATATTTAATTACTCTCCATCGATAAATATCACTAGTACACTTACAAGTCTTAATTAGAATTGTTACTTATCGTTTGGATTTAAAATATTGGTAACAATTAAAATTATGAAAAATGTATCAGAAGTAAGCTGGAAAAAGGAAGAGGGATAAATATTAATGAATGAGCACATATATTATTGAACATTCGTTTATTCATTCATTATGTTCCGCTTAGTCCTTTACTAGGATCGTGCCTATTGTTGCAAGAATGTTTCGGGCGCTGGGCAGAAACACCCCAGACAGGGCGCCAATCTATCTCTGGGCACACACTCACTCACACAGACTATACATGGCAATTTATAGCAGTCAATTTACATTAAGTCCATGTTTTTGGAACATGGTAGGAAACCGGAGAATCCGGGGGAAACCCACACAGACACGGGGAAAACATGAAAACTCCACCCAGATTGAGATCCGAACCGGGAATCCCAAGCGCCGAGAGGCAAACTTGCCAAACACTTAGACACCGTGCCGCCCTCATTACCGAATAAGTACCCTGTAATTACAATCTTAGTACAGGATGCATAAAGTCTAATAAAACTAAATAAAGCAAATGTATGGGCTTAAATTTTTTTTGCAGTTAATTCAGTGATTAGGGTGTTGTGCTATTAGCTCGAATGTATGGGGTCTACCCCAACATTTGCTAACATTGGCCTCTGATTGCTTGCAGAGTGTTGTATTAACTGTTCTCTGACTCCAAGTTAGGATACTTGTAAGTAATTGACAACAATGTTTGCAAAATGGCCTTATGTAATATAATGTAAAATAAAAAGTGGTAATTACAGGGTAAGTATCATTTAAATGAGGGCATGATAACATTTTTATTACAGGGTAAGCATTTGGTAGTTAAGATGTTCCATACAGTTTATATGCTTTTTTACTTATTCTAGCTCACATTGAAAAACAGATCAGGATATGGCTTTCTATTTATGTTTTAATACATTTTTCTTATTGCTGATGCAATTACGCCAGTAAATGAATTGCGGTTCAACATATTCTTACTTATTACCCTTTATTTTTGAATTTTTAAGGCACTTGTGAAAGCAATGAGGCTAAGCAAATACCTCCCTATAATTATCATTTTTGTACTTTCCTTTAATATATCTTACACCATAGTAACCAGATATGAAGTTTGGTTTTACAGTAGATTTCATCTGTAGTTTGCAGGTCATAATTAAAAATTTTGCTGAACTCTTTTTGCTCTATTTACAGGAGACAGACGGCAGAGGAGCGAGAAGCCGAAAGGCAGCAGGCTAATCGTTTAATGCTTCAGCTTCAGCAGGAGGCTTTCCAGAAGACGTTAAGTCAGCCACTTCAGCCAGACCCTCTCTGCCTCCACAACTCATCTCTGTATGCGCTTCAGAACCTCCAGCCCTGGGCCGAGGACAACAAGGTGACCTCCGTCACCTCTGTGGCATCTGTGGTCTAATCCACACTTTCCCGTTTGTGTTTGCTAATTACAAAGGCAAGGATTTTATAGTCGGGGTTTAATAGGGTTATAGGGCATCAGTTTAGGGGGTTTATTCGGGCGGATCTCACAAACTATCATTTGGACTGGTTACAGGAGCCTTGTAAGCCATATGTTAGCCATATTTATTTTCTCAGACAGTAGCAGAAATCACATTTCATGGTTTCCTGGCTTCTGTGTGTCCAGTTTATTATTTAGCAAAATAAAGATGAGTTATATTCCGAACTTTGATGTTTTTGGCATTAGTTACCTCTTCGTAATGAGATAATAGTGACATGTGAGTTGTGGGGGAGGTCAGTGACAAATGAGTGTGTTGCGTTTCTTCATTCCCAAGTGGACTATAATAGAGGTTGAAAACCAACACACTCCCGTTTTCTGATAAATATTGATATTCCCACCTGAATCTGGTCATTAGTTCATGGCTTACACTCCGTTTTTTACTCCTTTTTCTTTAGCTGCCCGTATAACAGAGGGCGGCACCCTGTTGTCTCATCTGACCCAAAAGAGTGGATGAATTTCGCCCATCAAGATGGCTCATTGACTACGTGCCATCTGGCATCATCGAGGCCGACTCAACCACTGACTCATATGTTCTTGTTGTTTGCTTTGAACACCATAAGATGTGTTTGTGATGCATGTTCTCCACACCTCCCATGTGTAGACAGGGACTCAAGACTTTCACTGTTGTCAAGTGGAGCTCCTTCCACTTAACCTTTACAAGAACATACAGAAGTTCTCCCTGTGTATAAATTTAAAGTTGTTTTATATTAAACATGATTGTGACTTCTAAAAAGTGCTATTATATTGAAAAGAGTTTTTTTTACTGTTGTTGCTAAAGTCATGTACCTTCAGCCTGTGTTCATAAAAAAACAACAACAGATAATTGAAGAGATAACTGCTTCACAGCGTCTTTATGCTTTCCTGAATCATACATTGGCAGCTAGTGTGAGGTTGGTGTAAAAAACAGATATGACAAAAGTGTTTTCTTGCTCGTGACCCATGTCCATTCAGAGCATGTATGCACTCGTAAACAAGTGCTATCTTTCAAATATGAAAGGGAAAGAGAGTAGAGTCAAAACAAAGCATTTCCTTTCTGGATACCAAAGCACAGTGCTATCAGGGTTAATCTCGAGGGGAAGGTGCAGAAGCACTGCTGTATTCTCCGCAGTAAATGAGCCTTCACACCCCTCAGTACACATGGCTGCCTCTCCCAGGAAATGCTGAAGAAGTAAACTGATTAGAAGAGTGTGTTGTAAAGCCCATGGCCCGCAGAGCATCAACAGCCACATAAATCATCGTCCTAAAAAAAGAAGCACGTAAAATATTAATAATAATACAAATTGTCCATTGTGATGGGACTACAATAATTTTACAGAACAAACTCTACAATAAATTTAGAAGTATGATAAAACATATAATCATATTACTAACACTACCTGTTCTTTTTTTATTAAATTTACAAGTATACATTTTGCAGTTTTTTAATAAATGTTATTATTAACATTTATAGGTTATTTCATTTATTTTATTTTATTAATGGCATATACAGCAGATCGAATTGTTTATATTAGAATGATCTGTTCTTAGGATGTTGAAAATTCTGAATTCAGAGTTAAATTTAGTTATGCATTATGTTTTTTAAAATTATTTAATGTAAATGTTTAAAGAATTTAGAAATGTCTTGGTCACAATTTCAATTTTAAATTTACCTAACATGAAAATTTAATATTCAGCATTTTAAACTCCTCCAAAGCTGAAATTTGATTGTGGGCTGGTTATACGTGTACTAGCTTTTACCTGTTCTATGCCTGGGTGACAAACATTTTTACAGGCATGTTTCATTGAAGTCACTCACTGATTTGCTTATTTAAAAAAAAAAAAAAAAATGTAGTTATTTAGCAGACGCTTTTATCCAAAGCGACTTACAAGAATCCCAACTTATTTGGGGTCAGAACACAGGGTTGAAACAGGACCCTGGAGCAATGAGGGCTAAGGGTCTTGCTCAAGGACCCACATTGGTAACTTCAGGTGACCTGGGTTTTGAACCCGCAACCTTGTGATTGATAGTCCAACACCCTAACCACTGAGCTACACCTCCCTAGTAGCAAGATAACTCTCTTCAATTCCGTCTTCATTAAAGTTTTAGTTAAAGGATCAGACAGATTTAGTCATTATTGCCTCCACTCTACCTGTGCACCAGTTGCTATATGCCAATTGCCTCACATCATCCCCTCCTTTCTACCCGTGTGCCAATCACTATATACCAAGCGCCTCACGTCATCCTCTTTACTCTACCCATGCGCCAGTCGCTATATGCCAAGTGCCTTGTGTCTTGCCCTTCCCACTACTTGTGCACCAATCACTATATTCCAAGCACCTCGCATCATCCCCTCCACCGCGCCAATTGCTATAGAGATGACACACACCAAGCGCCTTATAGATCATAATTGCGCTACATAAATTACAAAAGGATAAAATCCAACTGAATACAACTAACCATGGGCCTCATTATTACATAATAATTTTAGCAGATTTCAGACTATGTTTTCAAATAATTTACATTTCCTAAGTATTCAGGTGTAAATTGAACTGAAATTCTTTGTATTCCAATTCTCTGACTTAGCACATAATTAAATTGACTTGAATAGTTTTGTAACCTTTCAGTGTTGCATTTGTCCATCCAAAACCACGTAAGAAGAGATTACAGCTTACATTTAAAATGTTTGCATTTGTGTTCAGGGTCATAAACACGGTTAAAGTGTGTAGGCTTCATTATTCCATTTTAAGAGTATCGGATTTCATCAACATAGGACACATATCATAAAGACTTTAGGTTTTCCTCTGTGGCTGAATGAGAACAGTCAAATAACTTTTAGCCCTGTTCCTGGTTTGTATTTAGATTTGATGGTGCTTTGCCTGGTTTAGATCCTGTCAGTATGAGCTGCTAAAACTTCTCCCACCCCTATTTCCTCCAGCCTCTGAACTGCTTTCATCTCTCAGATTCTGCCGTCACTGCCGACATGACTGGGCTCCTTTCACAAAAATTCCTCTCACATTCTGTTTTCAGAACTAGGTATTGTGCAAAGCTACAGGTATTGTGAGTCCTCCTTTTATTCTCCATGACATGTTTTGCTTTTCTTTTATACTCATGATTATCCTAAGTTACCCATACAGTGTCATCATAAAGACTTTTCCTTGTGAAGTCGTCTTATTTTTCTTTTTGCACATTTGCAAACTTAAAGCAAATCCACAGGGTATGGCATACAACTAAAACGCTGAGTCTTGCAATGAAAAATAATTATAAAAACAAAATTATTACTGGTGCTGTTATTACAGCAAACCATACAGAAATGCATTTTAAAACATTATATATATCTGAATGGGGACATGTTGGGAAAGTACCATAATGATTTTAGTACACATTTTAAATTACAGCTATTTATTATTGCATTTAGTTATTGTGCAGTAACGGAATATAAACAAGTTTCTTTAAGTGGCTGAAGAATAGACAACATGTTTACTGAAGCCAGGGTGTCAACATGTAAGTGGAATTTTGATGTACTATAGTTTGATCCAGACACAGATATACAAGTGAACAAGAGTGATTTAATCTCTTTGCTTCCAGGCGTAGATTGAGCTTCAGATATTTCTGTATATATGTATAATATATACTAGGCTTATTAATCAGACAGTGGGTCTACAATTGTCAATTTAAACAGCATATTTAATATGATATGTATAAGATTAAACTAGAAGATATTTCAGCAATCAAATATAACACTGGCTTTATGATTACATTCCACTAACTGATTAAAAAAAGCTCAGATTTTTCATTTATCTAAGTAAAAAAGCTGCTTTTTGCAGCAAGCCCATGCCATGACACGTGAATAAATTATATTGATGCTGAGCTTTAGATAATTCAGTCATTTCTATTCAGATACGTAATTTAAAGGGATATTAAATAACAGTGCATAAAATATTAAGTATAATAAGCTTGTTAAAATGGGCATCTTGGTTTGAAATTGCTTTGCAGCCTCAGGGTCTGGACAGCGCATAACCTTTCAAGAAGCAATAAATTCAAAAAAGCTTTTTATAAGACGCGATTAGGGATGTTAAACTCTTTTTAACATATCAGTCACATTTTTTCCAGAAGGACATTAGCAATGCATATTTTGCAATTTGGCAAAAAAGTTTTTGGCCCATATTTGATGAGACAAGTTTTGGTTTATATGTTTTCATCATGTATTCACTCAAATTGATTTTATTTTTTTGCATGAATGATTTTTTTATATGCAGTCATCATGATTAACAACAGGGCAGCACCTCTCAGCGCTGGGGATTCCAAGTTTTTATCCCAATCTAGGTGGAGTTTTCATGTCCTTCCCGTGTCCACGTGGGTTTCCTCTGGGTTCTCAGGTTTCCCCCCACAGTCCAAAAACATATATACCGCTATAAAGTGTGTGTCTGTGTAAGTGAGTGTGTACCGAGCGATGGATTGGTGCCCTGTCCCGGGTGTATCTGCCCAGTGCCCAAAATGTTCTCTGGTGGATAAGCATGAGTACTAGTATGGTATTAAGCAGAAGATAATAGATGGATAGATGTAATCAACATTAAAAGTTACAATAAGTATACATTCGCAGTGTGCTGAGTGACGTTTGATACTGTGGTATTTTTTATCCTGCATTGACACACCTTTGTTCTGGAAAGTAACTTATAATTAAGAATACATTCATTCAGTTTGACAATGTCAGTCATTACAGGAATCTGACTTGCATTCTTGTGTGTACGATTGGCTCTCAAATACATTCAATTCAGTCTGCACGTTTAAAAGGGGTGATTAATGTCAAATCATTGAGCTGAGAATGCTAAAAATAATTAGTAATGGTTATTTTCACTCTTGCTTTAATATGAGAAAACTAATCTCTAATTAGGACTGAGTTCAGATTTCTTGGATGTTTGAAAATACAAAATCAAAACATTCTCAGTCAGTAAAAATATATTCTCAGGTGCTTTGTGTTAAGGGATTCTTTTAAATATTAGTAGCATTTAGTTCAATTGTTTGTTATGATTTTGGGAAAAAATGCTTATTAAGAAAAGATTTTGCATTTGTATATCTTTGCACAGCAGAAATCTATTATTTGGTTTGAATTGACATGCTTGGTATTTTAAGCTATGTAATGGTCTGGCATTTCTGAAGTTTGGTATATTCTTTCTGGGTTCAGACAGTAAAAGCAAGTTAACCAATAGTGAAATAATATTGGTAGCATAGTGGGTAACATGTCCGCCTCTCAGTCCTGGGGATCCAGGTATAAATCCTGATCTAGTTGGAGTTTTCATGTTTCCTCGGTGGTTATTTCTCTGGATTATCCTCCTACAGTCCATAAATATGAATTCAAGGTAAATTGGCTGCTCTGAATCCCGCCAAATAGTGTGTATCTGTATAAGTGAGAGCCCAGTATTGGATTGGCACCCTGTCCTGGGTGTATCTACCCAGTACCCAAAAAGCTTCCCCTGGACTGTGGAGTAAGCGGAAGCTAATGAACTGATGTGGGATAAGATGAGACCCAACACACTGCTTAGGGACACAGCTAACTGACCTGTAAACCCCAGCACTGGGGATCAGGGTTCAAATCTTGATATGGAGTTTCCAAGTTTTCCCTGTGCCATGTGGGTTTTCTTCTGGTTCTTCAATTCCCTCCCACAGTGCAAAAACATGGATTCAAGGTAAACTAGCTGCTCTTAATTCCTTTATATAGTGTGTGTCTGTGTATAAATAGATTTCCGCCCTATATTGGGTGTATCTGCCCAGCACCCGAAACGCTCTCTCTTAAATGGGCATTCGAAACCCTCTAACAACCCTAGTATAGGATTAAGTGGAAGATAATGGATTAATGGAAAATTGAATAAAAAGTGTAAATGGTTTGTGCACGCAACAGGCTGGTAACCTGTCTTAAGTGTTTCTATAAAATGCCCATGCTGTTATATAACCCTGAACAGAACAAGAAGTCTACAGAATAAATTAATGATAATTTTGTAGATGATTAACCATTAACATGAAATGTCAGACTGCTCTTCTGTCTTTCAGTGTATTAGTTTGTCAATTAAACTATTTGATGTGCTCATTAGAAATAGAAGTACCATTTGTTCTTGCACAGCTATTCACTGTGGAGCTAAAAATCAATAACTGTGGTCTTCTTTTGACTAGTTAAGTGTCTGGTGCAGCAGCATTTGTTTGTATTTAATTATAACATCAAATTGACTAAAAAAAAGCTTTTTCTGATAATAATCAAAAAGCATAAACATTTATTTGAAATTGCTCCACCTACGTCTGAGAAGATTTCTCTCGTGTCTGATGGAATTTTAGGGTTACTCTGGGTCCGTGGGCCATAATTTCGTTTTTGTGACATGCTACATTTGATGAAAATGACAATAAAGCCTCATTGAATCCTTGAATCCCTGAATTTGTCTACTGACACTATGACCTTAGATACCGAAGCAAGTACAGCTAACTTCGAATCAATATATTTGGTGAATTCATAAAAATAACAGTATGTGGAAGTCTAGTACAAAGACGGTGTTGGGGGTGTTCACATATATTTGTTCTGAATGTAACTGTAGAGTTACAGTAAACACCAGAAATGGGTTTTTTGTTTATGGCCTAGTTCTGACCTCTAGTGGAATAATTTGGTACAGCATTTACACAGCACTCTGCAAGCTAAAGCGTGGGAGTGTCTTTGCTTCACCAGAGTCGTGATTTTATTGGAAAACATCTCGTCAGGCGTGCCCTTTCTCGTCGTCTGATTTGTCCGCTTAGCCATCAATCATAAATCCACGCCCCTCCACTTCATCACTCCCGCAAAAATGGCGGATGATAGCGTTACAGATCTAAACAGACCCCAAATGTTTTTATTTGGTAAGTTCTGAAAACATCATTGCTATATATTTATAAGATTTTTGCAATGCATTGATAGTGGAACCTTAATATTAAGGGCTAGTGTAATACCAAGATAACTTCTTAGTCGCTGGAAAGCTAATGAGCTAGCTGAGTTTGCCGAGTTTGCCTTTGTTTTTAGCCTTCACGTCGATATTGTTTTCTTAGCGGTTTTGTTTTTTAGAACTTATACGGTTTTGTTGTATTAATATCAAATACAACAAATACACTTTAAATTCGTGTGCAAAGTTTTTTTTTAGTAGTAGAGACGTGTTTACTGCACAGTATTTATTCCATTGCATGATATAGGTTCAGTCTGTGTTTTTCAGGTGATGATCGACATTTCCTGCTGTTTTAACTTCATCATATTTGCACATTCGAGGCTGTTGGGAATTTTGAGCCCTATTGTGAGATGTAATTTAAAGCCCCCTCTGCACTGGCTCGTTTAACCTAGAGTGATTGATTTTGCCTTCTGTACATGCACACAGAGGAATATGTCCTTCACATTTAACCCATCCGTGCTGTGAAACACACACATATACACACTGGTCAAGTGAACACACTATGTGGAGCGTTGGCAGCCTTCTATACAGTGCCCAGGGTCCAATTAGGGTTGGGTTCCTTGCCCAAAAGCACTTCAGCCATAGTACATGGTGGGACCAGTTATCAAACCGGGGATCTTCAGGTTCAGGTGGAAAGCCCAAGACAATAAGTCCTACGACTGGCCTGGAAAGATGCATTGCTGTTGATATGTCAGTCAGGGTCACACCTTTAGTTCCTGTTTATAATAGTGTTTGCATTAAAAATAAAAGTATAATTAAGATTTAAGGTTCTAATCACAAGTTATAGTTCCTAGACATGGCTTTTTTACAGTGGCATTATAAAGCCATAAGGCAGGAGAGGGCATGCATTATTGGAACGAAACCATGGGAAAGAGTGTGCGCCGTTTCTTTACACCTGTTTCCCATGGTTTATTCACAATAATGCACAACCTCAAGTGCTTTATTGCTTTTATAAAACAGTTACCAACACTAGAATGAAAAAAAAAAAAAACAGTTTTTATTTGTAAATTCATTGACTAAGCAAAATCACTAATAAACTCATCTTCTGTGACATAATCCAGTCCGTTTATTAAAATTCAAGCAAACCCATGCAAAAACTTGAGAAAACATGGAAACTCCAACCAGATCGGGATTCAAACAGGGATTCCCCAGAGCTGAGAGGCGAACAGGCTAACCACTAATCTATAATATTGCCCTAGTGAGATGTAGTATAATTAATGCCCTTTCTGTTTTACCTACTTGTTTTAAGCATCTGTTTAGTGCCAGTTTGTGAAAAAAAAAATCTGCTTTACAAAAGAAAAAGATCATAATGGTGGCACACTTTTAAGGCAAATGTGCCCAATATGTCCGGTTGACCACACAGTGCTTGTTGGTAGATTGTTGGAACACTACATGGCAATGTTGTGTGGAGACTTCCACCTGTTTGACTCTTTGCTCCCCCTGCTGGTGATTTGTATTTGTTCATCATTTTTGTGATAAAACTGGCAGTGAGATTTCATTGGTTCTTAACCATGTTAGAGTTCAGTGTCTTCAGAGTGGAATTTGTTAGAATGCATGTTATTCCGTGCTGCTTTTACTTCTTGGAAAGTATTGTTTGTGAGTTATATTTATGTGTACACTTGATTATAATATGTGTAAGAGAAAAAAAATTATATGTTGCATATAAACATTTGTCAAATAGCAATTAATGTACAGATACTTGTACATTAATTTAAAGACAAACTGTATGTAGCACATTTTCTTACAAACATAAGAACATATTTGACAGCATTTTTTGGATCAACCTCCTTCATCTGCGTTTTCTCCACATCACCCTTTTCTCCACAAGAAAATAATGAAGTCCAGATATCGGTCCACCCTCACTGATGATCATTTGGAAGCCTGCCTAAGACTTGGCATCAGCAGTTACTGTACAGACTCCTCACACCTGGCTGACAGTATTCAGTGTAAATTATCAGATTAAGTGTTTTTTCAGTGGATTGCCTTGTAGCGATTATATCAACATGATTGGTATGAAAAGGGTTAAACATTAAAGCTTTTTTAAAAAAAAGATGAATCCTGGTAGATCGTGAAAGACCTGTCCACTGGAAAAAGTAAATCTTGGGACAGAAAAATCTGGGCACCCTTGTTTTAAGGGCTCAAAATTTCCAACAGTCCCCACATTGCAAATATGTCACTAGTTTAAACAGTAGGAAATGTTGATCTTTAGCTGAAAAAAAAAAACAGACTGAACCCCTATTAGCATAAAATAGACATGCAATAGAATATATAAAGTATTTTTTTTTAAAGGAGTTTTCATGTTCTGGGAATAATTGTAGATTCTAAATTATGGGTCAGCTTTGAAAGTATGTTTTTTTTTATTTTTATTTTTTGCTTGAATTTGATCTTCTTTGCAGGTTGTGTGCTAAAGACTGATAAAAAAGAACACAAAGTTGAAGTTGATGATGATGAAGCCGAGCACCAGCTATCTTTGAAATCGGTAACTTGAAATCTTAACAAACCTGTAGAAATACAGTATATACCTGTGATTATAACATGCTTAATTGTACACTGGCTGTGCAAACAACATGCATCTGTATTGCTTTTATTGTAATTATTGATTATCAGGTCCTTCATTGACTCATCTGCTTTTCTTTATTTATAGGTGTGCCTGGGAGC
Organism: Xyliphius kryptos; assembly: GCA_025769995.1. Taxonomy (NCBI): domain Eukaryota; kingdom Metazoa; phylum Chordata; class Actinopteri; order Siluriformes; family Aspredinidae; genus Xyliphius; species Xyliphius kryptos. The sequence continues at coordinate 16,041,823 of JAOUQT010000033.1, forward strand.
AGACGCAGAGGATAAGTTTCATACAGTGGAGATAGAGGGACTGTCATTTGATGGCAAGACCACCAGGATCCCCCTCGCTGTACTAAAGCCATCAGTACTGCCCTCGGTAAGGTGCTTCATTTACATAAATCGTCGTATGCTTTATGAAAAAAGGCATAAACAATTAAAAACGTAATATAAAGAAGGTTAGTACTAATGTTAATGGTGGAAAAATCACTAAGACACTTCAAATCTGTGTTTAGCAACGTGATGCTTTTTTTTTTTTTTATAATTTATTTTTATAAATACTGAGGTACACATTAAATTCAAGTTCAACATTCATTCATTCATTATCTACCGCCTCATCCTCTGTGAGGGTTGCAGTGGAGTTCCCCTTGCCCTTTCAGCGGAGAACGTGTCAGGCGCTGGGCAGATACACCCAGGGCAGGGTGCCAATCCATCGCTGGGAAACAAGTTCCAACATGTGATGAAAAAAACCCAGAGGAAACCCATGCGGACATCCTCATGAAATTGCAATATCCTTTGGGAAAATAACATCCACTACAAATCCTGATTATTTGTACAACCCATCCTGCTTTATTTTTCCTAAGAGATCCATTAAGAAGTCCTTTTCTATTACCACCAGAATTAATGCTGAAACTTTGGTTATTTTGTAGTAAGATTTAATTGGCTAAACATGTCTGCTAATAAAAAGTGCTCTCAAATCAGAGGGTGTGACATATCAAAGGCCTTCCAACAGGCTCTAGTATTATTGATGGGGATTTTCATATGTTTGGCTACACGATTGTAATGGGTGGGGGACCGATTAAGACAGGATTTTACAGACTGATATGTAAAGGCTTAATTTACACTTTAAAGACAGGATTTTACAGATTGATATGTAAAGGCTTAATTTACATTTTAAATTCATTAAAACACACTTGTTGTCCAATGGATCTGCCTGTTGCTCGCGTTTCTGCAGGTGTCTTACAACAGTGGTCATGTTAGATGCTGCCTTCATAATGACTTATCTATCTGTGATGTAGTGGTTCATTATTCAGCATTTTTGCATGATAAGATGTTTTTATAGCTATAAAAATTATTAGCATGTAAGTTAATGCAGACAGATCGTTTCTGAAGGTTTCGGTTTGTATTGCATGGCTTGACACTGGGGTTGTGGGTTTTATTCTTCGTGGCCACGTTTTCTCTGGGAGTTGTTTTGTAACATAGTTGGACGTAATTGCAAATAATTTAATCAAATCCCGTTTATTAAACTAAATTCCATAACCAGGTGTAATAACTGATACTACAAGAACACATTTACATTTACATTTAGTTAATTAGCAGACGCTTTTATCCAAAGCGACTTACAAGGATCCCAACTTAGTTGGGGTCAGAACACAGGGTTGAAACAGGA
>JAOUQT010000033.1:16094248-16105142 GCA_025769995.1 Xyliphius kryptos
CTGATAGAAGGAAGAGGCCGAAAGAAGAATAAGAAGAAGTCTACCATACGCAAATCACTGAACAGAGAGGGTGTCCATGGCAGGAAAAAAAAAAACATCAATGCATGCTTGAAGTTCATCAACGCAACATTACTGGTAGAATGTTTTGTGGACTTATGAAACTAACGTGGGAAGACCATGCAGCATTATGTATTGCATAACAGGGCATTGCATACCAACATCAAATCATCCCAACAGTGAAGGACAGTGGTGGGCGCATCATGATTTATGGCAGCTTTGCTGCTTTAGGGCCTGGACCATTTGGCAACAATGAGGGGAAATGAATTCTTAAGGTTATCAAGGTATACTACAGAATAATATCAGGGTGGCTATCCACCAAGTGAAGCTCAGTAGACGTTGGGTCATGCAGCAGGAAAATGACCCCAAACATCGGACCAAATCTACTACAGAATGACTTAAAAAAATGAATTTCTACCTGCGCTGTTCACATCAGACAAACTAAGAATATGATGGAGCGCAAGTAGTTCTGTCGAGAAGAATGGTCCAAAATTCCTCCTAATTGTTGTGCAGGTCTTCAACAGCAGCTACTGGAAATGTTTAGTGGAGGTTATTACTGTATAAATACATTTATAATAAATACATTTCACTTCTCCTGTTTGAATCCAGGAGAAATTGTAAAGTCCACTTTACATTGAGCAGTATTATGGTAGGAAAACAAGGGATCTCCACTGAACACCCCCTCACAATTCTTCTCCTTCCTTTCTGTGGCTCTACCTTCCTTGTGGCCTCAGCATTTGAGGTCATGTTTCATACACAGACCTTTTCGCTAATGTACCTCTTATGAAATGGAGAAGCTAAAAAGTGTAATTTGTCACTTCTAAACATCTCCTGGTTGGAAAAATGGGATTTTTGAGGTGATTGTTACCCTTGAGGCTTACAGCCATGCTGCACTTCAAACGCATTCTCGCGCCAGGGTTGCATGGGGCACCTGTAGAGTGATTGGGCGTGGGTTGAGATTCTTTTTTTACTCCGCACTTGTAAGTGTGTTCTGCAGCATCTTATCAAGATGAATTGAGCCCATTTGCAGCTAAATGCTCTGCGTCAACCTGTAATTTACAGCCTTTTTGTGCCAACGTGATCTTCTCTGTCTATCGTCCAAGCTGATTCAGACAACAGATGTGTGTTTGTGCTTTTAACTGTCCGATCCTGTAACAGTGTATGGGGAGAAGAGAAATTAAAATCAGCCAGCAGTGTCATGTAACAGATTAGAACTAGAACCTGAACTATAGTTATGATCAATCACAGTAAGCGTAATGTACCTTTTGTAAAAATGAAAAACACGTGTTCTGTAGAACAATGACCATCATTGACATTTGATCTGATCTTGACCTTGATTTATGAAACATTCTGTCCAAGACATGATTAAATACCAGTCATAGATATTAATTGTGTTTCAACGAGGTGTCCTCTCCTTGGATAATTGGCTTTGTATGGTTATTAAAAATATGTCAATATGGCAGTTTTGCCACCTTTGTCACAATGAGGTCAGAAAGGCTAAGGCTTTCAGCTTACACATGGGAAATAAAATTGCCAGTACTTAAACTTTTTCTTGGAAGTTCTGTCCTTATTATTCACCAAAGTGTAAGGTATGAAACCCTGTAACTTTCTGTGCCAGCCTCTCTTTCTTTGATATTTGAATTTTACACCTGGTATGGGCACCTTTTGTCTTTTCCTTTCAAATAACATCTGCAGCTAGAAACCAGACAGGTAGTTAGAGTGGATTGGTCATGGCTGAATATCTCTCTCTCTCTTTCTCTCTCTCTCTTCCAGAAAACCCAGAGGCTAGTATTTCACTGATTACAGAGTAGCCATGTGAATGGCAGTTTGTGTATTGCCAGAACAAAGGGAACGCAAGCTTTAAGGAGGTGTTAGACAGGGGAATGGATTGGACCGACCCATTAGGTGTTGGGGGTGGATTAGCCTATTGGGCTCGACTTGGCCTACAAGCTGGGACTAGCTTGAGGGGAACATTTAACTCTGTCCGTATACACCTGCAAGCAATGCTATTTATGTGTGTGTGTGTGCTATTGAATTTAATTTAACTGAACTGATCTAAAAGGATAGGAATTGCTAGCTGAGATTTCATTTTGCACATCTGGACATAAATGCTTAAAATTAGCTTTCAGAATGCCTGGTGTTGTTTCAATACAATTAAAGGCTAAGCATAAATTTAATAGGTACCATCAACACCTTTCCTTTTTGTGACAGCAGTTTGGTAATGACGGCATTGAGAAAACTGCTTAGTGAGGTTGGGGTTCAATTAAGCACAGTGGTATTTTGTAAGACATCATGGTAACCCCCTCCCCATGACCAGATCCACCCACTTCCTAATTCCGCACTCTCGCAACATTTTAACACAGACCTCATCTTTCAGCAACTGATGAGGGCTTATGAGACAAATGAGTGTGTGTTATTAGTTGCTCTTGCCCAGGCTCTTCAGCCCTGATCTGCCAGACAGGCTGAATGTGCCAGTAAAGTAGGGAGAAAAACAGCCATTCCTGAACCAATTACGCACCCTCTTTTTTGAGATTTCCCCCTATTGTGACAGGCTCTGTGACAGCCTGGCTCTTTAAAATCTATTAACCTCCAAAATACTCTCCCCAAACAGCTGTGGAATAATTAAGGATCGAGAAGTGCAGCGAAGCATGCAAATTGATGCAGTCGCAAAAATAAAAACATATGTTAGAACCGAGCAGTATGGGAGCTGTAGTGTGTTTATGATGTTGGACAGTGTTTGGAGAGCAGGAGAAGAAATATCATCATTAGCAGCATGCTTTGTAGCTCAATCGTAGGCCTTTGTCAAAGCATTTCATGTGGATGACAGGATTTGCACTGGACTGACAGAATAATTATCAAAGTCAGCAGCGTCAGTCGTGCACTGCCCCCTCCTATATTTCGTTCCTCCTGCCGCACGCACTCTTACACCCACTGACCCACTAGCATACAGATTTACAGACATTAATTTACAGACATCATATTTAAATTGTGTGGAGAGAATGTGATTATACATGTTCACTTCCATCTATTTCCTCGCAAACACTTCAGGCCCACCCATGCCACTTAATTCCTTCACACACACTTAATGCCCTTCCCAAACACATACACCTAAGAAACATCACCCGCACCAAATACCATGCTTTAGTAGTTCTAAATTGTTCCATGCAGTCAAGTTGTGACAAAGACAAATTAGGACTACGCACATGTCCTTAAAAGCAGTGTGGCAGTTCTTAAGTGACTCTCTCTCTCTCTTGCACACCTTCTCTGTCACGCTTCAGAGGGTTGTGACCCCTGGTCGACCTTGTTCGGTGCAGATAAAACTCTTACACCTACATTAGACACCAAGTTTGAGTTTTACTGCTTTCTTTACTGCTCACGTTTGCCGCTTTCTCTAAATTTACACCTAGCATGCGTCTTGCCTGCACTGACAGTTTTGCAGTGCTTTTGGTAGTTGAGTTCTCCCCAGGAGTGCGAGGAGTCAGCTCCGATGGAGTGGGTTGTGACGAGAACTAGAGAAGATGAGGAGTGAGAAAGGAAATGTGTCTGACTGTCAGAAAGGTCCCTCACATCAGACCATCCACCAAGGCCTCTGCCTCACCTTCAGATTCAATAAGATGCAGATGCCTCCCGGCTCCCCCCTCTCAGTCCATATGTTTGTGTCAGAGATGAAAGAGGTAATAGGTGGGAAGCTATGTATGTGATAGGGTGAGCTCTGACACTAACATAGTATATTGGGCCTTACTTATAGAACTGTGAAGTTGTTTTGTCAGGTTTAAAGGGCCTTATAAGCCTTTGAACAACTGAGTGTGACTAGCCTTTAAAGAGTTCCCTTCAAAAACTCCTTTTTCATTACACTTTGGGAATACGAGGAACACAAGTGATGATCACCAAACAAATGTCCTTACAAATAAACACAAAACTCGTAATATTCATAAGTTCATGGAAATATTAAGCCTGTGGTGTTGCTTTTGGTCGTCGTCCTGGGACGTCCTGGGGCTTGACACTTATTAAGGGTGCAACATTAATTTGATATCTCTAAACCACTAATTTTATATCTATCATTTATCACAAAAAATATTTTTGGAATATAACACTTTTATTCCTAAAGCTTATATTTACAGTGTAGTTTTATTTATGCAAATGCATTTATCTAACAGGACAGAAAATATGTCTTGAATGTCTTGAAAATACCTTTTTTATTTGTTCTTCCAGGACTTTTTTTCCAGGAATGTACTGCAGACTTGAATAACTTACAATTTTATGCAAAAGAGAAAAATAGAATTTTCACCTGAAATGTATTTTGCCCCTGCATGCTTTAGGATAATAATTAACGCTCCAAATACATACTATAATACTCTGTACTCCCGTTTCCCCACATCAATGCATTGTAATCATCTCTTAAGAGCTGTGTTACAGAGACTGGAGATTATACTCACAAACCTTGTTCTCTGTTAATCAGTTATTGTACCCCAGTCCCCATTTTGATCTTATGGATTAATAAGAGGATTCATATTGATCTTGTTCTACACACCAAGTAATATGCACCTTAGGCTGTCAGTGGTACTGGGCTATTGTGTTTTGAAATTGATCCGGGTTTGTGTTCTTGCCATATTCTTAGATCTTTACCTGAGAGAGTTTGCTATAGGATAATGAGTGTTTAATGTTTACACACCCTCCCTAAAGTTGGTCTTTAGTACAAACTAAGTGTGTGAGAGCAAAAAGTGATGCAAACATGTATTTATGCTTGATGGAAACCTTTAACCTAATATACAATTTGCTACATAGATTATAATACTGAGAATTATTTTAAAAATTCTAAAATTAAGCCCAATCCCCGACTCAGAGTATTTGTTTTCTGTAAAAACCAATCCGTGTGAAGCTATTTATAAAATCCCAGTGCAGTGGTAAACTGTTTGTCTTGTGAAAAGCGTGCTATTGTTTGGCTGTGGAGGAGATGCTGGAGCTGGAGATGGTGTTGGGTAATGAGGGAATAAGCGTGGAGAGCACAATGCTGAGAGCTGGCAGGAGGGGGATTCATACTCAGAGGGAGCATGTAAACGCATTCACACCTCGCGCGCATTTCAATGCCGGATAACTTATAGCACGATATTGGCAGGTCGAGCTCGACAAGCGCTTGCATGTGAATGGTGTCTGAGAGCGCAACGGCGAATCCACAAAGCTTTAACGGAAGTGGAGGAACGAGCTCAACTGAAACTCCAGTACACACCATGAACATGAATCATGCGCGAAATTAAAGAATATGGTTAAACCGGGTTCTGTCTTTGTATTATGTTGGTACCTTTTTAATCATTTCAATGACGTCATTGCACGTTATTGACTTATATTTTCCATTTAATCAGCTTTCGAGTGGGTAATACAGTTCAAGGTACATTTCATGCACCTTTCCAGGTAAAAAAAAACCCCGATTCGTATAAGCATTAGCATTTTCATAATTTTTCATAGTTTCCCTTTAAGAAACATCACCATATTTCGATCTGGCTTTCATCGCTGAAGACCTGCACCTGCGTCGTATTCCCGCCAAGTTTTCTTGAAAAAAAAGCAAAGAATTTCCATGAAAAAATGAAGCGAATGAAGAGTTAAGAAAAAATCTGCTAAATGAAGGCAGAGAAGTATGTTGGGAAAAAAAAGTTCTCTGATGTACTGATGGTCCTCACAGATCGCCCTATCAGGTGCAAAAACCACTGACAGGTTTCCACCCACTAGCGACCAAAAAAGCCCCTCGCGGCGCAGCAAACCACCGCGGCACATGAACCGCTGACACGCGTTCCGGATCGTAACACACTCCGCCTTTACGCACTTTTTATAACGGATAATACCCAGGACGAGTCATTTATACACACACACATATATCATAGATTTGTGTATGTTTTATTTTGCCACACTTTATAACTTGTGAGTACAACCACTTTTCTTTTCAATCTGCACAATCACCGGACACGGAAAGTTACCCCTGACACATGCTGAGGAGGACTTTACCGGTAGGTACAAGAGGAATTGAACTTCATCTGAATCCAAGACCGACACTCCCTGCGTGTGAAAAAAAGTGCCTGTGGAATTTGTGGGCAGCGCGGAAGAGACACATCCCTCCCGCAAATTAAATCTTTCCGCGCTCGGAGCGAGAGAACGGCGTGCGCGCGCAGCGGAGCCAAACCGCAAAGCGTGCGGGAATTAGGAAAGGACTCAAGGGGGATATGGACACTTGTTCGCATTAAAACCAGGCGAATTGAGGAAGAGCCTGATGTGGCTCCCAGAGGCAGAGTTTTCCTGCACTGATCTCTGGTGTCACTGGGAGCGCGAGTCTCCCCCGGGATTCTGTGCGTAAAGCTCGGGCGCAGTGTTGAGACTGGAGCGGCGAGTGCTGGAAACAGGTGGATCTGACCAAGATGTTCGTGCTGCCTTCAAGGTTCAGCTACGTGTAAGAAAGCTCTTTTCATCCACCAGACCCAGCATTCTTACCAATAGAAGTCGCTCAAAGCCAGCTGTGCGGTTGTCGGGCTGTTGCGCCTTTTTATTTCGTCTAATTCCTTATGATTTACTCCTCCTTTTTTGTTCCCTCTTCTTCCTCTCTCTCTCTCTGTCTCTCTCTGTCTCTTTCTCCAGGTGTTTACATTTTCTGGTCCTCTACTTCCAGTTACAGGTAGGTCTCACTGATCTTATATACCATTTTATTGAAAAAAAAAAAAATAGATGTATAATTCTATCCAAGCACAGGTATGGGTAAGGATTAATTGTGCAATGCCACCCAACTTGAAAAATTAAAATGTAATAGTTCTTAAATAGTTCATATTTAGTTTGGTGCAAATTATAATGAATACTGAAATAATGTAAGTATAAAGATCTGTATCGTTTAAAAAAAAGAACAGCAGTCTCCAAAGAGAAAATGGACATGTACAAATGCACCTAAAATTGTATTATTATTATTACTAACTGTATAGCGTATGGAAAGACGATGTGTTTAGTATATTAAATATCTAAAGCAGACACTACAGTTTATTGTTATGTAGGAATTCACTGATTCACATTTGGGTGATTGTGCAATAATAAATCCATGCAAGATATTACAAGTTCTATATCAACATTGCTCATCCAGAATTTTCCTTTCTTAGTTAAAGTCTGCATTAGCATTTTCACACTACACTGCACTACACAATCTATTCAGTTAAATGATAGGGACAGTGTATTTACAATCAATATATAATTAATATATGCATTCAAATTAAAAAGATTGAATGAGAATATAATAATATTACAACAATTATGCTAAATGTATTTACTTCAGTACTTCAAAAGGAAATAAACACACAAAGTATTATTTTTATTATATCTTATCTCATTTTAAACCCTTATGTTATTTCTGGATAAACTAATGCTATGATTATAAATTCATCTATTAACTTACAATACCAACAGCAGGCATCTTTATATATACACCTTCAATTAATGAACAAAAGCAGTTTATATATTAAGAAGATGAGATTTAAGCAAGTTAAATAATCCTGCACGCTAATCTTTATTCTAAAAGTGTTGGAGCAGGCTGTCTGGTTCTTCAGTGTTTTGTGTCAGTAATTACAATACTAGATCTTTAATTGTAGGTCACAGACGCAAGCATATAAATGCTTCCTGTTTTTTTTTCTCCTTCATTCCCTCACTTGGTATTTTATAATGGGGTTTTGGTCCTTTTCTTCTTTGAGGAAATGCTGGGAAATCAATGGTGTGATAAGTCTATAAGAGCAGGGCTGAAGTGGCAGTGCATTGATGCGTTGTTTCCTGAGCTACAGCGGTAGAATGGCGTCTGCAGATAGGGCCCTATCGGACATGCAAGAGTGCACAGCTTCTTAGCAAGGATGGTGCTGATCTTTTGAAGTCGCAATGATATCCATTTCGCTAGGATGGCTTTGACTGGAGACAGGCAGCATGATAAAAATATTTTTGCATAGGCATGTCCCGTTTTCCTGTATGTGCGGATATGCAACTGTCTGCCAAGCACACCTCAATGTTTGACTGTAGATAGAGAGATATTCGAGTAAAATTCTCAAAGGGTTTTTTTATGCGTTTCCTTATATATGTATTGTGTGTGGCCACTTTGTCAGGACAGAACTACTCTTGAAAAAAACTCAGACCGTCTTTGTATGATAAACTCCAACCTGTCCGAAAACATTTATAAAATACAATGTGTGTAGGTGTGTCAGGTTAAAATGACAATCTTTATTTTTATATAAGATTTAAAATCTCAATTTTTTTATAGGTAACTAAAAATAAAACATATGTATGTATATTAATACTCAAAGAATATATTGTGCAACTCAAGGGATAATTCACAACAGGCATAAAGCAGTCTTATTGTGCTCGGGGCAATAGAAATACATTTTGATTCCTGCGTGGTATATTCAGTGTTTTCCGAGTGTGCTCACGTGCATCGCACAGTCCAGTACACACACAGCTTAGTGGAAGCACCTTCTTTCTCATTGCAGTGTTGAAGATTTGTTCTGCCATGAGTGCATTTCCCCTCACACACTCTAAATGTCATTAATTTGCTGAGGTTAAAATAACAGCGAGTCAGAGTATGTAATGTGTATATAATTAGCCACCTGAGAGCAGCCACATAAAAGCCCATTACTGGGTAATTACCACTCATACAGCTGAGCAGAGAAGCCTTGGCTTGGGCTTAGATTCCAGCAGTTCTGAACATATACATTTTCCTCGTATAGAGGCATGACAGGAACAGAGTGCAGAAGAGGAGTGGGGAGAAAAGTTAAGGAGGATAACAGATGACAGATTGGCTGGGAATATTTTTTTGGATTAAGCCTCAGGTGACTGGCACAGTGGATAAAATATGTGAATGAAAATGAATGCTGGGTATTGAAAGATCCCTTAGGTTGTATAGTTTTATATGTGTATGTGTTAAGGTGGATGGGAGGGTGTGTGTACACATATCTTGCCGCAGATGTGTCTACCTAAATGTCTGTTAGCATGTCTGCAGATGTGTACGTCTGCATGCGTGTGATTTATGAGGGTAATTCTGACCTCAGGCAGATATTTGTTTGATGACAGAGAAACAGGTCCTGATCCTTCAGGTGGATAATTGCTAGTGGCTTGCTATTGGAAATGGAATACGTGTTTTCTTGGTTTGGCTCCGGGCGCATAGTATTCAGCTGCTTTACTCGAAGAGATGAAAAGGGAACACTAACCTGAAATCATTCTTTGTAATTTTAAAGGATACAACAATTGGCTATAACTGCCTGTAATCTGGAGTTTTAACATTCTGATCTTCAAAAGTGCTTTTGAGCAAAATATCGAGACATAAAAAGGAAATTAGAACTGCTAATATCAACTAACCTTACCTTTAATGACATGCAACCCTTTCTACAGTTTGTTCAAGAAAAGTTTAGTGACGCACCTTGACCATCTGTCTCTCTGTGCATAGGAATCGCACCAGAGTCCTGCAGACTTCCGCTTCTACATTGAGAACCATACACGGGACGACGTGAGCCGGAAACAGGTGCGGACATACCAGTTGTACAGCCGGACAACAGGGAAGCATGTGCAGATCCTCGGCAAGAAGATCAATGCTAACGGAGACGATGGGGGCAAGTACGGTACGGGAGCATTCCTGTGCTCTTCCGCCGCTGTAGACAGATTTGATAGTCTTATTTACATTTACGCCATTTGGCATGTACCGATTATCCAAAACCAACAGTTTATATAATTTATGCACTTGAGCAGTTGATGCATTGATGGCAGTTTTCGATGGGCTTGGATATGGTCTCATGACCTTCTGCTTAATAGCCCAGAGTCATAGCCACTGAGCTGCTATAGTCCATTATATGATATTATATTTATATTATATAATTATAATTATATTAACTGAGTAGCATTACTTTGTCTAACAGTAAACTAATTTTATAGAATAGAATCGCTCATTCTAACACTGTCTGCACATGTCCTTCCTTTCCATAGATTTGGTTCTTTGGTGAGCGTCAAAACATTCCATAAGACAAATATGATCAAATATGTAGCTTTCAGTCTGAGTAAATGTCCAAATTAGAGAAGTTGGTGTGGGTTGTACGTACAGATATGTGTGTTAACCAGAGTTGGTGGACTGGCCTAAGCCTGATTTGCATGATCAGAACATCTACGTACATAGTGGTATATTTTGCCTGCTTAGTGTCAGTTTGGAAATAAACTAGACAACAGCATCATGCTTTGTTCGGGTAGTCGATGCGTTGTTAGGTTTAGAGTGTGAGTTGTACAGAATTGCGAGTAAAGCTCAGATGTAAAAGGTCATCCTGTACCTGTGTGAGCAGGATTGTACACATATCCAGGTAAATCCCCACACCTGGCACCTGAGAGCTCTCTGCCTCTCAGCAATACAAAGACACAGCGCTAATTCAATACGGCAGCTTAGTGTTCTAATAATCAGCTCACAAAGGATAATAGTTCACTACTTACTAGTGGTACAGACTCTCATTATTCCTAATGCCAACAAATGCCCGTTATTTTATGTACGTGCACAGAACTTTTTAACATTCAGCTGATGTGACAAATGCAAGAGTTGGTTTTTCTGTAGAAACTTTGCTGTATGCTATGGTCCGGCCAATATGTGAACCAGATGTATGGCACTGAAAACAAGAAGTATGTCAGACATATTTAAAAGACATACCTTGAGCAAGCATATGCCTGTTACACAGAAGGAACTTTTTAAGGAGTCGAGGAATATATTTCTTATCTATAGTTTAAAATGAAAAGGCAAGAGAAACAGGTGCACAGCTCTCTTTGCACCCGATACCCTCTCTATCATACCTGGGTTATTCTCATT
>JAOUQT010000033.1:16105242-16124245 GCA_025769995.1 Xyliphius kryptos
CATATGCACACTTAGTGCTTAGTGGTTAGCATGTTCACCTCTTAGCACTGGGGATTACCAGTTCGAAGCCCGACCTTAGTTGAGTTTTTTTGCTTTACTCTCTCTGGATTTAAACCTGGATTTAAGGTGAATTGCTTGCTCTAAATTGTCCCCATTGACTGTTTCTCAAGCCTGGTGAGGGAAGGCCACCCGGCATAAAACATGTGGCCAAGTCTAATATACAAGTTCATTGCTGTGGCGACCCCTGAATAATAAAAGATGAAATGCGGAAAGAAAAAGGTTATATAATATAAACATATCAATATCCAGAAGGGTTTGTTATACTATGCGACATTTAAATTCCAGTACTAAAAGTATTGCCACTATCCACTGTGCAAAATTTAATATTATTGGTAATATTGTTTCACAGTGCAATGTATAATATTACCAATGTTATTATATACAAATGTGCAATTCCTGTGTACTTAATATAGCAATGCAATTTTCACAGTGATACCCACATTCTCTTAATATAGCACCTTGCCTTTTTTATTTAACTTCTGTAAATGTATGTGTATAGTCCATCAAACAGTTTTAATTTTAAATTCATATTTTTAAGAACATATTTTTAATGGAAAAAAATATTTCTAATTATATTATACTTGTGTATAAAGACAATGGCGACGATAGGTTGTTATATACATAATCACTATACACATGCAAATATAGTCTAATACATACTGTATTATATATAATATAATATAAAACGATTTGTCGCACAGCTTCTAATCAAAGCAGGTCCATGTAATAATGCCAGAGAGGGGTTTGCTTCACACCGACATTGTGGGTTTTTCTACGAAATGAAGTTTTATTAGGCACACTGGGTCTCTTGTATATGGAAAGCAGTTGGTGTGTAACTGACTGCAGGCTGGGTTAATAAAAGACCAAACGTGGCCGTAAACTGTTTGTCTTTTTAAATGCAGCTCATTGTCGAGGCTTTGGGAGGGTCCGAAATAAAGTTTTTGACCGTGTAATGTGGAAGTGAGCGCTGCGAGCTCGGTGCTTAAAAGCAGGGAGGAGGGGGTTCCATGGAAACGCATTCACACCTCGTGCGCATTTCAATACCCGTTCACTTATAGCGCAATATTAGCAGGTCGGTTCTGCAGGATCTTGCATGTGAATGCTGTCTGGAAGCGCAGGGCCAATAAACAAACCTGCAAAGAATGAAGGAAATGGAGGAACGAGTGAAACCTCCCGATACATCATTTAGCAAGGTGAAGGGACATGATTTAATAACAAAAGTTTTTTGTTATAAATTATATGTTTGTATACAGGGCGCCAATCCATCGCTGGGCACACATATGTATATGACGTGTATAAATGATTATACACATCAGTAGTCTTTACACTGGTTACAGTTACTACTGCACTTTATGCAAATAATTGTATACATGCACTTCTGGTTAGATGCTATACACTTTATTGGCTCTGTTCTTGCACTGTGCACAGTGACAATAAAGTTGAATCTAATTAAATGTAATTATATTCTATGTAAAATCCAAATATATTACCTGCCATTTCAGCATTGTGGTTTTTATTCTAATCATTTATTCTCATTATATATACCTTCCTTTAATTAGTCCGCTTTTGGTTTTCGTTAAGCAGTCACGTGGGCACGCACTAAACCTAATGAGGTTAAATCAGACTGATTCTGTGGTTTGTGTCTTTTTGTTGTTGTTTTTTACCCCATGCCGTCACTCTACCTCAATCTGGCATTGTGTACTGAAGCTCTGCACCTGTGTCGTATTCCCGCCAAGTTACGTAAAAAAATCGCAAAGAATTTCCAGAGGGAAAGAAAAAACGCAGACTAGAGAAGAGTTAAGCAAAACTCGGCCAAGTGAAGCAGAGAGACAGATTGAAAGGAAGGCCGACGTGGTGTGCAGATGGTGCTGACTGTTCGCCCTATCAGGTGCAAAACCCTCTGACAGGTTTCCACCCACTTAGCGAGCAAAAGAGCCGCAGACGGCGCGAGCAGCCTGTGCGCACACGGACCGCTCGCACGCCTTACGCACAGACAGCGACAGCGCCTCCGTGTGCGCGCTTTAAAGTGGACATCATTTAGTGCTGACCGCAGGACGTGACCCCGCAGAGAACTATCGAGTTGTGCTTTAAATTCTCATTTGGATTAACAAACAAAAAAGTTAAAAGCGCTTTTTGTATCATCCCAAGACAAAAGACAGGGACAAGACAAGTTCTCAGCGTCCTGCCCCTGTGCTGATGTGGACTGTACCTGCAGGGACGAGCGGGATTTAAATCTCTGGAGTGACTCTTCCTATAGACATCAGCCCGCGTCCCGCCTGAGGAATTTTCGGCAGCGCGGAAAAGGCGCAAATTGAAGGTTTCCGCGCTCGGAGCGGGCAGTGTGGGGGTGTCAGGGGAAGGGGCCCGGTCTGATCCACTCAGGGTAAACTGCCGGACCCTGAGGAAGAGCCTGATGTTGCTCCCAGCGGCGCAGTTTTCTCGCGCTGATCTCCGTAGCCAGTGGGAGCGCCAGTCTCCCCCGGGATTTTGCGCCTGAGGCCCCGGCGCACAACTGAGACGGACCGCCGAGTGCAGGAGACAGGTGGATTTGACCAAGATGTCCGTGCTGCCTTCCAGGTTTAGCTACATGTAAGCGAGAGATCCCTGCTATTTTTTTTTAAACAAGTAGAAGTCACTCAAAGCCAGAATGTGAAACTACAGCATTCATTTCTTCTAATTTGCTGTGATTCACCCCATTTATTTCCATTTTTCTCCAGGTGTTTGCATCTTATGGTCCTCTACTTTCAGTTACAGGTAAGTGTGGCCTTTAAAATTTACATTTGCACCCCAGCGCCCCGTTAGCAATGAGGGTTAAGAGTCTTTCTCAAGGACCCCATTGTGGGATTGGAACCCACAACCTTCATATTAATAACCCAACACCCTAATCACCAACCCAGCAATCCCATTCTTTTACATTTATTTATCCTGTAACTTCTTCATAAATTCTCTAGTTTTAAAAATCTGCCAGGAATGAGAAAAAATATTAGGCAATCATCAAGCCGGTGTGGGAAAGCTTTAAAAATACATTTGAGAATATGTTTACACATTTGAATGAATTATTGAATACAATTGATACAAAAATGCTACACAATATAAAGCAA
Organism: Xyliphius kryptos; assembly: GCA_025769995.1. Lineage (NCBI taxonomy): Eukaryota > Metazoa > Chordata > Actinopteri > Siluriformes > Aspredinidae > Xyliphius > Xyliphius kryptos. The sequence goes on from JAOUQT010000033.1 coordinate 16,108,404, forward strand.
TAAAATCTCTTCAGGATAAAATACATACACAATATTATTAATAATACTCAATTTCCTATATAGCTTTTAGAATAATAACACAATGAAAATTTTAATTTCTTTTAATTTAGGACTCATGCTAGAAAATAACTTTTTTTACATAGAAAATGCAGATGCTTAAAATGGAAAATACATATATTAATAATATTTTTGTCCTTTATTCATTTTTACATTATTGTGTTCTAAAAAAAATCTATATGCAAAATAAAATGATAAATAATTAAATCAATAATAAATTTAAACAAATTAATTATATAAGTTATGTTTTGCGCCACCTTCAAATATAATTTTTTAACAATATTGTAATTCATTTTTATTCAGTCAATTGGATCCGTTTTTGTTTTTCTTATTTTATCTGAAAATCAGAAAGAGCACTAAACATTATTAAGCATTTCAACAGTAAACAGAAAACAAAAAGTGGCTTTGTGATCCTGATTCTTTATAATACAGAATTCTATATGATATATATAATCACAAAAATGTAAATACATATTTTGGTTTTAAAACGTAATAAATGTAGTAAAAACAGAAATTTGCAATACATTTTCTATTTCTAAGTCCTACATGCTCACCCTAATTCCAAAGCAGTTAGTACATAGTGTAAGCAGTCTGATTCCTCAGGGGTTAGTGTAAGTAATTACAATACCAGTGCTTTAATTGCAGGTTGCACATGTAAGCATAAAACGCTTCCTGTCTTTTCTTTTTCATTCCATCACTTAGTGTGTTCCAGTAGGTTTGCTCCTTTTTTCCTCTCTCCCTAAGGAAATGCTGGTAATTCAATGGTGTGATAAGTCCATAAGAGCAGGGCTGAAGTGCCAGTGCAGTGATGTGTTGTTTCCTGAACTGAGGCTGGGAATGGTGTCTACAGATAGGGCCCTATCGGACATGCAAGAGCGCATGGCTTCTTAACAAGGATGGTGCTGATCTTTTGAAGTCCCAACGATATCCATTTCCCTAGGATGGCTTTGAAGGGAGACAGTCAGCAGATAAAAATGTTTTGCATAGGCATGTCCCGTTTTCCTGTTCGCACTGAGATGCAACTGTCTGCCAAACACACCTCAGTGTTTGACTAGAGATGGAAAGATTTCTGAGCAAATCCCCTTAAAGGAGAGCTTTTGTGTCTGCTTTTCGTCATAAGCGTTGTGTGTGTGGGCTTTACGTCAAGATAGAACCTCACTGAAAGAGCAGTCTGTGCCTTTTGTGCGATAAACCACCTTTAAAAGATGTGCACGTATATACAGCGTGGTACATTCAAGGCGTCAAATGTGTGACGAGCATTCAGACGCTTTATTCACTTGAAAATTGTTGTGCTGGGTGAGAAAGCAAACTAGTTGGTTGATGTCCCTAACAACGTGTGAAGGTGGTGAGTAGAGGTTTAGACTTCTTGTGGCAAGTGTCCCTTTGTCAATTTTACAGTTTAATGCACACTGGCTCTTTGAAAGCGCCTTGTTTCCCATCTCTCCATTGAAGATTTGCTCTGCCATGAGAGCATTTCCTCTTGCACACTCTAAATGTCATTAATTTGCTGAGGTTAAAATAACAGCGAGTCAGAGTATGTAATGTGTATATAATTAGCCACCTGAGAGCAGCCACATAAAAGCCCATTACCGGATAATTACCACTCATACAGCTGGAGAAAGCAGCCTTGGCTTGGTCTTAGATTCCAGGGGTTCGGAAAGTATACATTTTCCTCGTATGGAGGGATGACAGGCATGGAGAGGAGCAGAGGACAGAGCAGAAATAGAAAAGTGGGAGGATGAGTAGAAAGACTGGCAGGGATTTTTTCCTGCCGAAAGCCTCAGGTAAACTGGCACGGTACAGAAAATATGTGAATGAAAATGAATTCTGGGTATTGAAAGATCCCTTAGGTTGTATTGGTTTATATGAAGTGTGTGCGCACTTGCTCGATGTATACACCCATGTCTTGCTGCAGATGTGTCTGCGTAAATGTCTGTTAACATGTCTGCAGATGTGTATGTCCGTGTGTGATTTATGAGGGTAATTCTGACCTCAGGCGGATATTTGTTTGATGACAGAGAAGCAGGTCCTGATCCTTCAGGTGGATAATTGCTAGTGGCTTGCTATTGGAAACGGAATACTTGTTTTCTCGGTTTAGCTCCAGGCGCAGAGTATTCAGCTGCTTTACTCAGGGAGATGAAAAGAGAACACTAACCTGGGATCATGCTTTGTCTTACTGAAAGCTGTATAAAACTCAGCAAATCTGGCTATAATCCTGAACGTTGGGGACATTCCTCTGTAGTTTATCTTGTGGGATGCTTTTTGGGAGAAAAAACAAAAGCTTACACAGTTGATGAACACAGTGTGCGGAGACAAATGGGTGATATTAAGTTAATATTAATAATAATAATTGCAAAAATAGGTTTTAAAGAAAAGCTGTCAGAGCCCCACTGTGGGAAACCACATTCACATCTCCTTTTTTGCATCTAGGAGTCTCACCAGAGTTCTGCGGACTTCCGCTTTTACATCGAGAACCACACTCGGGATGACGTGAGTCGTAAGCAAGTACGGATATACCAGCTGTACAGCAGGACAACAGGGAAGCATGTGCAGATCCTCGGCAGAAAGATAAACGCCAATGGAGATGATGGGGGCAAGTACGGTACGGGGGCATTCCTGTGCTCTTCTTAGTAGAATCGAAATGAATGCAGGATTGATCAAATCATTTTGGAGCTTTTGCTACAATTCTTTATAATAATAATTAAAAGATAATGAGCATGTTGTGTTGATGTGTTTAAGTATCGTTAGGTTAGCAATTATAGGAATTCCTTAAACAGCTTTGTTTCATTCATTTCTTTAGAAATCTGATAAAACAAAGGCATTTCAAATTCGCAAAATATAATCTATCCAAACACTGAGAACCTCTTCTTACTGACAAATGAGTCAGTATTTTTTTTTTAAATAAAGGTAAACCTGTAAATACGGCTAGATTAATCATGTTGTGGCTTATAATCCATTAGTTAAATAATTACTGGCATAAATGTCATCTGATCAAAAATGCTGATTACACTGAAGAAAAAAGCTCTCTCTCTCTCTCTCTCTCTCTGACCTCTGATAATAGTGAAATAGAAAACTGCAGTCAGGTCAGTCAAATATTTAATATTACAGTAAGCATGTGTCCATGAAGGGGGGGGGGCAGGTAGAGGCACACGCACTGAACGGTAGACTGAGTTGCGCTGAGAGACAAAAGTGTGTTTACATCCGACCTCATTTTCAACCGTGTCAGGCAAAGCCGTGCGCGGTGCCCCTGCAGAATCTCTCTTATAGGCATGCACTTAAAATCAGTGGCCTATCTGCTGTTCTGATGCAGGTTCTGGTTCGTCACACATTTCTAGTCTTTTTTAAAATGACAGGAATATGGCTTGTTGTTTAGGCAGTCAAAGATCAAGCCGTAAGAGTTGAGAATGTGTTTTTAAGGGGCTCAGACATAAAGGTCATTCAGTACCTGTGTGCACAAGAATACAGGCAGATCCTGGTAAATCCCCACACCTGGCATCTAGGAGCTTTCTGCCCCTCAGCAACACAAAGGCATGGCAATTATTCACTGTAGCTGTGAAGAGTTCTTGTAAGCCATTCAAGAAAAACATTACAAAAAATTTACTAGTATAGAAAACCGATTTACACATATTCAAGTTGCAAATCAAACCACCAGCTCATTTTAAGTTTGAGTTCTACAACTTACATTTGCGTTCAAATCAACTGGACAACTGGGGTATGGGAATGTGCCGATTTTCAGTCTACAGGCGTTTTGCTCGGCACTCTGGTCTTGCAAACATGTGAAACAGATGTAAGGCCCCCAGAACACATAATATGTCAGACATATTTTTAAAAATGCCTTGAGCAAGCATGTGCCTGTTATACAGGGGAAACTTCTTAGGCAGTCAGGTGGTATGTCATATCTATAATAATAATAAAAAAAATCAAGAAAACAGGTGTACTGCACCCAGTGTTCTCTACACCCCCCCCTGCTTTCATTCTGTCTGCTCGCAGTCATTCTTTTTTCACCGTGCTGTTATAACATTCCCTAAAAAATGTCACCTCTTTATGGTTATTCTCTTGCCCCTTCACAAATCTCAAGTGCTCTGTCTGAACTAGTTCTTCAGCTCGTGATACTGTGAGTTGTTTTTAAAGGGACAATTTCAGCATTGCTCTCAGAGCCCCCTGTCTTTGAGCTTCACTGAATAGCTCTGTGTGTTAAGCAAATGGATCATCTTAACTTTTTGATTGAGTGAGCAGGGACTAAGGGCGACTGGAAACCCAATCCCCAGGGATCTTAACTGCTCCAAGAGGTTTGGTAGATAGCTTCCCTTGAGAGGGATAAGCATGAACAATAGTGCCTACACACACACACACACACACACACACACACACACACACACACACACACACACACACACACACACACACGAGAGAGAGAGAGAGGGGGAAAGATGGTGTAAATGTGGTCATGGGTATTGGTTCTCGGTTCTAATTTGATTGAAGCTTTTCTCACAGTTTGTGCTCCGTAATTTCACACCTGTCCTTTCGAAAGATTTTTCAAATAGATTTTTTCTTATTGGATTTACTGAAAATTTAATGAATCAATCCTCCATTTTCATTACAGCCCTCCTTGTTGTCGAGACAGAGACGTTTGGAAGTCATGTTCGAATAAAGGGAAAAGAAAGTGGCTACTATATCTGCATGGACAAGAATGGCAAAATTGGCGGCAAGGTAAGAAAAGCTGTTTACTTATATTTAATGTGACATTATATATATTACAAATGCTGCCATGTCTATCTATTTTCATAAAACATTATATGATAAAACATTTTTAATATAATCCTTTTTTTTACTATAGAATCTTTAGGGCTAGACCTATATGGACTCCTTACTGTCATCTACCTAAACTTGTTTTCCACCAGCATACATTTTTAAAATATATGACATACTTCTGTGAGTTTTTGTTTGAGACTTTTTAGAAAAGTCAAAAAATGGTAGCTCAGAAGTCATGGCTCCATTCCAATCTTACAATCAGTATTTAGTGAGGTTGACCTTTGGGTTCTTATTAAATGGTTTTGAACCTCTTTGGGACAGACGTGCAGTTGTGTTTGAACAGGAAAACTCCTTCTTCAAAACTGTTCCCATGAAGGGGGTATCATATGGATGTCTTAAATATGTACTGCAGCCCTGAAATTAGTTACATATAATCCAGAGGCAAGTCCGCATACTTTATTGTGTGAAGGGCAACTTTTTCCGAATAAATAGGCTATTACATTACACAGGAATAAACAGATGCCAAATGATACAAGTTCGCATGGCCAATGTATTTCAGACTTTTTATGGATGTACATGTCATGGGGTGCGAGCCCAACAACAGTGTCTTACAGACCTGTTGTCTGGCTGTGAAGTTGCTGACTTGCATTCAGTTTTACAAACCACAGCAGCTGTAATACTGGAAAAAGATGGGGCCAGCATTTTGCCCTCTGCTTTCAAATCCAACAAGTTTTCAAATCAAAGATGACTTCTGAGTCTGGCTCTAAGGTGAAAATGCGGGGTTTGGTTTACATGTCTCAGTGGCTGCTATACCACATGCACATTTGAAAAAGAAGAAAGCCAATGTCTCTTTATTCAGCCATGAATAGTGCATTCCATCTTCCCCAGGCTTGTTTAATACTGACCATAAGGTGGCACAGTTCCAGTCTTATCTTGGCAGAAGGATAATGTTTTGTTTGATTTATAACTGATTTGTGTATATACTACACAGTATAGAGTGAGAAACCTTGTCATACAACACATTGGCTTCACTTTACTGTCCACTTTTATTTCAAGTTGAGCACTAGAAAAGTTTCCCCAGACGTTTAGGCGGTCTCTGGGGCTCAGAACTGACTGTGTACAGGGGCACTGCAGGCTGGAGGATCCCTGCTTTTCAGACAACCGTGCTGTTCAACCCATGTCCTTTAGCTTCTACGATTGAGCGCAAGCTTAAGGAGGCTCCCTTTTTATCCCTTTTAACACAATTAGTAAGCTATTTTTCACTCGAACTGTTTGATCACAAAGAACAGCAAATTAGAGCTTTGGGGAAAAGGTTTTTTGACATTTACTCCCAACACCTTTCTATTGTAGTTGGCTTTAGCAGCTCAGCAGTAAACTCAGCAGATGAGTTTAGGAGAGTTGCTCAACAGGTGGGCTTCATCTGACATGTTATTTTCTCTCTCTCTCTCTTGCAGCTTAATGGGAGTAACCCAGATTGTGTGTTCGTGGAGGAGTTCTTGGAAAACAACTATACAGCGTTAGTGTCTGCCAAGTACAAAGGCTGGTACCTGGGCTTCAACCGCAAAGGCCGCCCCAAAAAGGGCTCGCGGACCACACAGACGCAGCAGGAAGTGCATTTCATGAAGCGAGACCCCAAGGGCAGGGTAGACCCTCAGGAGGAGTTCCGTTTCACCACTGTAACAAAACGGACACGCAGAGCACGCCGTTTAAGACCCTACCCCAAAACAAACTGAAAAAAAGAGAACTAGGGGTCGAGCATGCGCTCTTTACTAAACAGACACCTCCAGCTGCTTGCCTTAAATCTGAATCAAGACTATAGAGGAGCAGACGAGGAAAACATCGGCGAGACAAAAAGAGACAAACAAAAACATAATAATGTCAAAGATTTATTTTTGTATTTTAGGAGCTTTAAGTATCTCCTAGGTATTGAATGTTTCTGGGTTATGTTACAGTGTCTGTTTTCTTATTTATACCTGACAAACTACGTATGACAAAAAGAAACTGTTCTCTCCCAGGTTGATGAGTTTACAGCAGCAGGAATTCCGCTAAAATAAAAAAAGAAGAAAAAAACGACAAAGATGACTCCATCGCCCGCTAAAAACCCCTTTGTTTAGTTTGGAATTGGCTCTGATGACAAGGATCGGATTTTTTCCACTGGAATTGGCTGTCAGGTAGATCCAAGAGGAGCATGTCAACAGGGTTGTGTGACTCCCTCATGTCCTCCATGGCTAACATGAAGCTTTGAGTGCAATATTTTAAAGGGCCCTGCTGCTTCTTCTTTTGTTGTTCTACTTGATGCTTACTTCCAGGCAGCCTGAACGTTCTTTTGGCCTTCTGTCTAATTATTTGTAGCAACAGTATGAATTCCTTGACAATTTTAAGCAACCTATAATTCCACAGAGCGCAACATGCTTTGACTAGCCAGGCATCAACATCGACCATGGCAGTAATACATGTTAAAACAAACAAAGAGAATCCTGGAGTTGAAGCGACTGGAAGAGCAAAACATTCATTTGATAAAAACATTTGACCTTTTTTTTTAAGGTTTTACGAGAATCCCTTGCAGATTTTGACCACTGGTTTTCACAAACACCTACTGCTGAAACTAAAATCACTTTTCCTGGTGAGAGCCAATGGCACGCCCTGTAATGACCAGTCTTTAAACCAGCTAATCTGTAAGATCACAGAAAGTTTCTTCTCTATTCTCATTATCTGTTTGTGAAAAGTATGTAGATTACGTTTGTTATAGCTAAAACTTTTACTGGTTCATTATGAACTGACATCTCAGAATCATTTGTGCCAAGGTCCACCCTTCACATGGGTGACACTATAGTGTAGCATATTTGTATACTTTATCACATGACAGGTTTTGTAAGAGATACTACTAACAAACATGACACATGTATGGTTTTAAAAAGTATGCAAAAATAATAATTTTATTACTATTATAAAGTATTTATTGCCTTTCTCTGTAAATAGAACCTGACGAATTTATTTGACCTCTTAATAAAAAAGGACCATGTCAAATGCATAGATTTTTGTTTCTAATTACATCTAAAGATTGATTTCTCAGTAATAGACTTGCGAGTGACTCCTTGACCTGAATAGAACTACTTTAAATAGAATTTGGCTCAGAAAAAGTGTCAATGCACCTTGATAGAAAATGGCAAAGGCTCTGAATCTGTCCGCAGTTTCTGATTTCACGTATTTTTGCAGGTTTCTAATTTATATGTGAGTCATATTTTCCCTGCTGCACATCTTCCATATGTCAGCAGGAAAAGATATTAACAATGAAAAAAAAAATGCTGTATTTCAACCTGTATGTTTCATCCGATTCCCATCCAATAAAGAGTCTGTACATGGAGGAAAGGGACATGTTACATAGGCCTCCCATTGTCATCAAAACTGCTAACTGGCAATGAAAAGGTGGATTGCACTTTAGAAATGAGAATCAGGGTCCAGGAAATGTGTAATAATTAAGTTATGAGGCACGTAAAGACAGCTAAGAGATTCTCAGACATCATGAGAATTCAAGGATCATTTAGACTCTGGGTTACATCAACAGATTCTCTCCTTGTTATTACATATTGCTTCTTTCATAAAATCGATTGGAACCAGAGGGAGTACAAGAATGTTCAAAGGTAATGTTCGGAAAGGTTTTGAGGTCAGTGGAACGATTTCTTTTCCAAATGGATTTTTAAAACTTTAGCTATGAAATTCTGTTCTGGGAGACATTACTTTTATGGAAGACAGGCCCATCATTAGGCCGACTGCATGATTCACATGAGAGTCTTTATTCCAGTGTCAATAACTGACATTACACTGACAAGACTTAACACATATTGTTACGCGTTCAGCATTCAGCTGCCATCACTAGTTGGAACCAATTACTGCTTATAATTTTTTCTTTAATGGTAACTTTATCATTACTTTTAAATGTTTGCTTCAAATATTCTATTAAATCTCAAACCTGCATTTATTGTTTGAATTTAAAAGAGGAATGTTCAACTATGCCTGTAGACCTGACTCTATATAGAGGTGATTCCAAAACACTTAAGAGAAAATGGTGAATTTTGCTTAAGGATTTATAAACTATCAAATATATAGATGTTTCTTTGGGTTATCTCTTGACACGAGCAAGTGGACCTGTCAAAACTGTACATTAAGCTTAATCCTTTTCATTAAAGTCTATTAGAAAATTAAAAAGCTCAATGTGTCTAAATGTTTCAACGTCACCAGATTTCTCTGAGATATCTCACAACATAAATACTTGCACCTGAAGCCAAAAGCAAAAAGACTTTTATTGCAGTTTTGGAACATTGAGTTAAGTGTCTTCCTCATAGGTTTTTATGCAGAGGAAAAATTCTTTGCCCTGTACTTTGATTTTGTGTCTGGGGGAAGTGTTGGCATGGCGACAGTGAAAAATTTGCCGCCGTTTGATTAAAGTTTCAGAGCATAAAGTCACATTAAGTATTTTTCATGTTAAGTGTTTTCATGTTTGGTACTTTGAGAAGGCCCCCTATCTGATGAGTCATTTCACTACAATCTGATGCCGAGAGGAGTCATTTTGTTTGCAATTGTCCTAAAGCGCCAGCAAGTGCCGTAAAATAAACGAAGTCTCGAAGACCTGGTTCAGATCATATACAGTTCAAACGAATCATTACATCAAGATCAATAAGTCTTATTATATCTTCCATTATGTAAGATCATAATCAGGACTTTGGAAATGGGCTGCATGTCAGGACAAAATAACAAATAATGTTAAATGTAAATATAAAGTAATGGTACCTGCGTTATTAATTTGTTGAATATAGGAGAATTATGATATGTTAGTCCCAACATTGGAGGTTAGCAAATAAATACATTTTGGCGGTATGAAATGGCTGGAAGTTTGTCTTTTTTATGCCTTATCTCAACCACTTTCTCTCACACTTAGTGACTTAGTTTTGGCAGACCTATTTGTGCCGTTTCTCCCTTTTAAAAAGAGGAGGATGAGGAATGCAGGATAGCATGTCTTATAACGTTGTATTCAGGAATGGTGTTTACAGTAGCAGTCAGGCTGAAAGATGGTCGTTTTGAGGAAAAAATGCTTTTTGTTTAACTTCCCACTGATGTTATCAGACACGGCTCTATACAGCCACCTACAGCGGGCAAAAACCGGGGGGATGTGATTCAATTTAGATGTCCAGCTACCCCTTCATCTTTTGCGCTATATCTCTTTTTTTCTGTCTTTTTGGAGATGGACTGTGGAGCGATATGTGGCACACAGATCTCCACTAACACTAGGTCTGGGCACAAGCTTTCATTACTCAAAATAGACAGCTGAAAAAATATCCCATCATTTGAACACAGACAGTTGTCTGGACAGTACAGTTTCAATGAGACACTTGGTTTATTTTTCATTTTTTTTAGCAGATGTGCTTTGTCGTGTTTAGTAATTATTATTTTTATGTAAAAAACACTTTTTTAGTAATGGGATAGAATGAAGAGACATTTTAAAATGCTGAAAGTAGAATATCGGTACATGCAGGGTATGAACCTTAAAAATATGCATATATCACAAGAAAAATCACTGCTTATAATTATTGTTATTTCTTTCTTCTTTTTTTAAAAAAAAAAAGATATTTTTTAAAATAGACTTTTAAGATCCCAGATATTTGAAAATTAAACAAGAGAGAGCATTCAGTTCACGGCTCCTGCCAGCACCTCTCCTTTGGCTTAACCTTTGATCAGTGGAGGATGGCCCTGGAACTGGCCCATTATGCTGAAATGAAACATAACATCCCTCTGTGGCACTCCTTCCTTTTAGGACGACAGCTCTGTGAACTCACTGCTGCTGACAGACAGCCATTCATAGGCAAAAAAAAAAACTTGGTGGGAATTTGGAGCTGAGAGAGGTTACAAATGGATCTGTCTCTGGTATCTTTAAGCAGGCTGCCCGTGTGCATTGTGTGTATTTTTAGGATGATGCACAGTTGAAGAACTCTATTTGGGAAAGATCGTGTAAACATATTTTCCACATGCCAAGTCCAATGTATACTCTGTGAATGACAGAAAATAAGGTGTGTAATAGCACAGTGGTCACCATCTCACTGAAGCGTTCAGTGGGTTTGTCAGCAGTGGAACGAGTGGTAAAGGGACACGAGCCCAAATGTCCCTAAGTTTGCACTTCTCTGCCACCACATACTTAATAAAAAGGCCGTGTCAACAGAAATCCAGTGGTCCAGTCATTCCCAACACAGAACAACCTTTGTCTTCATAAATGTTACTTAACTTCTTCTGGTGATTCTAAAGGCAAGAAACACACAAACCCAAAATAATGGTTGACCTCTAATATAATCTGAACTGTCACAATTCGACGTGTGGTGCTTTTTCCCCCTGAGGCTGTGCAGACGCTGCAAGCTTTCGTCTTTCCACTGAAATGCACGACCACACTCGGTTATTCGGTTTTTATTCCAGGAGACCCAGAGACTGTTTTTCACAACTGGTTTTTATGGTTGATACTATGTATATAGAATAGAATGTTCCAGAAGCGTAATGGTTTGAATGTCACATTGGAAGACAAGATGTTTTGGGTTCAGTAAAACAGATATTAAAGTTTATTTTAAATAAATGAGCAGTAGGCTCAAAATAAACTAAGTCATGATTAGAATATTTGAGTTTGATTTATATGATTATCACTCTCTGGGTTACACAGATCGTTATTGGCTCAGGAATAAAAAGAAAATTACCACAATTTAAAGTAATCAGTATAAAAAAAAATGGGTTGTAATATTTCTAGCGTGCAAAGCCCAAAAGACAGACGAGAACAACTTTTGATGTTTTATTTTCCCACATTTTTTCATTAATTTATTTAAGCAAATTGCATTAAAAAACTTTATTTGACACTGCAGATGAACTGATGTGGTCTACAGCAGGAGCTTTTTCATTCATTTATTATCTTACACTTAATCCTCTACTAGAATCACGGTGGGGTTCCCCATGCCCATCCAGGGGAGAACGTCTCGGGCGCTGGGCAAACACACCCAGGACAGGGTGCCAATCGCTGGGCACACACTCACTCACACTCACAGACTACAGGGGGGCAATTTAGAGCAATAAATTTACCTTAAATCTATGTTTTTAGACTGTGGGAGGAAACCGGAAAACCCGGAGGAAACCCACATACACATGGGGAAAACATGGAAACTATACCCAGATTGGGATTCGAACATGTTAACCACTAAGCTATCTTGCCGCCTTGCAAGAGTTTTGTTTTTGAAAATATTACTAAAATATAAAATGATCACTCAGGTGCCCAGCAATGGATTGGCACCCTGTCCTGGGTGTATCTGCCCAGTGCAAAAGTTGTTTTCCCCTGGATGAGTATGGGGATCCCCACTGCAACCCTAGTACAGGATTAAGCACTGGAACATCATTAGATGTTCTTTTCATCCACAAAAAAAATATAAATGCATTTTTTTGGAATACGCATTTTGCTTGTATAATAAACCTAAAAAATGGACAGGTGTAAATTAAAAACATAAAATCAGCCCAAATGGTACCAACAATTATTCTACAATTAAATAAAACTGAACATACAGATCCCTTACGTAATACAAGTATAGATACAGTGAAAAAAAATCTTTAAAAACAGCTATTCAACTGACCTGTCGGAAATCTCCGTGAATGTCATTTTACATTCATTCACTCACTCACACATCCACACACACAAGCACACACTATACAGGGCAATTTAGAGCATTTAATTTACCTGAAATCCATGCTTTTGGACTGTGGGAGAAATGGTCACAAATCTAATCCTTAAATTGTATTATACAACATTTCAGTCACTGTAAGATTTAAATGTAGTTTTGTTGTGAAGTAACTAAAGTTAAACTATAGTTCTTTGTACACTTAATTTACATTGCATTTAGTCATTTAGCAGATAAATGTGGCAACACAAGTCAGCAGTTAAGAAAAAAAAAGCTAGAAGTATCCTCAAACTTGTTCATTATAGCAAGTGCCTGCAGAAGAGATGTCTTTTGAGAGGCTTCTTAAAAATGCTGAGTGACTCGGCCTCACGGTACTGGGAACATGATTCCACCATTTGGTTCCAGCCGTGGTGAACGATATGGAGTGAGATTTTGCATCATGGTGAGTTGGGATCACCAGGTGATGTTCATCACTAGAGCGCAATGAACGAGTTGGAGTGTATTTTGGAAAGATGGATTGAAGGTAAGAAGGAGCAGATATGGCGATTGTCCTGTAGGCCGGAGTCAGTGCCTTGTACTAAACACGAGCAGCTACAGGAAGCCAATGGAAAGAGATGAGTAGTGGATTGACATGAGTTTACTTGGTCTGGTTGAACACAAGTCAGGCTGCAGAGTTTTGAATCAGCTAACCAGGCTTGATTGTGTAAACTGGGAGACCGGCAAGCAAAGCATTACAATAGCGAAGCTGGGACAGGACCAGCAGCTGAGTAGCCTGTTCTGTTAAGAAATGCCTGATCTTAAAATGATTTTCCTGCTGTTTTACATAATTAATCTGCAGGAACCGGCAGTTTTAGTGACCTGATCAGTTTAAGATGAGTGTCAATTGTGAAATCAAGGTTTCAGAGCAATTCAGTTGAAGAAATTGTGAAACCATGGAAGGTCCAAACTTGTCTCAGCTAGATGATAGATTTCTTAAAATGATTTTCTGATTGCACTGTACTATATTTACTACAATGATGCTTCTGTAATGACTGGGATGATGTCTATGTTTAACATTCTTGATAGGGCCACTGCTGAAATAAAGACTACATTCTCCAAAAACTAATGTGAATCTGATGAAAGCTACAATAAATCTCCTGCCAAAGTCTATTTTCCAGAGCTGACTTTACTTTAGGTACCAGTTGTTACATATGAAAAAGGATAGGCTTGCGGAATAAAAATCCCAAAAAAACAGAATGCCAGAGAATTTGTGATGAGAATGTCTTTTATACATCGGTCACAAATCCAGCCAACCATTATCTTCCACTTAGTCCTCTAATAAGGTTGCAGTGAGGTTCCCCATGCCCATCCAGGAGAGAACATCTCAGTCGTTGGGCAGATACACCCAGGACAGGGCGCCAATCTATCGCTGGGCACACACGCTTACCAACTCACACATCCACACACACAAACTATACAGGGCAATTAATAGCATTCAATTGACCTAAAATGTGGGAGGAAACCCTCTGACACGGAGGGCCCATGGAAACTTGCCGCCATAAGGATCACCATGTAACTTAAACCAGAACTAAATAGATACATAAAAAATGTAATTTTTATAATAAAAAAAATCTTATTTAATGGTATAAAGCCATTAATGCAGATGGCTCAGTAATGCATCATTAAGCAATGACAGATGCTGGCTTTTGCACTTTTTTCCCCACGAGTCCTATTTTTCAAATTTTAACTAAAACATAAAATTATCTGACCATATAATCTGTTTCCACCTTCTTATTAGATGGCTAATGGACCAGAGAACTTGCTGTGCATTTTTTTATTTGACTTTGATATATACATATCCATAGTAGTTTATATAGTAATCCAAGCAAGAGGAACACCATAACCAAATTTCTTATTTTTTCATCACTTCTCACTGAATTGATGCATTTATTTTAGAATCAGTGTTTTTAATAGCGCATATACATGCTGAATGTTTAAATAAGCTGCTTCATACATATAATTTTTAAGATGCCTGCATTTTTCGCAAAGTACTATAAATATCATGTAGTAGAATCCATTTAAAGCAAGCGGTGAATTTTCAATTGGCTCAAGAGCAAAGATAGTGGGAGGTGAGCCCTGATGACAGCATTAAAAATAGCAGACCACACACCATATGCAGATTTAAATAACAACACCATAACCATTTTTCAAAACTTACTGACAGATTTTGGAAAACTCTATTTATATGACCATACCACAGAGTTAGAGAAACCCTGTGATTTAGGGTGATCAGCAATGAAACAATGGCCAATGGTTTTACGAAGCTTGTTAGAGAACGTAGTGTGTGCACATATTCATGAGTTGGACAAAAAACAAAAATATTTTAATGTCAACAAGCTAAAAAGCTTTGCGGCTACCTTTTGCCTGCAGAGCAGCTTTGGTCCAGTGAAATGGTTTCATATGAGCCTTATACGGTTTGTGGTGGGATATTGGATTATTTTTCAGAAGGAAAGCCAGTAATCTGAGGGATGAAAAAGACAAATATTTACTTCTTTAAAGACCATTCTGCAAAGGTTCAGTGGTGTTTAAAGATGTAGGATTTGTATTCTACAGCTCAACGAACCCCTTTTTACATTTCTTTCCATTTATTGTTCATTGAATTAATGTTTCGGGTCAGAATGACTGCCGAATTAAAGTTCCTTATATCTGCATTATAAATAAAGTTTCTGTGAATATTATCCTTAAAAAAATTTGTTTAATATTTTTGGAATGGAATCCTTATTACCGATGCTTGAACAGCTTGTTTTAAGTACACAAATAATTTATTATTTTAACTGCAATAAAAACAGAAACATCTTTTGATGTTAATGATTAGTAACGTGTCACATGACTAGTGTTTGTCAGCATTTATGAAGAGCCACGGTTTTTAACCCTTTTTTTGGGGCACACGTTATCACATTTAATATTATTTCTGTGTTTATTAGTAAAAAACGCAGCACAGTGGTTTGGTAGTTAGCCTCTGAGCACTGGGGATCCCTGGTTCGAATCCCAATCTGGGTGGAGTTTCTATGTTCTCCCCGTGTCCGTGTGGGTTTGCTCCAGGTTCTCTGGTTTCCAGCCACTGTCTTTATTGTAATGAGATTCAGGCCACAACCATTTCTGACATCTTTAAGACATCTGCATTATTATGGACTATTTATTATTATTTATTACTACTGTTACTAATTATTTCCTATTATATATTGTTATTTAATTATTTACACGTTACATATGTTATATTATTATTATTATTATTATTATGTATTTGTCTTTTTATATATATATATGTATATATATATATATATATATATATTTTTTAAC
>JAOUQT010000033.1:16193457-16210961 GCA_025769995.1 Xyliphius kryptos
GCTGGTTCCTTAACCACAATCCTACAACTCCCCTTACAATTCAGGACATTTCAGCCATGTCATTTTAATTTTCTGGTGCATTCACTTAGGGGAGATTGTTAATTGTCTTTAATGTTTTCCACATGTGAAGAGTCCTTCTCACCTTAAATTATTTATTAGATTACTTAACTGACAATTGCTTCTCTAAGATCATTACTCAAGATGTCTTTCCTCTTTGGCATTCATCAAACACCTAAATATGCCAGATCATTAAACTGCTAAAACCTTTGCATTTAAGGTTCACATTTGTTGATCAATTAGTCTAAGGCTCTTGATTAGCTGCACCTGATTGCTACTTTATTCACTCCTAATTACTTTAAATGCAGTGAGGACATACCTGTCAACACTTATGCGTTTATAAGCATTAAGCTTTTTACACCACTCTGATGCACTGCTTGTATTACTTAGTGTTGTTCTTTTAGGAAAACATAATAAACTTAAATTTGCTTGATTAACATTTATTTCAAAGTCTTTTTTTTTATTAAGTCTTGTTATTTTGAAAGCAGCAGTTTGCTCAGTTATGTCTCCAAATAAAATAAAACAGGAAAACAGCATAATGCAGGTTCATTTATTCTAATGTTACAATCACACAGTCAGTCGTAAATGCTTCTAAATGCTAATGACCCCATATCTTTCATATATTTATGTAATATAATGTTTGTTCCGCACTAATCGTCTGAACTTGCTTTTAAAAGACACTCTGTAACCCTTACATATTTCTATGTTTAACTCAACAGGAAGAAGTAAAGATTAAAATAAAGGACCTGAATGAACACATCGTATGCTACCTATGTGCTGGGTACTTTATCGACGCTACTACTATTACTGAGTGTCTTCACACGTGTAAGTGTTTTGCTCCATACACTGCACTAAAAAATTAACACTAGTGCTATGATTACTGCACTGAGCTTATTATTATTATTAGATATAATTGCTTGTCTATACATGTTAATGACAAAAGTACAGATTTTTACTGCAATTTGCACTGCCAAACTCCTTTCATACAATGTGTTTTTAACCAATACTTAACCATATTGGCTGACAACACAGTACAATACCCGAATTTCCCCCTTGTGGGACTAATAAAGGCATTAATCAAAACAATACATCACACACTGTTGTTGCTTAAACTTATTTTCTTTTGGGTTTTCTCACACTTTATTTTTTCATCCATTCATCTTCTGCTTATTCCTCTACCACGGCCACGGTAGGGTTCCCCATGCCCATCCAGGGGAGAACATCTCGGGAGCTGGGAAGATATACCCAGGACAGGGTGCCACTCTGGTCATTTACTCACACACACAAGCACACACTATACGGGGCAATTTAGAGCATTCAATTCAAGCATTCAAAAAACTTCCTTGACTCAGATCGGGAATCCCCAGCTCTGAGAGGCAAACGTTCTAACCACTAATCCACCGTGCCGCCCACACTGTATTTTTCCTGTTAATTTGTTATTTTAATCTTACGTTTCGTTTCATATTTCTGTTTTTATATTTCTATTAAGTTGTCGTGTATTTGTGCAATATGGTACAGCTGCTGGTTGCCCTAAGTTTCCTTTTATGATATATGTATATATCCATCTAATGTAATCTAATTAGCTATCAATTTTTTCTTGTTGAATAAATTAAATGTGTGTTTTATTACTGAGAGACAGACGATGATTAATGATTTAAAATAATAGCTTTCCTTAATATAAGAAAATTTTCTGAGTAAAACAGAAATAGATAAATGTATGTGTGGAGCTAGTGATTAAGGTCCTCGATGGTATAACATAAAGTATGTTACTAACATCCATAAGTGTTTAATTGTTGTTTAATCAGATACGTCTAATCGTTTTTTTGGTTTCTTCCTCTTTTAGTTTGCAAGAGTTGCATTGTAAAATACCTTCAGACCAGCAAATATTGTCCAATGTGTAACATAAAAATTCACGAAACACAACCTTTGCTAAATCTCAAGCTGGACAGGGTAATGCAAGATATAGTTTACAAACTCGTCCCAGGACTACAAGAAAGTAAGTAACTCTTTAAACAATCTGCATGTGAATATGTAGAAAAAAACAGTAAATGGTTATTGTTTTATTTTCAGGTGAAGACAAGAGAATCAGGGAATTTTATCAGTCAAGAGGCCTCGAGCGCATCATACAGCCTTCGGGAGATGGTAACAAATCTTGGATGAGCTTAATATGACACAAAACTGGTTTTGCAATAAAAAAAAATCAATACAACTGGTCAAAAATCTAACACCAACTAGATAAACTGGTCTCGGAAATGCATAATAATAAAGATTTAAACCTCTTGTCAACATTTATAACACTGCGCAGCCGTGGGCTCATCTAACCAGCTGCCAGACACTTTGGAAATTAAATTAATATACTAAGAACTAGCTGTCTTACCTCTTCTAAGTCCAGGTGGTGAGCAATTTTACAAGCACGTTTCATTGAAGTCACTCACTTGCTTAATTGGCCATATAACTTTCTTTAATTCCAAGGCCCTTAACCCTTCATGGGTGCTGTATCAACCCTGTGTTCTGAGCCCAACCATCAAGTTGGGATACTTGTAAGTCGCTTTGGATAAAAGCGTGTGCAAAATGACCAAATGTAATTTCATCTTTATTAAAGTTTTTGTTAAGCAAATTGGTGCTGCGTGATCGGACACAAGCCATCAGATATCCTCTTTGCTGTTGTCGTGACATTCGTAGCATGCCTTACAGCATTAGCCTTAGTTAGCCGATGCACGTCATTCCCTTTACTGTACTCGTGTGCTAAGCGCCTCGTGTCATCCCCGCCACTCTACCTGTGTGGCAATCGCTATACACCTAGCGCCCCATGTCATCCCCTCCACTCTGCCCGTGCGCCACTCACCAATCTGGCTGTGATTTCTGTTTTTGTAATGTGAATGCAATTAACCAAAAGGGTGGATATCAAATTGAGGTCTAAAATACAGTGTTTTTAAATAAAACCATGCATAGTTTTTATTTGTATTTTCCATATGTGTTGTAACATTTGTTTTCACTGTGTTTTTCTCAAAGATGCATTACCTGATAATACAGGATTACCATACACCAGCTTCGATCACGCTAAAGCCCATTTTTACAGATATGATGAACAAGTCTCACTCTGTCTGGAGAGACAAAGGTACGGTCATGACCTGCTTTTCTTCAACCAATTTAATTCTCATTGTTCGGGTCATTCTTGAAGTAGCTCTATTAAAATGGTGACACATCTTGATTTCATTACAAATGCAGGATTATCATGTATGGTCAGCGCCAAACTTTGTTCATTATCAGCCCTCCAGTTTTTAGGAATGCTTGGACAGTTTTTAGCATCCCACTATTTATTTTCTTTTCTTTCTAATGGATTCAGGCCAATAATATGATTTTATTTATTTTTTTCTGCATGTTAGCTCCTCACTATCTGGGAAAGACAAAAGTAAATTAACTCTACAGGTAAGCGGCAAAAAAAAAAGTTTACATTTATTATGTATTGTACAATTACAATGTTTGATTGTACAACCTGAACATTCTTTCAATTTTTTGCAGCAGAAGTTTGTGCGTTGTTCGGTTAGAGCTGAGGTCCGACACCTAAGGAAAGTGTTATGCCATCGGCTAAATGTGGAGAGGCACCAGGTCAGTTCTTTAGTGTTTCATCTAATTTAAATGAACAGTCCTTTTCCATGATGTCAGTTATTTAAATGAATGAGTTATTGAAACCTAAAGCAGGTTTGTCATGCTGAGCCACAGTATATCTGTAACATGATCAGATTTGCATAATTGTTAAAAAATGGAACAATATAGAACACTTACATAAGGTCTTTCATCTACAAAAATACTTCACACCATACTCATCACCTTTGACGGTTTTAAAGAAGTCATGTCATTAATAACATGGCTCATCTTAAAAACCCCGAAACAACTATACAGTAGCAAACTGGCCGACTCGCAGTGTAGAATACGCTGCATAATTGAGCCGTTCACCAGTTTAACATTGCCGGTCCCATTTCTGCCTCGCCACCATAAAGTATTCATGTAGTCAGCGTATTGTTAAGCAGACTGTATAACTATGCTTCCAAGACTAACTAAACACAACAGATAGCGGATGTTGCGAAGTTTGAGAACAACCGTTCCATCCATGACATTTTTTGTGTTAAAATTTGACAAAATATGCCACTAATGGAAACAAACTGATGCACGAATTTCTATAAAATTGAAGGAATTGTTGTTTCATGTGAAGCAGTGGCCATGTTTGGAAACACAAGTCGGGTGGGGCTCAGCCGTCCGTATCCCATGGTTCGGGGACTTGTTTCTTTTATTCATTCATTATCTTCTGTTTAATCCTGTACGATGCCCATTCTGTAATGAGATGTTTGTCAATTACACTATTTGTATTTCATTTCTGTAACTTGCACATTTCTTCTGCTAATGCATTTTATATTATGGCTCTGTCTTTAGGTCCAGATGTTATTTAATAATGAATATTTACCTGATCACATGACCATGAAGCGTCTCTGGCTTTCACACTGGTTCGGAAAGGTAATATCATCTTGATTGTAAACCATTTTCTGCACTTTCCATGTACCTGCTTTTTCTTTCTCCCGTTCTTCATTTAAAGAAAGTAGCCCACATTCAGTGCAATCTGTAAGAAATTAATCACTATTATGACTTTTTTGTCATTTCAGGCCCAGCCATTGGTTCTCCACTATGCGATCAAAGAAAAGAAAACAAGATAGGATAGTAAAATATCAACTGGTGTAAATATTTTCTATGTCACATATTCTATTTTAATAGTTTTTTTCTCTGCATATAAGCTTATTTTTTGTTTTGTATTTTTGGAAAATAAATGAATTTGTGAAAAATATCCGTTATTCCGACTGTGTCTCTTTGTTTTTGCAGCTTTAGTCTTATGTGTTATTTATGGCTCAGAATAAATATATCACTAAAAAGTCATGCAATTCCGCCTTTTGCCACATGATGGCACTATTACAGTACTCTTTGTTCCTCTGCATTTAGAATGAGAAGCAAAGGAATGGCATTTTATTATTTATCATTAGCCTGCCATAATGCACTGCAAAAAATATATGTACATAAATAAATATAAACAAATCAAGAAAAAACGTACCTGAATCCAGTAAAATTTTGACAATATACTAAATAAATTTATCTAAAGATTTTTTTTTAAATGGGCAGCATGGTGGCTTAGTGGTTAGCACGTTCGACTCTCAGCGCTGAGAAACCCGGTTCGAATCCTGGGTGCAGTTTCCATGGTCTCTCACGTCTGCGTGGGTTTCCTCCAGGTTCTCCGGTTTCTTCCCACAGTCCAAAAACATTTAGGGAGTGGTAGCTCAGTGGATTGGACTTTGAACTGTCAATCAGAAGGTTGGGGGTTCAAATCCCAGGTCCACTGAAGTTACCAATGTGGGTCCTTGAGCAAGACCCTTAACCATCATTGCTCCATAGTGTTCTAACCCTAACCAAGTTACTAAATATAAATTGCCCCATAAAGTGTGTGGCTGTGTGAGTAAGTGTGTGTCCAGCGCTAAGTTGGTGCCCTGTCCTGGATGGGCATGGGGAACCCCACCTGTGACCCTAATACAGGATTAAGTATAAGAAAATGGATGGATTTCAAAAAATAAAAGAGTTTGTAAAAACTGCATTTATCTTATTTAGAAAGCGATCCAAGTCAAAAACTAGGCTTGTAGCACTTTAAGATTTTCTGACTTGTTTTTTGCAGCGTGCATCTGACCCTGCACAACTACTGTTTTTATTAAGTCAACAACATAAACGTGATGGAGCTGCTTTGACCTTAAATCCATTAAATGCTGCTTTGAATTTAAATCCATTAAATGTAATGTATTTCATACAGTTTTTTTTATTGTTCTCTGACTCTCCAGATATGAAATAATTGGGTCTTCAGAGTTGTTCACGCCTGAGTGGATTATATTCAGTTACACTGCTATTTGAAAAAATTAAGGTAATTGTGAGAATGAAAATGGTTTCATAACAATGTGTATTTTTATATAACTTTTGTAGTAAACAAAATGTCAGAAGGACCTGTTGGCCCTCGGACATCTTCACTTGATCAAATTTGACCCTTTTTGCAAAAAGTTTTGCATTACATTGACGATGTTTCATTTATTTGCTTGTAAATTGTAAGATCAAACACAAGAGGGCGGTATTGGCACGTAAAAATTATATCGCTGCGCCGCTGACTGTGTACATCAGAGATCCACATGGAGAAGGAAGAATTTCTTTTTTTCTGCGTTGTACAATAAATTTAACTTCCCGTTGAACATATTTTCTTTAGTTTGCGTTAAATAAAATAAACCTGTAACAATTCAGTTAAAACAAGTTTGAAAGGTTTTCAATTCATTTGGAAAATCAAATGCTTATTTACAAAATATTGAAGATCTACAGTTTTCTTCTATTTTAGATCACTCTTTCAGTTGAGCAATGAATACTTATTATTAAAAACTTCCATTGTTTTTTGTGTGTAAATCTATTTTCTCCTACAATTTAACTCTAATATGCTGAATTCAAAATGTCAAAGGGTAATTGGGGCAATCACTTAAATGAATTTTTGGATAAAATGTAGGATATTAGCTATGAAAATAAACGAATACATTTTATGTGAATATCATAAACATCTACAGACTTTAGATGTTGGACTAATTAAAAAACTTACAATTTGTCATTTTTACGTTTTACCATGCTAAATGCTAAATTCTAAGTCTTCCCAGCACTGTACTGAAGCTGAGTAACAGAATAATAATAATCAGATTTGATGACACTACTGTGGGTTCTCCTCAACTCCTGGCTTGTGTTGTGCTCTAATTTGTCACAAAATGAAATGCAAGGAAAAATAAATTATTTGTTGCTTACTATGTTTAGAAATTAATGATGCTGGTTGTCTGATTTGTTTAAGTATTTGTAATTTGACCTTAAATTGATAGCTGTGTTTATTTCCTACTCCATTCATTACACACAACATAAAAACAAGAACACTTTTTCTTCTTTTTGGCGTTTTACAGTTTATTACTTTGGAGTTGTCACAGAGATGAACTCACTTATTAGACTTGGTCAAGTTTTTTACGCCAGATGCCCTTCCTGACACAACCCTCACCCGCTACCGGGCTTGGGACACAGACTATGGGGACAATTTGGAACAGCTAATTCACCTTTAATCCATGTTTTTAGACTGTGTGAGGAAACCGGAGAACCCGGAGAAAACCACGTGGGAAGAACATGGACACTCAACCCAGATAGGGATTCGAACCTGGATCCCCAGTGCTGAGAAGCAAACATACAAAGCCCCTGTGCTGCCCTTTCAAAAGATCCATTCATTATCTTCCAATTAATTGTCTAACAGGGTTGCGGGGGATTTCCCATGCCCATCCAGGGGAGAACGTCTCGGGTGCTGGGCAAACACACCCAATCTATCACTGGCCACACACACTCTCTCTCACTCATTCATGCAAACACACTATATGGGACAATTCAGAGCATCCTTAAATCCATGTTTTTGGACTGTTGGAGAAAACTAGTGAACCAGGAGTAAACTCCGGCAGACACAGGGAGAACATGGAAACTCCACCCAGATTGGGATTTGAACCCTCAGCGCTGAGAGGCAAACATGCTAACCACTAAGCCACCGTGCTACCCTGCTTGATGTTTCAATCTCTGCGTCTAAACCAGTTGTGCTTTAATAACTACAAGCGCACACTCTGCACTCGACTCCAAACCAAGCCATGAAGTCTGCTCTACAGCAGAGTAAAGAAGCATGAGTCCATCCATTTCTTAATGCCCTTCCTGACACAACCCTCACTCTTTACCGGGCTATGGGGACAATTTAGAGCAGCTGATTCACCCTAAATCCATGTTTTTGGACTGAGAGAAATCATGAGAACCCGGAGAAAACCCATGCAAACACATGGAAGCTCCACCCATGAAACACAATATGGAAGCTCCACCCAGATCGAGATTCAGACATGGATCCCTTGTGATGAGATGCAAAAATTCTAAGCCATCGTGCTGCCCAGGCAAACTATGAACCCAATCATGAATATGATTTTGAATATTACATCATATACAGTGTTGCATTTTTTAATGGACTTATAAATTGTAATTTTTACCACTACTAAATGGTGCAACGATCTTCCCAACACTGTCTGCAATGCTGAGTCACTCAGAATTTTTTAAAAACACGTTTTCCACAAGCAATTGCAAAAATAATAATAATAATAATAATAATAATAATAATAATAATAAATAATAATAATAACAATAAAAGAACATAGAAACTCAGCTCGGATTGGGATTCGAACATTCCCAATGCTGAAACGTGCTAACCAATAAGTTAAATTGTGCAGCTGTTTAAATTTATTTAAAGATGAAAAGTAAAAATTTAGCTTTGTTAATAAATACATAATTTGTGAATAAACCAGTTGTGTTTTGTCGACTTCAAGCGCAATATCTGCACTTCCAAATAAAGCCATGGATTCTGCTAAACTCTGCAGCAGAGTAAAGAAGCATCGGTCCTCCCATTTCTTGAGGCTTCCCATTGAGATTTATTCATTAGGAGCCTCTTGCTAAGCCATTGCTATTCATGGGTGTTTTCAACACGGTCTTTTTAAAAAGGGGCCCAGATGCGCGAGTGAGCCTGTTTATATGAGGTAAAGGCGGGTTAACCTAATCAATCATGCTGACTAGTTTGGTTTGAGGAAGATTCGTAAACCATATGTCGAGAAGGCGAAGGCAAGCTTGATGTTGCCAGGCCTCGAGCTGTAAAATTCAGTGACAATTGTTTTTTTTAAGAGGGCGTAAATGTGAGTGCGTGTGTTAAGGGACGGGGGTAGGGTGGGAGGGGGGCTTGTTCAATTGTTTCTAATTGAACTCCAGCCACTTAACACAGAAAATGGGCCGCCGGTACTTTGAAAAGGAGCAAAGAAACGTGATAATGGTAAATGTTTGTCTCCAGTATTAAAGAAATCAAGCTCACACGCGTGGCAATGTTTTTCTTCGTGTATTCAAATAACCAACATGATCCCCAAAAGGACTTATAACTTAAAACGTCAGTAAACAATTCGAAATATCATATTCCCTTTATTTACATAAATGGTGATTAAATAGAATGATACATTAATTTTAGTATAGGGTGCTCTATACACACACAACCTAACCCCGTAAATGTGACTAATGTGGGAATGAAAAGCTCTTCAAAGCTTTGATCTTGATTTAGTTTTTCACTAAAAGGCTGAGGACCGGTAACTATGGCAACAACAGGTACGTATATTTAAGAAGATATGTGATATCATTTGGAAACTTTACGCACCTTTGACAAAGCCTTAATATGACGACGTGTTTCCCTCCATAGTATAAATATAAATGTCTATATATTTGAGAAATTCGTTCGGGGGAGGGGGGGGGTCACATTTGGCAGATGATGCGCATTATTAGTAGCTATAATACCATTGTAAATTGTGTAACCAAAGAAATAAAATAGACAGGGCTCTGCTGAAATCATAAGACAGTCCATACGCATGTTGCAGTGTGTACCACAGTCACAAAACATTTCGCTAACACTTTCTATGACTGCATTATAAGTGCATTCATAAAGCTTTATAATGCATTCATAATGCTTTATGACATTTGTCATAAGTATTTGCTAATGTGCATAGTGGTTTAATTTCATAGTCATAAACTATTATAACAATTTGACATAAGGCTTAATCAAATAAAATGACATTATGCATTATAATATGAACGTATTTAAACTTTTGATTCGCATTCATACTTAAAACAATAAGATTACACTTTATTTAAAATCTGTAAAGAGCATTAATAAGCTTTTATAAGTCATTATGTACAACTATGTATGTAATAGTTTCCAAATAGATAATTAACGACTTTATAAGCTTATAAGATCCCTGTAAAGGGTGGTTATAAACTTTTAAAAACAGTTAGGAACACTTATAAAGTCATTTTTGGAAAAAAGCAATAGCTGAAACACAAACGTTTTAGAGCGTTATGTCAATAGTCTCCATAAAAAATTCAAAGATAAAATTTATAATGCATTCTGCCAGTGTTATAAAGCCTTATGGCATGTTCTTATAACAGTATGAGTGTGGTGATGTACATTTCTGTACATTAACAAACATTTATGACAAGTATTATTAAGGCATAATGATTTATGATTTATAAAGCTTTATAAATGTGTTAACAATGCATTATGAATACCGGATTTGGACAAGATTACCATAATTTCTTCTATAAATTGAATAAAACGTCATCAGTATGTTTTCAGTCTGAATTACAATCCTTGCAATAAATTAAAGCATGAGAGAGAGAGTCTCTCACACATCCGCTCAAGTTTGAGTTCGCGCAAAAGTCGTTTGGATAAAAAGGGGTGCAGCTTGGAAAAGCAAGGGCCTGGTTTTAATCGTCCACTTCGATCTCCTCGTCCTCCTCTGAGAACTCGTCCGTGGTCTGGCCTCGAGATGAGGGGGGCGACTGTGGGAAGACCCTGAGGCCGCGCTCGGACGGTGACGCGCTCGGGGAAATAGGCGCAGACCCGCCGTGCGCATCATCCAGTTCGTCCATAGCAACCAGTTTCTGCAGCGCCTGGGGAGGGATCTTCTTTAGCGACTCGACGTCCGCCTTCATCTCCTCCAGGTCGCGCTTCAGCTTTGCGCGCCGGTTTTGGAACCAGGTGATGACCTGCGCGTTGGTGAGGCCGAGCTGCTGCGCAATCTGATCTCGGTCCGCCGGCGACAGGTATTTCTGATACAGAAAGCGCTTCTCCAGCTCGTAGATCTGATGGTTCGTGAAGGCCGTGCGCGATTTCCGCCGCTTTTTCGACACCTGGCGCTGGCCAAACGCGTTCAAGTGTTCCCGACCTTTCATAAGATAAGATAAGATAAAATGCCTTTACTGTCATTGCACAAAACGAAATTGTGTAGAAAACCAACGGTGCTAACACATAAGGATAAAAATAAACATTAAATATAAATAATAAAGACTGAACTAATTATTAAAAATAATAAAATACATTATTTATTATAACAATCAGTGGTTGAATAAAAGTCAATGGCAGAGTCGAAGATGTCTTAGGACTGTTCATCATTTACATTATATATATATCAGATGGCTCATAATTTTATCACCAGAGTTCCTATTTAAAATTGTAATACTATGTGCGTTTAATCGGTCTGATCTTACCATACGTTTACTAAGGCCCTGCTTTTTTGATGGTTTGGAGATATATCTAACAGTAGCAAAGAATGGTAGTTCAGGGCTTGGCTCAGTGATTTTGGGGCAAGCCGTAAAATGTGACATGATATGTTCGCCAGAACTGTAAGTATGATGATGAGCACGAGTAGTAAAGTTAAAAAATAGTTTGAATGCTTGAGCTTTATTTAAGACAGTTGCTGTGACTAATTTAATACGTTCCATAATTTCCCCAATTTCTGCATTTTTTGTACTTGAATTTAATTTTTGAGTAAACGAGAAGCTCACCATTGAATTGATTCGTGTTTATTTGTTGCAAAAATCCTTTGTGATATATTCTTACCCCACATAGTGTGACTACATACAGCTGATAGGGCACAGTGTCCCATGTGCTCATTCTTTAAATGCCTATATCTCTGTATTGAAAATAAGATACGTATACGAAATGAATACAAAAATATATAAACAAGACTTTGTTCTTTTAAATGGTATGTAATTTAAAATAACATTATATATAGAACCCAATATATACAAAATAGTACAAAAAAGTGTGAGAAGATGCCCCGGTCTCCCCTATAAATAAAATAAATAATAGTAACTGGCTTATTAAGATTCAACAATTATGATTTATCAAAGGTTGAAATAAGTTTAAATAACTTACAGACATACAATAGTGTCAGGTCAAAAATACAAATCAGCTATACACCATAGACCACATTTTAAATATTCTAAACTGATCAGAGGATCAATCACAGCCATTGGCAAGTGAAAAAAGGCAAGTCTTAAGCAACGGTTTAAACTGCTCAAAAGAAGACACTGATCTGATTTCATAAGGCAAAGAGTTTCGAACAGTCGATGCAGCAACAGAAAAAGCCGATCACCCTTATGTTTTAATCGAGAGTTGGGGATTTTTACCAGTACATTGGCAGAACGATGAGACCTGTTTGCATTATAATAACTTATAATGTCATAAACGTACTGCGAGCCCAAATCACGAAAAGCCTTAAAAACAAACGAAGCCAAGACTGGAGAAATATGGTCACGTTTCTCCGCAGACGCTTTTATCCAATGCGAGGTACATGTAACCCAGTTTAAGGTATTTGGGGGTCAAAAAACGCTCTTGCATACAGAATCCCTGGAGCAATGAAGGTTAAGGGCCTTGTCTGTTGGGATCTACTGATTCAAAGGCGAATAATAAAACTACTTAATTACCCAATCTAAACATTCATCTAATCATAAATTAAATTACATTTAAAAATAAAAAACAGTGTATTTAAGCTAACAAACCAAATGAATTCTCTCACGTTAAGTTTGCTCTCACACGTGTGTGCGCGCGGTGTATGAGGCCACGGTTGTTCCAGCTGCAAGACATCTGCTCTTTGAAAAACTAAAGCACACTTTTCCAATCAAGTCATTTGCCAAAATCAATCGCCAAAGTTCAATTTTAAACGTTACTCAACTATTAAACTTTGGTTTAGGTCTTTATAACCTGTCATGCGCTCCTTTCGTGTGCGGACGTCTTATCCTGATATAAGACCAGTGCGCAAGATTTGGAGATGCTCAATAATCAATTAATGCTCAAAACTGACGAAATAAGATGGTTTTTAAGATGTTTTGACAATCTTTTAGTCTTAATGTCTTGTAATGCACAGAAATTATTTGGGCAACAATATTAATAATAGCCCGTAAGCAACACAATGACAATGTGCTGACCAACTATAAATAACTTACAGGCCTATAAAAACAAAAGTAATAAAAAGGACTTGCAGGAGTCTGTCTGATTTGACATAATAATTCATCTTAAATAGCCGACAATCCTTCATTTTCAAGATTCGATTTGCTTAGATTGAAATTTATTGTCATTGAGTACAAGAGGGCCAATGCGAGAAGTGCAATATGTAATATAATTTACATGAAGTGCGGTGGTAACAGTAAAGAAAGACGTTCCTAGGTAGAGGAAACATAAAATAGCCGATAAGCCTAACTTATCAACTTTATAATTTAAGCTCTCTGCTATTTTAAGTTATGATATTTTAATTATGCGACTCCATTTGTGTCAGTTATAATAGACTACAAAGAATATACAGCTAACCCTGAGAATAACCACATACAATCTGCTGATTCAGTTTGACAGTGTTAAATCCAAACGTCAGTCGAGAAAATCTCAGCCCTCTGGAATTTTGGAAAAGGACGCAAACTGCCAAAGCGCACACTCTGTTTTTGGTTCCGTTATTTAATTGTATTATTTTCTTGAACTTATTTTACCTTCTGCTGCTTGTATAACGCTGACTTCAAGCCCTTTGAAAGTTTTGCTTGCGAGCTCCTCCAGAGCGCATAAGGGAGAAGAGGGAGTGCTGAGACCGTTCCGTGCTGCGCTCCCGCTGGCTACCTTCTCCAAAACGCGCGGGGGACGCAGACTGACCACCGACTTCTTAACCGAGGGTTTATTAAGGATGTCTTCGATGCTGAACGGCGTCAGTGGCTTGTTAGAGTTGGCGGGGGGTGGTAGCTGATCCAACGGACCCCGTCTCCTCTCGTCGCTTCCCGACGGCAACACCGAGCCTGCCTTCATGTCTTTACTGGAGGTCATGATAGTCCTATGAGACTGCCCAACTGATCCAAAAGTTTTTGTCTCTTTTTCTCTACGTTGAGGATTGTGTGTTTCTCCACATATAAGACTTTTATCCTTAAAATTTGACGCGCCGAGTGTTGCGTGCAGAGCCTAGGTGTCCAAACGGAAACAGCATTGCTTCAGGCGCGCTCTGCGCTCTCAGTCCGTTAGCTGGAGTCCCACTCTTCCCCCCCGATCAGCTCCATCAAGATGGTGGAGAAGTGAAGACGACACTGGCCGCGGGGGCCGAATCCTACCCACAAAAACGAGCAGAAAAGCGATCAAACGACCGCTAACAAGTTGTTGTTGATTGGGCGAAGTTCAATTAGAGAAACTCTACGCCACTTGCTGACCCTCTGCACCGTCTTAAAGGGCCAGGCCATAATAATTAATTGGACGCAAGAAAAGGAGGAGTTTCCTCCCGCGGTGACGGCGAAAGTTTAAAGAGAAGGGAGCTGGCGCGAGATGCTTTTTGCATCTGACACCCCACTCCCACTTAGGACGAACCACGTGCTGCAAAAAGTGGAGTGTGCGCTCATTATAGAAAACCCGGAGCGTTCCTGAGACTCAATTAGTAAAGACAGGGTGCCAACAAGTCCTGCAAAGCGCCGTGATTTCATTATTGCTCTGCCTAATTATTCCAATATCACGCGTTATTACAAGGACAAATACGCAATAGCACACCAAAACCCTATTACACTACACTAAAAACACAGTTATTAAATCCACAAATTTATTGCAAAACCATTGCAGCTCCTTGGTGTTCTTTATCCTATGATTAAATAAAGGCTAAGATTAGAAATAAAACATTTTTTCCTCATTAACGATGATACAAAACAACATAACAAAACTAAGTTTTTTTTTATTAAACCCGCCACTATATGCCACAGATTATATGGTGTATAATGTATAATACTGTAAAATACAATTAAGCTAAACGTACTTCAGAAACCTGAATGATATCCGTAAATAATTTTATTTGTTATTTTTTTTATTTAACAGGAAAAAAAATCTTTTGGATATTACAAATCTTTTGTGTCCTGGGAGTGTCCTGGGAGTGTCAGCAGGCCAACCGGTTATAATAAAGTAAAACAAACAGATATAATATTACAACAAACAAGTTTAGCTAAAACACTTCCAGACAGATGACTTTTAAAGTTTTAAAAGTAAAAGTGCAAGGTGAGACTAGTTCTTTCAATTTTATTTTTTTCTGAAGTGTGTAAATATGTTTAGGTTACACTAAGTGTGCAAGGAAAATACGATTTATGGATTCATTCACAATTAATCAGGAGTTGATTGTTTGACCACATTTTAATTAAAATTTAAAAAGTTATATTATATAAAAAACCTAGATATATAATTGTCCAAAACCGTGGCTGCAATTTCAGAATGTACGCTTTCCTTCAGAATCGCAGGTGAGAAAAACACAGTGCGGATTTACCGAGGTTTATGGCATGTTTACTGCATTTTACCCCCGTTAGCACATGGACAGGTAAGTGTTAATCCTGGGTAGCATTTAGTCTGCATTCTTTTTTGGGGGTCGGTGTCATATTGCACTCATCATATAAGCCGATTTTTCGTTGATATCTATGTTTTAATTGTATGTGCGTCTTTGCGATTTGTGTAAACTGCGTAAAACGTCTCCATCCCCATTTTTGTACGCTCTAAATTATTTTAAAAGAAAAAAAAGAGAAAAAATCCCCGTGTAGGTATTTAACATTTGGAATAACATAATTGCAAACCAAACGCTATATTCTGCTATTTCCACATATAAATGCACTATTACTACAATAATAATAATTAATAATAATAATAATAATAATAATAATAATAATAATAATAATAATAATAATAATAATAATGTATATTTTTATTATTGTTTTATTTAATAATTGTAAAATTAATATATTACTAATTGTTATTTTTAGTTTGATTATTTATAATGTATTCTATATAATTTGTTCTATAAGGATTGTTTTACCTAATTACAATTTGGTAAGTAATTTTTAGCCTGTTTAATCTTCTGACCACCAACTGATTAATTAAAAAGCAGAAATTAATGCGACGATGCGATATTAATCATTCAGTATTCTGTGTCACTCTTGTGGCTGATGTGAGCTTGAAGCTTGTAGTTTTATCAACCAACTTCATAAATACAGTTATAAGAATAAAAACACCAAGCATGGTATGACTTCAGGATCAAACCTCAGCTCTTAATAATCACTTAATAATAACATCAAGAGACGTTTGTCTTACACGAGCCGCTGGCGATGCAACGACGACTTTTCCGACACGACACATTGTCCATGCCAGGAGCACCATATGGTGACATGAGGAGAGGGACCAGCGTCAGCCAACAGCCCTACTCCCAGTAAACAGCCCCACATTCTATTAGTGCAGATCCGAATCAGTCCACGTGGGTGACACCGAGCTAAGATGAATAGGATGTTTTATTGCAAATGAATGACAATGACAGACAGACACACACACACACACACACACACACACACACACACACACACACACACACACACACACACACACCCACACACACACACACACACACACACAAATTGGGTGTGTGCAAGAGGGCAGGGCTAATAATTTCCAAAATGTTACGTCTACCTTCGATAGTGTATACAAGAGCGACAAGTATGAAGTAAGAAAAATCCTGTCACGTTATTTGCTTTAACTGTTAGTACTCCAGATATAATGTGTCATTATGTCTTTACTTAACATTTCAAAATACATAACTATAAATATACATCCTAAAACACGAGTCCATTCCATGCTAGTGAAATAAATGCCTTATCTATTTTAAACAGATTTACGAGCACATGAGATACGATAAATTAGATATCAGTATGTACCGTAAATTTTTTTTACGTTTGTGCTAATATGGGAAGTTAATAATGACGTATGCTTGTTCAGGGAACTAAAAGTGTTCCACTATATTGTTAAATCAGTAGATGATGTTAATTTTATGTTACTGAACATCGGATGTACGACCTGTGGACACCCACTGCACCAAATATATTTAGGAAATTATTTCGATGACCTTCCATCGTTGATTATAACAGGACTAAATTATTAGTGCTCTCATTCTCAGCCCTTTCCAAACTCTAACAGCGAACAACTGCACTGACCGCATTGCACACATACGGGGAATAACGCGCACTAACGCACAACGCAGAGACGCAAGGTGACGTTTCACCGGGACACCGTAAAGGGACAGGAACAGAGGCTGTTTAATTGGATTTGGTTGGATAATTTTGATACAAAAAAATAAATTTTGATTTCATGTTTGGGACTGTAGTCCTCATGTATTTATAACTCGGATGATCAAAATGCATTTATTCCAGGAATTTATTTATGAATTATTTGTTGTTGTACATGTCTGTTAATAGCCCAAGGCCCTAAATTACGTGCATCTTATTAATTATTATTATTGAAACTCATGTTATACATATTTTGATTCACTCATTTAAACAATCATAGTCATTAGGTGTGCTGTTTATTTACGTGGTTGCCCAAAACACACGCACGCACGCGCGCACGCGCACAAACACACACACACACACACACACACACACACACACACACACACACACACACACACACACACACACACACA
>JAOUQT010000033.1:16227616-16240923 GCA_025769995.1 Xyliphius kryptos
ATTTAGATTCAGATACAGTAACAAATAGCTTATTATAACTGAGTAGTTTATAGAACTGAACTTGCAGGACAGCATTCAAACATTAGCCATAGCATTGAGTTATGTGAACTGTTGTGAATGTGGATGGGTCTGATGATACTGAGTGGTGGAAACAGAGAATATATCCCATGCATACAATTCAATTTAAGGTTAGTATGCAGTCACTGTACAAAAGGCATATTTTCCCAATCTTGAAGAAACAGATGTGGCATGGGGCTTCATTACCCTCTGGCTTTAAATGTAGAGCCGGCAAGACAACCTCTCATTCCCTGGGAGTAAGACATCTTGTGAAGGAGAGGCCTCATCCCTAGTGGAACATTATTTACAATGGGAAATAGGAAAAGCTGCAAGAGATTCTGTAGAACAAGACAGTATAAAGATTAGTACAGCTAAAGCAACACATAAGCTTTGGAAAAGAAAGAGCCATTCTTTTGGGTATCATGCTGCTTACTGTGACAGTTTATTTGGATTACGCAATCTAGAAAGTAAACTTAAGGCCCGAAGGTGCACCAAATGAGCCGCAGGTGTAAAAACCGACACCGATCTGTTTTACAAAAGACCGGCTATAGATAAAATAGTAGGGAAGTAAACATTTTAAGAGGAACATGGTGAGCCTGGTAGAGTTCCTTCATTGCAGCACAGGATTTTTTTAAATTTTTTATTATGATATATAAATGTTGAATTAAACGTACGATTTTTTTTGATGTATCTTAATTCCATTAAATATTCGAGCCTTTTATTTTATGCTGTAAACCAAACGTTACAAATTAAACTCAATATTTTTTGTTCACAAAACACAAAAATTGATAGAGGCCTCAAATCTAAAAACTACCACTAAATTCTTTTTGTGAACTTTTTTCTGTCTTACTTTTGGAGGCCATCTGAGGCTAACTAGGTCTTTAAAAAACTAAAGCATATAAGTCAAAAAGTGAAAAAAAAGAAGTCAGGAAAAGGGAGTGAAAATATGGAGGAAGGTCTCAGCCCTGGCTCTGCTATAACTTACAGCGTCCACATTGCCCATAAATATCAGAAATAGACTCACACTCAGACCGATCTGCAAGCAACAGTCCCTGAGTGAGTTCATACGAGTGTGCGGCTCTCTTGCTCTCTCTTTCTCTCTCTCTTTGTAAGTGTGTGTATGCGTGTGTGTGTGTGTGTGTCCCTGGTGGACAGGAATCTGGCTTTGGCTTTAGCTGGACCTCTTCTCAGGTAATGGTACCTTGTGTGCTCATTTGTTTTTAGTTAGCCTTTACACTAAAGGCTCTTATTGATGTTTTTTGGTCAGAGGGACATTCTATATGTATTCTTTCTTAATCCCTTACTTATTCAGGATTTGTTTTGGTGGAGAAAATAATAAATAACCCAGAACAGCAGTACTTTAAGGGATTTTAGTTGTGCACTGTAAATTTGTCAGGCAACAAGGCTTTGAGCCCAAGACTTTGGGCTCCAGGAAGTTGAAAAGAAGAACTAGTGATCCTTTAAGGTTCTCAGATAATTTACAATCAAAAGAATATTGAGTGTGATTCCATGAAAGAATATTTGGCATATTTACACCATTTTGTAAAGACCTCTGACTCAAACCAAATGCCAGAAAAATAATATTTGTTTTATTTAGAATTAATACAATATGTGGGTTTGAGTGTATGTGTCTCTGTGTGCACCTAATTGACTTTCACTACAATGTTATATTACACACTGTATATTTCAAACAGTACATACATTTATAAATGATACAATAACACAATACTTTTATTTGCTATCAAAATTATTTTAATTATAATTTATTAACCAGTAAATTATTTCGAATAAATATAGTTTAAATACAATAATTCTGATGTAGAATATCCAGCAAGCCAGAAGCACTCTTTTTGTGTCATATGCATTTAAAACATGCATATTAATAATCACATATTTATACACAACTATATACTCAAGTAAAATAAAGGAAATGTAATAATATTCTTTGTACTTTTTAACATTTGCATTTGACATTTTTTTTCAGAATAAATAATTAATCTTTAAGTTACAATGTTGCAAACTGCTCTTTATGTTTAAACTGAATAATCAGTTTAAATTGAAAATAAAATAAACCTCTCAAAGATTTGTAAACTTTTATTTTATTTTAGTTTTTACATTTACTGTACCACATGGTTGCTTGGGAAATATACAGGTCTGGTGTTCTTAGCTTTATGGGTAACTCTTAAGTCTTGTATGTCCACCTATACTGAACGTTCCTGAATGTAGCCTTCGATTGAAGTACTAGCCCATATATTGTGTGTTTGTTAATAATACAGAGCTTCTGCAGCATCAAAGCCAGCAGTCCAAGCACTTAATGCAGACATGCTGGATCTGCCCATCAATGGCCACACACACAATACGGTGGGCAAGATTAAACGGTATGGAAACGAGGGCAACAAAAGTCTATCAGCATGTCATGGAGGCAGGAGGTATTGTATCCATATGTATTGAACAGCATAGCCGTCAGGGCTGCTGGCAGACCCATTCATCACAGACAACTCTTGGCCTGTCAAACACACAATACCGACCACTGACCGTCCCCGTCCCGCTCACCGCTCTGTGACAATAGTAAAATGAGCAGCCGGCCAGCAAGGAATGAAGTGAGGTGGGGGGAGTAACTGTGTGTTCAGGCAATTAGAGTCTGTGTTTATTGCCTTCTTATGGATTTATTGGTTTCATAGGAACAGAAAATTGTACATATAACAAGCAAAATTTTCTCTAAAAAAATTAATTCATATATGTTTACACACGTTTTGATTATTAAACATATAGTATTTTAGGATTTATTTTAAAATACCAGGGATTAACAGTAATCTGGTGGAATATACTTTCACAAAGTGAATGGTAAACCCCTTGTAATAGTTTTTTTAATTCATCATCATCACTTTTAGTGTTATTTGCATGTGGATGACAATTTATATTAAGGGCGACACATAATTGATTTATTTATCCAAATGATAAATCGTTTAGTCGTTTTCTAGGGTTGTGGGATTCCCCATTTCATAAATGTTCTTCCCCATCCAGGCAGATACACCCATTACAGGGTGCAAAGCTATAACTGGGCACACACTCACACACCCACACACACAAACACACACTATACAGGGCGATTCAATTCACCTTGAATCCATGTTGTTGTACTGTGGAAGGAAACCAGAGAACCCAGAGGAAACCCACGTGGACAAGGGGAGAACATGGAAACTTCACCCAGATTGGGATTCAAACAGGAATTCTCAGCGATGAGAGGCAAAGGTGCTAACCACTAAGCCATGTCGCCCAAAATGTATTTATTTGCGTTCTTATTCACTTTAACCTAATTAAAGTTACAAGTGTTATATCTTATCCCCCTTTTCCTTAATATTGCAGGACAGACAAACTGGCAACAACACTCGCATTTAAACATTAGAGACAACTCAGTAACTACAAATGTTCCATGCTGCGAGAAGAAGAACATGCAAATCACACACAGAACTTTGATCAAAGGCCCACAAATCTAACCCAACACCGTCCATTGTTTGAGGGAACAAAAAGTCTTAAATATGATCTATTTGTATGCAAATATGAAATCATAAAAGGTTTAAACATTTTCTTAAAAACTTAAGCTAACATGTCTGTGTTTAGAAGTTTCTGAAACATGATTTGTATTTGTTTTCCTAAATGATTTTTTATTGTTTGGTACCTTGCAGGTTCGCTGTGGGTCTGAAAGTTTACAAGACATTATCATTTATAGGAAATAAAATGGAAAGGCTTTTTACATCTACTTTATCGGGTTGTCTAATTGTTCTTTGTTTAATTCTTTGTTTAATTATTTCTCATTATTTTTTATTCCTAATACTTTGTATAATAAGCTGTATTGTTTAAACAAACCAAAATCAAATAATATATTTGAAACTTAAGTATTTACTCTAAGTAGTATGAGTTTGAGACATGCACTGAACAATCATTATCCAGATTTGTGCAAATACAGTAATGACAAATTACAATTTGTTGAATAATTGACTGAAACACTCAGCAATACATTAAGTAATAATCTGATCTACTTTTTATAACATCCTTACAAATATACATAAAAGAGTCTGCTAAATGTAATCCAAAATGTTTCATAGCATAAATGTACAAAAGTTTTCTCTGGTTCACAGCATAAAGTAAAATCAGTATATGCTAAAAGACTCAATGTTTGCTTCATTCAGTCTTTTAATAAAGAGACTTGGCTCTGTCTATACCAGTGCTTTAATGTTAATTGAAATGTTCTTAGTGCCCTCTGCATTCCAGGTTCTATAACACCAATGACAACAGTGAAACCAGCTTTATTGTCCTTTTTATATCTAATTATAGCATTGGTGATCTCTATTCCCTTAGTGAGACTGCCATGCTGACTCAGCTACACTGCTTTAATTACTGATGTGCTCAGTGAGAGAGGAGAGAACAAGGCAGACAGCCTTATCTTTCCAACCTGGGACTGACACTTGAGTGAGTGAAAAGCAATAACAACATTAAATTGAAGGCAATATAGTTGAGCCGTGCTTCCTTCTTGGCCATGCTGCAGTAGCATAACCAGTTTATCTGACAGAAAGCTGAACACAAATTGTAGCAAATGACTACAAAGTGATATTGTAATCACATCACAGACAGTACTTCCGAAGGTACAAAAGCAGCGTTGTTATTAAAGCTTATTAAAATGTATTTGTTCGAGGCATAATCACAATTTCAATAATAGTGCCATTAAAACAGTTTAATAACTGTGCGTTTGTGCACAGTAAGTGAAAAAAATGGCCAGTGAAAATCCAATATGTTTTTATATTGAAAAGTTAATGCAGCAAAAAGGTTTCATCATAAATCCACTTTCTAAATTGAATCCCAAAACATTTGAGTTTTTCAGTTACAAACTAAAATGCCTACACCATGCAATTTCTTTAAAAAATATGAATATTGGTCATACACATGAGAATGTAATGAAGCAAGTTTTCTCATTTTGTAAAAACAAAAATATCGAAAGTTTTCAAGTTCATGGCTTTTGAAAGATCCAAGCAATTACCATTTTATTTTTGTATTAAATTCCAGCAGAAAAAGGCTTAACA
Organism: Xyliphius kryptos; assembly: GCA_025769995.1. Taxonomy (NCBI): domain Eukaryota; kingdom Metazoa; phylum Chordata; class Actinopteri; order Siluriformes; family Aspredinidae; genus Xyliphius; species Xyliphius kryptos. The sequence goes on from JAOUQT010000033.1 coordinate 16,232,752, forward strand.
AACTGCATTTCTCGACAGCGAGCATGGCTCCTTTCCCCATTAGTGATATCTAAACAAGATATACGAAGGAATAAAATGTCACAATAATAAGCCAGTGATTTACGCTGTGTCCTACTATGTCTGTCAGCATATGACCACATTCATGCCTCATTATAAGGGCCAGAGTGCCAAACTTCATGTAAATGTGTGTGTGTGTGTGTGTGTGTGTGTGTGCGTGTGCGTGTGTGTGTGTGCTTATGCTCATATAGCCACTTACACAAAACATTACTAGGTTCACTTTTTTCTTTGTCATTTGAAAACTCTCCCATGAGAGTGGTCCCCTCTCGAACCCTTTCCCTGCATTTAGTTTTAATTAACCTCACAGAGATACTAGGCTCCAGCTCTAGCGTGTAGATGTCAACAAGGTTAATGATTTTTACAGGCTCTGGGACATGGTGGAGAGGACAGATCAATGAGCCTCAATTCCCCAAGCAGCTTGGTCTCAGGCTCTGCATTTTACTAATCCTCATCTTTCAGCCCCGCAGTTTGGTTTTCTCTCAGTTATTGCAAAAATAACTTATAAAGAAAACAGAATATATCTTGTATTTCATACACTTGTAAAATATACGGACAGAAGATAAAGAAAAAACCACGTTACCACTTTAATGCTATTGTTTGGCGTGGCTTAGGAATCTTTCCATTTTAACTAAAGTGCCCAATCCAAGGCATCAAAACCAATATGGGAAAATCAGAATAACCTTTTAATCCCTGGAAGAAAATTCCAGGTTGGCATAATTTAGTAAACACTTATCGGTCAGCCAGGTAATGAAAAAAATAAAATAAAATAAAATACAGTTTCGGAGTCTAATGTTATCTTTTACATCTTTTGCAATGTGGCTTCTGTTGAGTTCTTTGGGTTCTTTATTTTAATCTGATATTCTTTCAAAGGTGATTTGGAACTTAACTTTAAATAGTAAAGATAAAATCTTTTGGTATCATTTTATTCAGATTTGGTATTTATAATGCATTATTAACACATTTACAAAGCTTTATATAGTATCTGTAATGCTTTATGATTTGTTTTCATAGATGAATGTAACCACACTCAGAAAGTGTCTCAGAAAGAACATACCATGAGCCTTTATAACACATATGTTTTACCTGTTTATTAACATAACATAGAGACCAGTGATATAAGATCTTATAACGCTTGTGTTAAACAAGTGCTTTTTCTGAAAAAGACTTTATAAGTGATCATAACTGTTTATAAAAGCATATAAGCTCTCTTTACAGGCATAAAGTAAAGCATTGTTATTAAATACCTTTTTAAATGAGACTGCTTATATTCTAGTACATAATGACTTACAAAAAAACAGATAAAAGCCTACAAATGCTCGTTACAGATTTTAAGTAAAAAGCAATCATCTTGTTTTAAGTAAGAACGTCTAAACATCCAAAGAATTAGAAGTTTAAAAACGCTCATGTTATAATGCATTATGTCACTTTGTGTTAAAAAAACGTTATGTTTAATTGTTATGACAATATATGACTATGGTTATGAACATTTATGCATATTAACAAAGGCTTATGACAAACGTTATAATGTTAAAAAATGTTTTAATAAAAGAAAAACCCACAATCGTCACACTTGAATCTGATAATAAATAAAAATGCTATGAAAATGAACAAATGAAAGTCAGATTGAAGTCAATTGCTTAAACAGAATTAAACAGTATTTTACGTAGTAAGACTATTTGTGACATGGCTTAAATCATAAAATGTCAAAACTGTTATTACATGTATAATATTTATTATATGTTTAAAAAAATGCTAAGGCAATTTTACAGTATTTAAACAAATTATACTTTTATAAAGATCAAGATAGAGTGCAATTGTTTAAGAAAACCAAGCTGACACCAATCAGATCTTTAGTTTAAAATATTCTAACAGGTATTATCACAAAAGACTATATTTAAATGAATGTTTGTGGATTTTTGCTTAAACCCCATTAGGGGAGTCATACAGTATATAAACCAATTAAACCTTGTATTATTTACATCAACCTCAGGTCAGTTCAGTAGGTTTGACATCTGCAGAACTAAAAGTCAAATTAATTTTGTAGCAGCTATTCAGAATATTGATGCTGTCTTAGTGAGTTGCGTCCTGTTTTTTCTTGGTCTCTGCAACAAGTGTTTTTAATGACAAGGCAGACATTTATTCAGTCAAAACTATTGATTACTTGGTAGTAATTTCAAGGCTGTTGGGCATATGTTAGAAGCTTAAGGTTATTAAAAAAAGAACTTTGAAAACAATATTGCTATTACATTTCCCGTGGTCTGCTGCACATCAATTCAAGCCAAACATGCACGTGCAAACATACACATACACATTAAATCTGGAGTCAGGTTCCTTGTGTATTCAGGCATTGTGTTCATGAACAACCAACAGCTGTCAGCAAGCTTAACTTTTGAACCGCAAGAGCTTGGAGGAACGCGGACCAGTTTATGAGTTCAATCATACTTTAAGAAGATAAAATATATTCAAATGGATTTTTTGTTCAGTTGATCACATAATATACAAATATCCTAGAGGATCAACGCACCGATATGAGGGGAACATTCAAAGTACACAATGAAAAGAACCCAGTCTTCCACCTCAAATCTAGGATCTTCTTGAACGTCTTCTCATATTTATGTAAACTTTTAATTATGTAAACTTTTAATAGACCCCTTCCCCCACCTATTACCAAAGGGACAAATTGTCTCCAATTTGGCCAGAATAGATCAGTCTCAGATGGCTGGATTACATCAGCAGCTAGCCTTGGCAGTGATGTGTGCCTAAAGATGAGGCTGTAACATTAGCATGAGGAGAAGAATTCCATTTCTTTAAAAGCCATTCCTCTCCGTGAGAGACCAAGCTTTATCATCATGCTCAGGACAGGCAGAACCCCTTGCAGGAATCATGACAGCCTAGGCCTCTTTCTTCAGAAACTAGCTTTCCATCTTTCTTTCCGTGACTCTTATCATTTGCTGATTGCATGTAAAACTTATTCTGCGCCTGCCAGAGCACTGGCAGCAAAGAGTTATTTCTAAATAATTTGCAGGATGCATACAAAACCATATGTACACACACACCCTTTATTTACTCCATCATCTATCAAGAATGAATGCATTTCTAAATTTTGCATTGCAGACTTGACAATTTACCCAAAAGGAACAGCTGTGCTTTTAGAAAAAACAAATACTTGTCAAGGACAATGCAGAAAATCTCACAAAACACTTTACATTTTCAGCTGAGTATAAAACTATACAAAAAAAAAAAACACACAAAAAGCATGTAAAGCAAACTTACGGTGCAAAATTTTATGTTTTATTAAAATTTTGGTAACACTTAACTTAAATCCGGTATTCATAATTCTTTATAATATTTGTCCCAAGCCTTTGTTAATGTCCATACAAGGAAATAACCACACATAAAAAGTCTTATAAGTATGGCATAGGGCTTTATACCACAAAGTGGCATAATGCATTATAAATTATATAGTTTAACTGTTTATTAACTTACTATAGAGACCATTAAAATGTTTATGTATAATGAGTGCTTTTGTCCAAAATGACTTTATAAGTGCTCATCACTGTTTATAGAAGCTTATAAGCTCTCTTTAAAGGCATAATGTTAAATGATGTCATTAATTACCTCTTTGAAAGAGACTTTATATATAGTAGTACATGATGATTTATAAAAGCTTATAAATGCACTTTATAGACATCGGATAAAGGGTGATGATCTTGTTTTAAGTAGAAATGTTTAAACATCTAAGGACTCAAAAGTTTAAATAAGTTTATATCATAATCCATTATGTCACTTTGTCATTATGAAGCCTTATGACAAATTGTTATAGCAATTTTTGACTATGATTGTAAACATCAATATACATTAACAAAGGCTTATGACAAAGGTTATGAAGTGTTATGAATACTTAATAAAGCTTTATGAATGCACTTATAATGCATTATAAATATTGGATAAATAGAAAGTGTTACCACAATTAGTAGGTAAGTAAAGTAAAAGTAAGTTAACATGTACTCCACTTGAGACTTTACTTAGTTCAGGTACTCATTTAGTTATATTGAAATATTTCTGTATGGGCACATTGAATTTTTTCCCCGAATAAGTAAAATTTTGCAAACAAAAGAAGATTTTTTTTACATACATTTAAAATAAAATGTCGTGTTTAACTATTTTATACGTAGAGGATTTTTTTGACACTATAATGTCACCAGGACGTCCAAACCTTTAATTAAGACTGTAGAATGATTCAGTTCTTTATATAAAACACAATCTTAAAGACCTTTAATTAGCCCAACCTTAACATACATGCATTTACAAAACACAATCTGAAATGATGAATCATAATGGAATATGGATGGAGCCAAATGTAATGTGATATATATTTCTTAACACCACAGTGTATGTATTATTCTGTGTGCTTGTAAAACCTTTGGGAAATACCATTTCCTGTGTCAGCAGAAAATGTCCATGTACACAGAAGGAAATTGTTATTAAGTATGGTGTGGAAAAACTTGGCTGCCCTGCACAAAGCCCTGACCTCAACTCCTGATCTCAACATGTTTGTGAGCCAGGCCTTATTACCAATATCAGAGCATATCCTCCCTAATGATCTTGTGGTTAAACGGACGTGAATCCCCCAAACTGTGCCCGGTAATATGATCTAAAGTGTCTTATAGAAGTGGTGGCTGTGTACTGTATACTTTATAAACTACAATATTTAAAATTATTGCAATGCTAAAGAACAAATGAAAAATTATTTTTCAGCCACTTTTTAGTATAAAGGAAAGTCTGATATAGAGTTTGATACGTAATGATTGTGTTTTTTTCAGCACTCGGGTTTGGGCTAAACAACGTACACTGCTGAAGTTCCCTGTGCTGGTGTTGCAGAAGCAACCCTCCTTACAACAGATCAACCTTCCACATATCACGTTCCTCACATTTTAGTTCTTAATAAAATTATGAAGCCAAATTTGTAATTGGCCTACCAATCAAACTAATGGCAGTTTGTAAATGTATATTATTTCACAATTTAAAATCTGCAATATGGGGGCACAGTGGCTTAGTGGTTCGCATGTTCACGTGGGTTTTCTCCAGATTCCTCCCACAGTCCAAAAACATGGATTCCAGGTAAATTAAATACTCTAAATTGCCCTGTGTGGATGTGTGAGTGTGTGCCCAGCGATGGATTGGCATCCTGTCCTGGATGTATCTGCCCAGCGCAGATACAGAGATGTTCTTCCTTGGATGGGCATGGGGAACCCCACTGCGAACCTAGTAGAGGAATAAGCAGAAGATAATGAATGGAACACTCTACATGCTGTGAGTCTTGCCCCAACTTATCTAGGCTGCATACCAATCATTAGCAGAACCTTAGGTAGGTGCATTAATTACCTCCAATTACCCTTCAGCACCTTCTTTATCCCCACAGGTGTTGTCTATTCTTCTACACCTTACATTGTTCTTTGTGCTGCTTCTATAGTTAAGTGTTTGCAGGGACTTGAATGGAACAGATACATTTATTAAGTTATATATGATTTAATTGTTAAAACTGTCAAAATGTTCTTATTCTGAATGAAGTGGTGGTAATAGAAAATAAAATTAAATAAAATTCTTCCTTTTCATTATGTTTATGACATAAATGCTTATTTAAATAATACAGTATATCATCATCCCATGCTGTGCATGTGGTCAACAAGCATTAACAGAAACTCTACTGTAACTTCTTCTTTTCTTTTGCAACCGTTTCAAATGTTCTTTGTGTCATTTCTCTAAAAGTCTCTTAAAGAGGCAGATATGAACCCTTAGGCTAATTAAACAAAACATTAACATGTTATCCATTGATTACAGCTTTTAAATGAATTCTGCATTTCTCTGGTTACATGTAATTAAGCCTATACTTAATTATTGAATCTTATATTTATAAACTTTTTAGATTTTCTGGCAACAAATTCTAGTTTTAACAAAGTAATGTTCAAAACATGAGCAATTTACCCCAACATTTTTAGAAATTTCCCACTATTAATCTCAAAGTCCTCTGGATTAGAAGTTTACAGAGACCAAAATGACAGTGTCTTGAAACAGTATGGAAAGTTTCAGAAAACAAAGTTATGATTTCAGAAGCTGCTGACAGACTATCATTACTACAGGTTATAAGAGCGGTACCTGTGGCAGTACTTTAAGGTCTACCTTCAGGGTCTACCTGCCTCTTCGGTTGACATCATGGGGAAATCAAAACAAATCTGCAGACACATCAAAAAGAAAATTGTGGACCATAATAATTTTGGAAAAAGCCCGAGGAGCATTTTTCTGCAAATGCCTTGAGGTACCACTTTCATCTACTCAAAACAATACACAAGTTTAAACGACAAGGGACACCATAGTCGTTATATTGTTTAGGAATGAGACACATGTTCTGTCCTAAAGGTAAATGGACTTCATATAGTGTTATTTAAACACGTTGTTGTTGGGTTTTTTAATGAACTTGAATATATACACCCAATCAATCTACATCTTAGTACATGTTTAAAGAGGATGAGTCCCCCACTGAGAGCCTTGGCTTTTACTTTCTGTCCAATGTATAGTTCATTCAATGTACACTGCTCAAAAAATAAATGGAACACTTAAATAACACAACATAACTCCAAGTCAACCACACTTCTGTGAAATCAACCTGTTCAGTCAGGAAGCAACACTGATTGTGAATCATTTTTACTTGCTGTTGTGCAAATGAAACAGCCAACAGGTAGAAATGAGAGGCACTTAGCAAGACATCCCCCCCCCCCCCCCTATAAAGTAGAGCTTCTGCAGGTGGTGACCACATCCCTTTTCTCTGTTCTCATCCTTTCTGGCTGATGTTTTGCTCACATTTGCATTCTGTCAGTTCTCTCACCATAGAGGTAGCGGTGTCTACAACCCACACAAGTTGCTCAGGTAGTGCAGCTTATAATAATTTTATAACCAACCTGCGGGAAGCACGGTGGCTTGGCAGTTGGCACGGTTTCATGTTCTCCCCGTGTGGGTTTCCTCCCACAGTCCAAAAACATTAAATTTGGTAACACGGTAATTTTGCTGCTCTAAATTGCCTCTATGGTCTGTGTGTGTGTGTGTGCCCAGAGATAGATTGGTGCCCTGTCCTGGGTGTTTCTGCCCAGTGCCCGAGACATTCTCCCCTAAATGGGCATGGGAAACGCCGGCGACCCTCGTACAGGATTAAGCAGAAGATAATAAATAAATGAATGAACCCACAAGCTTTTTTCCTCAACCTGCGGTTTTTAATAGATCTTTAAAATTCACTGATAAAATATGATGCAAAATGTAAATACCTGACTGTGGGATAAGGGGGCTTAAAAAATGATCTCTCTCTACAAGTTTTAGTTAGAGTCACTATTCAGACTGCACTTCTATAGAAGCTGAACTCACTGAGAAAAAATAATTAGCTAACAATAAGCCAGCTGTGAACACAGCTGGTATGAGGCAAAGTAATGAAGGCATGTCTACATGAATTGAACTACCATATGCTTGCTAATAAAAAAAGACGATGAAATAAATGCAAGCAAGCAATCAGTTACAGTTTATTTATGGAAACATGTAATATACAATTATATATAACAAAAAACAATGAACTGAATTTTGTCCTGGAATCATCTACATTTGATGTAGAAATTGCTACATTAGATGTAAGTACTAAAATAATGCAAATGTACATTAACATACACAATTAGCCGTTTAATGGTGGCGTCAACAGAATTCGACTTTATAAAAAAGCGATAATTCTACTCAGCTAAAGCATTGCATGTTGGCTTTGGCTCTCTCCATCTCATGAAGAAATTTGTAGAACTGGGGCAGAGTCATTTCTACAAAAGAGAATTGAAACTAATATAAATTATAATACTTTCATATACATCGGAATAAATCATGAATATTTTGAAATAGTTACAAAAACAAAGAGAAGGATCATTATATTATAAGGTTTTGCTAGGAACGTAAATGTGGTTTTTCAATTCACCCGATAAATGCAACAGCTCTCAATCAATGTTTTAGTAAAATTAGTAAGACAAAATATCTGGTGTAATGCATACACTTTCTAAAAATGTTTTCAAATATTTATCCACATGTATGCGT
>JAOUQT010000033.1:16292398-16305195 GCA_025769995.1 Xyliphius kryptos
AGGTGTGTGCTGACTCCAATTTAACATGAGTTTGAATGTAATTGGTTAAATCTGAACACAGCCACACCCCCGGTTCTAAAAGGGTGTGCACACTTATGAAACCACATTATCTCAGTTGTATATTTTAACTTCAGCTCCATGAAATATTTCAGTTTGTTTTTCAATTGCATTGTACAGGTTATAGGTCACATTAAAGGTGGAAAAATATTTGTCTTGCTGTAATTTTTACATCACAAAAACCTGGCATTTAAAAAGGGGTGTGTAGACTTTTTATATCTACGGTAGATAAATATATAGAAAATTTATATTCTGTCTATTGATTCTGTTGCAAGATAACTACAAGTGTTAACTATTGTGCAAGCTATGTATTTGTGTTTTGTAGTGTGTGCAAAAGCATTAAACCTGTGCCGATAAAGTAGCATGTCTTGTGCATGCGGCCGATGAAGAGCTCCAGACCAATTATTGCATAGATTATTATGACAAAGAGAACAAGAAGAGAGATGTGCAGTAAAGGAACCATAGCTTTCATAATGGAGTTCAGCACAATCTGCAAACCTGAGAAGATATAAAGATCCACATGATTAAATCTCACCTTTACACTATTAGAAACTATTTCAAGAATGTAGATAATACTGTACAGTGACCGATTTAGTATGTGATGTCATTTCATTAGTAATAAAACCTGCTTTTATACATGCAGCTAAGATCATAACTTCCTCGACTTTGCTCTAACTTAAACATTTACTGTAAAATAACCTTAACTTTGTCCATAGAGATGATTCAACCTATTATAAAGATGTGAATCTTTTCAGAGTCTTGGATTCTTAGGCATGTCTCCATGTTATCACTACTGAATGGGATACAAAATAAGTCCCAAAAACCCTTTGCTATGGTATGCGCTCCGTGGGATAGGAAAAGGCTGACTGTGCATCCTAATTTCTTGACAGCTCTTGCAGTCCCATGGAGACAAACCCCTTTTTTTCAGCCTTTTGTTTTTTTCTACCAACTGTGCTATAAATGGTGCTACAGTCTATAAGTTAGTACATGCTGTACATTGGTGATGGGACAAACAACACTGGTGCGTCAGCACTGTGCCAGGCAAACAAAAGTGAAACCCTGTATTGGTGCGTGTATTGCTTTTAAAAAAATTATATGACCGATACATGAAGTTTGGATGTGCTGGACCAAATTGTGTTTATACGCAAACAAACTGTATTAGTTAGTTAAGCATTTACACAGACAAGGTTATAAGAAAATCTTAAACTCTTCTCATAAAAAACTTAACTCAGCAAACAAATTGGGCAAATAAAATTATAAAATTATGAGATCATATTTTAGTAATGTAATGAGTAATCGGATGGTGATTAAATATTTCACAGGTTGATGTGTTTGCAGGATGCTTTTTTTAGGGTTGCCAGCTGTCTCAGTGTTCCCGGGACTGTCCCGGTTTTTAAGAGTGTGCTTAGGAAAATGTACTCTACCCAAAATATCCTAGTTTTTAATAAAATACCCCTCCAGCCCGCTCATGACGCAAACACAGTTAGCATCCCCCCATTCTAGCATAGGAAGCGTACACAGTTAGCACCCCCAACCGTTAGTGTCTCAGTTTTTCCATTACTCTTTTATTTTGTTTACCTGCAATGATTTTATAACTACTGCAGGGGTACAATTGAGTGACCAAAACAGTGTCAACATAGTGCTGACACAGTTTGTCTAGTGTGTCCATACACTCCTTGAGGTATCATCATCCCATCACTACTGTACATACATTAGTCCACACATTGACATACGTAACTGGTTCGTATATCAGAAAGGGACAGTTCCAATTAGAAACCTTATAACACCTGTGTAATCATTTCTACATTGCATCGTCTCTTCTTAAACACGCATTAGTTATTTATATATGCTCCCAAAACACACACACACAAACAGGTACTGACTGGGAACTCCTGAGACAAGTCTGAGAGGTCGTAACACTCTAAAGGCTCTGAGTGCTTTAACATCCAGTCCTCCTGGTTTTCCTGGCATGTGATGTGTTTCTCCAGATTTATGGGTTGTGGTCTCCAACACCACACTGAACAACCTACAACACACCAATACACATGCAAGAAACCGCAACCACAATCACAAAAAAACATGTTATAGCATTACACAATAACAGATAAGACTATTTACTTTGAAAATTCCAAATGCAGAAGTGAAAAATCAAAAGGGATGAGGAACAAATGTAGAAGTAGATGACAGCAGGAAAAAACTGGGCCAGTAAACATACCGAGAGCAACCGAAATATAGTATACCAGCTGAAGAATAATAAATAATCAAGTGATAGATAACATTAATGGCCACACAAATAGTGAAAATGTCACAAAGATTAATTACCCCACAATGACGATGACAAAATCCAACAGGTTCCAACCGTTGCGGATGTAGGAGCTCGGGTGCATGACGAGACCGTAGGCCAGAATCTTTAGGAATGTTTCTATGGTGAAGATGATCAGAAAGATATACTCCACTTGTTCCTGTTAACACACATAGAAGTTCTGGACTATTATAATAATATCCGAAAATTCAAAAACACAATTGCTTTAAATAAAGACTTTGATTTAATGATGTTTCTGCCTATTTACATAATGAATTTAGAGTTCCAACTGAGATTTTCTTAAAAAATCCTTCTTCACTTAAGACCCGGATGCTCTAATGCTAGTTTTCATTAATGAGCATCATCAAATTCTCCAGAAGAATTGCATCAGATTCTCCAGGATATACATTAAAATTCACCAGCTAACTATTATACAGTACTATCAGAAATATCAGAAAAGAGTTAGACAGTGTAATAACCGCAGAGTTTGAACATATCATCATATACAGTGCATAATATCATCAAAAGGTTCAGAGAATCTGGAAGAAACTCTGTGCGTAAGACAATACTGGGTGACTAAGATCTTTAGGCTTTTAGACGGCAGCACTCAATACTTAGTTGGGGCTCCTTGTGCCTAAATTACTGTAATGCGACATGGAATGGAGTCGATCTGTCTGTGGCACTGCTCAGGTGTTGTGAGAGCCCAGTTTACTCTGATATCAGCTCTAAAGTATTGTTGGGTCTGGAGTATCACATCTTCCTCTTCGCAATGCCGCATAGACTTTCTATAGTGTTAAGGTCAGGTAAGTTTGCAGGCCGATTAGGAACAGGGATACCATGGTCCTTAAACCAGGTTCTTGTAGCTTTGACACTGTGTGTAGGTGCCAGGTCCTGTTGGAAAATGAAATATGCATCTCAATAAAGTTGGTCAGCAGCAGGAAGCATGAAGTGCTCTAAAACTTCCTGGTAGACGGCTGTGTTGATCTTGGACATCAGAAAACACAGTGGACCAACACTAGCAAATGACATGGCACCCCAAACCATCGCTGACTGTGGAAACTTTACACTGGACTTCAAGCAATGTGGATTCTGTGCCTCTGCTCATTTCCTCCAGACTCTGGGACTTTAATTTTAAAGGAAATACAAAATTTACTTTCATCAAAAAACATAACTTTGGATTACTCAGCAGCAGTCCAGTCCTTTTTGTCTTTAGCCCAGGCGAGACGCTTTTGACGCTGTCTTATGTTTAAGAGTGGCTAGACACAAGGAACGCGATAGCTGAAACCCATGTCTTGCATACGTCTGTGCAGGGTGGTTCTTGCAGCACTGATCTCAGCTGCAGTGCAGTCTTTGTGAATCTCCTCCATATTTTTAAATGGTTTTGTTTTCACTTTTTTAAATAAATTATTGAAAGAAATCAACTTTTCCATGATCCAGACGACGTCTCTTTCAGGGAAGACCATGCATTTTCCAACATGACAATGCCAAACCACATACTGCACAATTTGTTTAGTCACAATTTGTACTTTGTCCCAACTGTTTTGCATTTGGGTTTGTATAATAAATTGACTGTTAGTATAATAATTCACAGTACAACCCCTTTAAGTACAAGTTTTATGCTAGTCTCTCATCTATTTTCACACTAAGACATCTTTAAACAAAATATGATTTTTTTTAAGAATACCCACTAAAGATTCTCAAGAAAGCTTTTATTAAGATACTGAGATATTCTTGCTGGGCTTTCGGTTTTATATTCCATTTCTGCAGCAATGCCCTTCTGCCCTTGAGCAGTTATTTTACTCAAAGCAGCATGGCATCTTGTAATCCTGTAAGCTGTAAACATAGACAGCCCCCAACCACCTGGGAATTGAAAGCTTAATAAGAACGGAGGTAACTATAGAAGTACTTCACCATGCTGGAAATGTAAAAGTGATTCTGAATCAATAAAACGGTTTTAATAAATTACGACTTTTTCAGATGTACCTCAAGGACTGCTGGAAAAATCCTGCAGCATTAGTATCAAGGGTTTCTCTGTGGCTCCAACCACTGACAAGAGAATGGGATGCTTGCTCAATTTATCCCTATAACATGGAGCAGATCTCTGTGGCCAACCTTCACAAAGTGATGACAGCACATACAGTAACATGGCATGATATGTAATTATCATGAAGTATTAGAAAAACACTTGATTTCCTGTGATGCCACTGACCTTTAATGCCTTGGGTCATTTTACAAAAAGTATATTAGTATTCATTTAAAATGCACTCCAGTAAATATCAATCGAAACACAGCTGGCTTGTTTTGATTAGTTAAAAAAATTTAACAAAAAAGGATCAATCTAAAAAATAAAAGTATATTTAAAATTGTTTTTTAATCAAATGTATTCTTTAAAAAAAGTACAAATAAACGATTAAATTCAAATGGATATTTATTTGTAAAAGATACATCTTCATTTCATGTTTAAGAATTAAATGAAGGCATGATATATAATAAATATATTAAATATTATATTTAATGTTTTTGTATAAAACAAAATAAAAACGCTAACAATGACACTAAAACTGCCTTTATATTACAGTAAATGACTTACCCCTTTGATCTGCTTTTTCACACAAAGGTATAGATAATATAACAGACTTTTAGTTTCATCCATTGAACGCCTCTATAGGAAGAACCATAATAATTAACACATTAAACTTATTTGGCGCCTTTCAAGATACCAAAATAAAAGAATGCGACTGCCATCGTCAAAAGCAAAAGAAAAGAAAAAAGGGCTCAGAGATGTTATATAAATATTTATTTATATGCACACACAATATATCCACCTTCCTTCTCTGCATCATGTCATCCAGTTCTCTACTTTTCTGCGACCAATCCAGTATGGAAGAACAATAAAGGATTTGCATTACAGTTTTGGAAAATGTTTTACGCTGGACGCCCTTTCTGACACAACCCTCACCATTTACCCGGGCTTGGGACCGGCACTAGAAATACACTGGCTTGTGCTGGCTAGAAATTCACTGGCCAGCTCTAATGGCTTGGTTTTCATACCAAAAGAATTGAAAAAACTATTCCCAGATCTCTAAACTAAATGTCTCAAGTCCACCTTAATGTTTAATTCCTTAAAATGAAAACTATCAAATGTCTTTGCTAAAATAAAAAAAAAACAACATTAGCTTTGTTGCTAGCCAGGTCACCAGCTCATTTTTCTTGAAACTTGAAACAAAGAACTATCCCAGACTTGAAATGTTTCTATTTCATTGTTAATCGACAAGAGATCTAGCCTCTTTTACTGTCTGTTAATCAACATGCAGAAGCACTACAGCCTGCATCCAGTTCAGCCAACTGCCCATTCACACCAAGATACGCTGTGTTTCTGCAAAAGTGACATCGATAGAGCATTTTACTAATTAACATCTTTCTTTGCAGCATGGAATGCAGCGCCATAATGAAGCCCCATTCAAATCCACTCAAACTGCACTTCAGTCGGTTTATATAGAATGAATAACCATGGGAGTGTATAAAATGTTAGGAAGGATTCTGAACAAATCAGCCATGATGTAAAATAAATTATAAGATTTTGCGAAATTTGCAGCTATGTAATTGCAAGATGCTATAGGAACTAGAAATGTGAGTACAACATACTGTATGTAACAATTTTAGTGATATTTTAGAGGAAGCTGAACTTCCTCTGTAGTGTTATAGCAGAGGCATTTATTAACAAGGTTTTATTCATATTACACAAGTTGGCTGATGGGGAATTTTGCATCTCAAATTTGATCTGAGAAGGCTGAAGAAAGCACATTACCCACCTATCCTCACCATATTCTACAGAGGGGCTATAGAGGGCACCCTGAGCAGCTAAATGACGGTCTGGTTAAGAAATTGCATCGTTATGGATCTCAATTCCCTGCAGCACATAGTTAGGACAGCTGATAAGATCATCCATCCAATGTTGAAGACTCTCACACACACTCTTTACAATACATCCATCTGGAAAAATGTTCAGAATCATTCTGGCCAACAAAACCAGACTGTGCAGCAGCTTCTTTCCACAAGCTGTTGGACTACTCAACCAGGTACTGAACTAAACACGCCATCACACATACATCAACACTCACTAGTTTAGAATAAATAAATAGCCATAAATACAAATACATATACATACTGTATTTACTTGCTGCTGCTAAAATAACTTGATCACATCCACTTATATTCCATCTGCTGCCCAAAACGAATTCACCATGTTTACATACAGTATGTGTATTATGTTTATATTACTATTCAGTATTTAATTTCAGTATCTTACATGCAATTTATTTCATATACAACTAGTCAAATTACATTGTCTCCCCTCAATTTATTAACAATTGTCCTGCGTTTTGTGTTATTATATTTGTGCTTTTGTACATGTTGTCCTCCACTCTTGCACATGTTCACACTCGTTCTGTAGTTCTGTCTGGAATGTCATTTTATTCATAACCTGGGAGAGCATGAAAAGACAGAACAGAAACAACTTCAGGCCATCCTGCCCGAAAATTGGGCCCAGGACCTTTTTGCTGTGAGGCAAATGCATCTCCCATAAGCATTTAAGATGAATGAATAAATACCTATAATAATGAACGATCAGTAAGATTTCAGAACATTTGTATAATCTAAAAATTTGTATAATGAGGGCAGTCGTAGTAGGCTTGTGGTTAAGGAACCAGCCTTGCGACCGGAGGGTCCCCAGTTCGATTCCCAGTAACGGCAAGTCACGGCTGAAGAGCCCTTGGGCAAGGCACCTAACCCCCAGTTGCTCCCCGGGCGCTGTGTAGGGCTGCTCACCGCTCTGAGCACGTGTGCTCACTTCACCAGTGTGTGTATATGTGTGTTTCACTGCACGGATGGGTTAAATGTAGATTTCATAATCTACAGCTAAAAGAGTTCATTCATTTAGAGTTATTCTGATTATTTTAAGATAAAAAAAATACTTAGTAAAGTAAATTGGCTTCAAATTGCGCAAACAGGACGTGGTAAATTTAATACCTGAAAATTGGTCATATCAACCTAATGAATTCTGTGCATCAATACAAACATCTAGACAAAAATACCTTATTCTCTGACTTGATGCAAAGTCCTGGCAGTGTGAAGATGTTCATCAATTAATCTATTCCAGCTAGTCAGATAAATTGCTGCAAAAACTGTTATAACATCTCACTGTACAACATGCATCACCTACAGGTTAGACAATGAAACTGAAACACCTGTCATTTTAGTGTGGGAGGTTTCATGGCTAAATTGGACAAGCCTGGTGGCCAATCTTCATTAATTGCACATTGCACCAGTAAGAGCAGAGTGTGAACACCATACTAATAAATTATTGAGGTCTAAAACCAGGTGTTTCAGTTTCATTGTCTAACCCCTGTATATATATATATGATAAAATAAAATAAGAAATAAAATGTGAGAATTTGTGGCTATTCTGCAACTATGCACAGTAGTAGAAAGTACCAAACACCTGTTTTTCTGCCTAGAACAGCTTCAGATTATACACATGACTAGTAATATATAACCCAATATTTGAAGTGTTAAATGTATATATTTCTTTATTTATTAATATTCAAAAATAATGGTAATAACTATATAATAATAACATTCTTTCGGCCTCTCCCTTTTATCAGGGGTTGCCAAAGCGTGTCAATCTTTTCCACCTCACTCTGTCCCCTGCATCTTCTGCTTTCACACCAAAATATAATAAATAATAACATTATATATCTAAAATAAGACAAAACATCATAATCCTGACCAAAAATGGAAAAAATGTTTTTAATTTATTTCCTTTTATGTGCTAATTCTTGTTTCATATAATTTAATTTAATTTTGTCACCATCAACATCTTTTGAAGTAAATGTACGTTTTCCACTTCAATTTTAAGAAAAATGCTAACACTATTCAAAAGAGGGCTAAAATTAGTTTTTATAGCACAATGCTATGCGCATCTTGCTACTGTAACACTTATAAACGATAATTGAAACTTATAATATATAAATATAACCCTCTATTTTTGCTATATTCCTGCATACATCAATTATCATACTTTTGCGCTACATGTATGCTTTTGCCCTACATGTAGGCTTTTGCCCTACATGTATGCTTATTTTCTTTATTGTTTATCATATTTAACCACTCATAGGGTCAAACATTATCAGGCATACTGCATATAACATAATTATAATTATTATAATCAAGCATATTTTGTATCCAGCATCATTTGATTTCCTGAATTATTCATTGAAGAATCACAGTACTAAGAGGCGCCATCCATATTACCACTGTCTCTCCAGTTTCTCTTTTCATTTTAAACAGTTTGTGGCATGAAAACAGGGAAGAGGAAGTGTCATTTGCAGACAGGATGCAAGGGCATGGGAGGCAGGCACCTCATCGTCCTTGAGCACTTTAATAGTGGGTGAGTGTCACGTGGAGGGTAGAG
The DNA here is from genome assembly GCA_025769995.1 of Xyliphius kryptos. NCBI lineage: Eukaryota > Metazoa > Chordata > Actinopteri > Siluriformes > Aspredinidae > Xyliphius > Xyliphius kryptos. Next base: position 16,301,230 of record JAOUQT010000033.1, read on the forward strand.
CCGCTTCATCTTTGCCAGTTTCCTGTCCCGCTGGCATCATCCCCAGGCACTCTGGGGAGAGACTCATGGCACACAGACTCGGAGAGAATCCCTGATTGACGTCATAGTCATTCTGAGTGGCTGGAACTTCCTGTGTGGTGTTGAGAGAAGTGTTGTATAGGAGCCTTCAGCTCTTTTCCTCTTGAATGACCAGTGAGTCTAAAGGGAATTTAATTGAGCCTCAAGGCAGCGTTATTCCAGTGTACACACATTTAAGTGTAGAACCTGACTAAATGCATTTATTTGTCTTTATTATCAGTGATTTTGACATGATACATAATTCGGATGTACAGATATGCACGATTTCACTGTAATAACATATGTAATATTGTGTAAAATCTCTGTAAGCTTATTCAGACTCCATATTGACAGTTCACAGTAGATCTCTTCCAACGACAGTATAAGCTTAATTTACTTATATCAGGTGGGTTATATTAACTTCAGCCTAAAGAGAGTTTGACTATGAGGAAGCGCCAGGTCATGATGAGCTGTTTGCTGATTTGTAACCACAGGGGATGTGGCCTTCTTCACATACATTAATGTGACAGCGTGCATGCAGATGTTGGGGGGAAAAAAAACGTGACTTCCTAAATGTCAACAGCAGGAGAAGATCCCTTAAACAATATCTTTTAATACCTTACATACTTAAACATGACTTCTTATAAGTGTGCAGTCATAACATTCCCTGCATGCACTGCTACCTATCAGCAGAAAAGACTTAATATTTTATAATAAAAGACAAGACATGATAATATATGGCAGAAATATGAATATAAAACTGCTGCTTTGATGGCATCAGTTGGAAATATTTCCCCACAGGAGTGTGTGGGAGTAAACTGCATGCTTTGTCAATCACCGTAAAATGTTTCAGATGGCATACAGTTCATATTTAAGCTTATTCAAGCCTGGTCTATCCATCATTAATGTCATCATATATGTGCTTGTACAACCATTTTATAGCTTATTTACAAAGCTGTGTTTCTATATTGATTATGTATATCATAATTCCAAAAACCAAATCTGGATTTTCTTTATATTCAGGATATCTCTCTAGGAAGTAACTACAACAGATGGAAGTCCTGTATTGCTGTCCAGACAGAAACTTTTTTGTATAGATTGGCATACATTCAACTTTTTTGGAAGCCAACAAGTGAAATTCTCATGCATTGGATTTTGGCTTAGAGTTAGAACACTTTCAGTCTTAAGCCAATAAATGCTCTTTTTTTATGAGAAGCTACTGCAGAAAAGAGGAATGAAGGAAATTGAGAGGTTCTGAAGGTGAAATAAACCATGCTGTGGAAAATTGTTAGGGAACAAAGATCAATACTTTGATAACTGATTAACAGAGTGTATGACTAAAGAATATTGCATGCATGTAATTGTATTGCTTTCAACACACTGACAACATGTTTTACGTTGAATGCACAGCATCAACCATCAGCATATATACACTATTACAAAATCTGAACATGTAACTAACACCATTCATAAGCATACACTGTAAACCTGGATAAGATCATTGTACTTACAGCATTTGAAACAAGTGATTGCCTCAAAATAGGTAAATAATACATACTAGATAATATTGATAAAATCAGCTTATGGTAGAGAATAAATTGGACTGACAGCAACAATTTGTAATACAATTATTTGTACTTAGAGTCTGCTCTAAAGGCAACCCTTCAGAAGGATAGATAGATAGATAGATAGATAGATAGATAGATAGATAGATAGATAGATAGATGCATTCACACAAACAGACAGACAGACAGACAGACAGACAGACATACAGACAGAATGATAGATAGATAGATAGATAGATAGATAGATAGATAGATAGATAGATAGATAGAAATACACATGCATTCACACAGACAGATAGACAGACAAACAGACAGAAAGACAGAGAGACAGACAGACAGACAAACAGTCTGTCTAACACGTACTTACAGTGGAACACGTACTTAGTCTGTGTTTACAGTTTGTAACTTTGCATTTACTAGTCTGCATAAGAGGGAAGGAAAACATTGCAAAAGTCTGCATCCGTGTCATTTATCAGTCTGGTACAGTACTCATTGTTGCAGGTCCAGACCAGCCCTTTTTCATGTGATAAGTGATTTAGAGCGAAAGTTGACACAAACAAATGGCTCATACAGGAATTGACCAGGAAGTGGCACCGACATCAAACAGAACTCTGCACAACAATAGTCTCGTGCGCAGTCATTCTCTACATTTTTTCTACTCTTGTAGCCATGCACAGATGACATGCAATAACCTCGGAAAAGATTTGTCATTCAGCTTTCCACAATGGGACAACAAGACAATGTTAATATGTTATTTCAGATGTGTATTTCTGCGAGACTTCTTGAACGTAGACTTCCTAGTCTCACGGTGTGAATCAAGGACACCTCCCAGTCTCAGAAACTCATATTGTTATTATTATCATTAGCTATTATTATAACAGCATTTTACAGAAGCCTGACAACTGTCAAGTCACAGTACAGTTTGATTTTATTTAAAAATTTTTAGAAATACAGTAGGTATATCTAAGTTATACAGTGCATTTATGATGCTTGTGTATTTGCACGCATACTTTACATGAAATTATAATGTTTATACTCTTCTTACTCTTAAGGATTGATGCTGTTTATCATGCTTCTTTGAGATTTATTTGTCATTAGTACACTTTTATTTATAAGGCAATACTGGGACTTCTGCCTTCTTACACCTGCACCTTAATTATTCTTAGCAATGTTAAATCCTATTCTATTCCTGTTCTCAAGATCATCTGCTACTTTCCGTCCCTTTTGCATGTACAAACTCAGGTAAAACTGCTTTTGTCTATTCTGCGCTGTATAAATTGAATTTGTTACAGAAAGATTGGAAATTAACTGATCTAATCTTTTTGAGCATTCCACAATATGCACTTTTTTATAATTTATTAAAAATGTTTGTGTCTTATATGTGTTAATATGTAATTGTGTAATGTGTTTGCTGCTTTTTTGGCCAGGAATCCCTTGGCAAAGAGGTTCCTACGCTCAATTCGATATTTCCTGGTTAAATAAAGAATCTAATAAACACTTTGCTCCCAGTATCTTTGTTTTACTGTAATAAAACATGTGTATCAACTTTAGTCTTGGCTTGTGTTGTATTAGGGCATTTTCTTTCAGATAATCACATGTGTTAAATGTTGAGGGTAATTACATTCATATGAACATGTGGTTTTTCCAAAAAGGCATTTCTTACTGATATGTGTAATTACTAATAACATTAGGGCCCTTACCTAATGTTTATCTAGCTGTGCTATTACTGAAACTTCAGAAAAGTTCTATATAAATAAAATGTATTATTATTATTATTATTATTATAACTTAATAATGTTTAATGTTATTGGACAAAAGCATACACTGTAAACCTGTATAAAAGCATTGCACTTACAGCATTTTATTGCCTTTAAATAGGTAAATATGGTAGAGCTTATGGTAGAGAATAAATTGGACTGACAGATACAATTTGTACTACAATCATTTGTACTTGGAGTCTGCTCTAAAGGCAACCCTTCAGAAGGATAGATAGATAGATAGATAGATAGATAGATAGATAGATAGATACTTAGTTTGTGTTTACAGTTTGTATTTTTCCTATAGGTAACTTTGCATTTACTAGTCTGCTTAAGAGGGAAGGAAAACGTTGCAAAAGTCTGCATCCGTGTCATTTATCAGTCTGGTACAGTACTCATTGTTTCAGGTCCAGACCAGCCCTCTTTCATGTGATAAGTGATTTAGAAAGTTGACACAAACAAATGGCTCATATTAGTATTATTATTATTATTATTATTATTATTATTATTATTATTATTATTACTTAATAATGTTTAATGTTATCGGACAAAAGCATACACTGTAAACCTGGATAAGATCATTGCAC
>JAOUQT010000033.1:16308414-16320458 GCA_025769995.1 Xyliphius kryptos
ATAAATGAACAAACTATTTGTTACAATTGCTACAGACAAACAAGACTTTGCATGCCTCAGTTTTGGCAAATCATTGAAAAAATGCAGTGCTGTCATTCATTCATTATCTTCTTCTTATAGGGGTATTTTATAGTATAGGGACTTCATGTTTTTGGACTGTGGGAGAAAAAACCCACACACACATGGGGAGAACATGGAAACTCTACCCAGATTAAGATTCGAACCGGGAATCTCTAGCACAGAGAGATGAACGTGCTAACCACTAAGCCACCGTGCGCCACCATTTACTGTCTTTTGTAAGAAATGATTAAGTGTCAGTAAGACCAGCTATAGGTCATTAGATCGATGACCAAAAAAATTTGTAACAATTAGGATAAATAGCCCAACTCAATAAATCAATGTGCGCAAAAAAACTGTGCATATGAAAAACACTTAAACACATAAACCTGCTATTCATAATGCTTTCACAATGATTTTAAAGAATTCCTATTGCTTTGTAACACTTGTCATAAGCCTTAATGCACTTATAGTTTAATAACTACAAACACAAATTGACATAATGCATTATAACATTTGAATCATTCATTAACTTATTGTATAGGCCATTACATTTACATTTAGTTATTTAGAGGACACTTTTATCCAAAGCTGCTTATAGGTATCAAAAGTTAAATAAGTTCATGTTATAATGCATTATGGCACTTTGTGTTATAAAGCTTTATGTTAAACTGTTATAACAATTTATGACTATGATTATAAACATCTATGTACATTAAAAAGGGCTTATGACAAATATGTTATGGAACCTTTATAAAGCTTTATAAATACACCTATAATGCATTATGAATACCGGATTCATAGAAAGTGTCAAAAATAATTTTTTACTTATTCATTTATTAATTTCTGCATAAATTCACGAGTCATAAAAGAGAAGCATCTCAAATAATTAAAAGCAAAATATTAAATATTATTTATTAATGATACCCATCTTTGTGAACCTGTGAATAAAATATACTTTAAAGGCGAAATAAGTCAGGTGTTTTCAATCATTGGGCTGGCAGTTAGATTGTAAGGTGTATCTGGTCTTATGTAAAGAACAGGGATCGAACAAATTCTGTTTGTGGAAGTGTGGCATGAAGATTTTTGGGGACCATAGAAGAACACTGATCATAGTAAGTTTCCACATATAATAATAAATATACTTCATTTAACATGGTTTTATGGAACAATTTTTATAGCCAGTGCAATTACATTTTATGTAAGTGCAATGTTTAAGAGCTACACAGCATTGCACAGTAGGAAATATGTTGAAAAATGTTGTAGTATTCTGTTAATAGAAACAATTACCCTTTCGATATTTACAATTTGCTTTTTAAAGGACATAAATCTGCATTCACTAGTATCCATCACAAAAGAGGAAGGCATTGGAACAGTCTACATCCGTGTCATTCATCACGCAGGAGCAGTGCTCATTGTCCGTGCAGGGCCAGACTAGTCCTCTTTGATGTGACAAGTGATTTAGAGTAAAAGTCGACACAAACAAATGGCTCATACAGGAATTGTACAGGAAGTCACTCCAACATCAAACAGGGCTCAGCAAAACAATAGTCTGGGATATGATCCTTTTTATATGCAGAAAATATCACTTTTTTCTTGCTATTGTGGCAATGCATAGGTGGCACAATACCTTCGGAAGAGATTCGTCATTCGGCCTGCCACAGCGGGATAGTAAGACAATGTTAATGTGTTATTTCAGATGTAGATTTCGAAAAGACTACTTGACTTGGATTTCCTAGTCTCTTAATGTGAATCAAGGACACCCGTCCCCTCAGAAACTCATACTGATTACAGTGCAAAATATCATCCTATAACAAAAGCAAATACACTTGACAAAACACACCACCTATAATCATTCTATTATATAAAGCAGATTCATTAATGAAGCAGATTTAGTTTTCCTAAGATTAAGTTTATATATTTTCCAAAATTATTTTAAAAAAACATGTTGATAATTAGCACTAGAAGTTAAATAAAGTACTATGTTCTGTTTTTTTTATGCTTGCAAATTTATGCTGTAAAAACTGTATTGATATTGTACATATATCTGTTTTTTTAACCTGTCATTAAACAGTGCCTGGAAGGCTGTGTCCTGTAAAAATTTGCAGTTGAATAATAATTTTGATTTGTTATTAGTGTAGCAATTTGATAATTTAGTGATCCATGACATTTCTGACATGATTTTACAGTATTAACAAACACAGTTTAAAAATGTTAGTTTTACTTATAATATAACATAACACTGCTTTTAAAATGCAGTATAAAGAACATTATATATTTATATATATATATATTAATATAAAACATTACAGCAAAAATAGTACTAATGGCATGAAAAACAGCGAAATATCTTCTGTATATTACTCTAAATGTTACTCTGTCAGAAGCCTTTTTAAATGCACTTAGATGCTTAGAATCACATTCATAAAGTGTTATAAATAAAGTGCCTGAGGTTGTATAACGTGAAAATGACATTATGCGTTATAGAGTGTATGTTTTAATTGTCCAATAACTTACTATAAAGACAAGTATTATAAAGTTTTAAAAAGTTTGTGTTGACCTACAGCTTTCTTTAAAAACTACTTTATAACTCTTCATGAAGACTTATAAGCTCTATTTCCCAGCATTGGGTAAAGTGTTGTCGTTTATTATCTCTATGAAAGAGATTACATATATTTGAATGTACATAATTACCAATAAAGGATTATAAATGCTCTTTACAGACCCATAATGCATCATGCCACTTTTTTAACTAAAAATATTTATTTTAATTTTGTTATAATAGTTTATGACTGTGATTATGAACATTTCTTTTCATTAACAGATTATGACAAATGTTATGAAGCATGGCAAAATATGTTACATAATGCTTTATATGTGTTCATAATGCATTAAAATACAGGATAAATTAAAAACAGCATATTTAAAATGTTAACATTCTGATGTTCTGATGTATTAAAACACTAACAGAAATAGAAATCTACGTTTGCATAAGAAGGCATAAAATAAAGATAAAGGGTTTTAAATAGAATTTTAAATCTATTTAATTGATTGATTTATTTGATCTTATCCAAGGAATAAGCGGAAGATAATGAATAAATGCATGATCTTATCTACATCTATCAAAATTGTTCTCTTTTATGTCTGAGCTTTTCACACTGATGGATTTTCAACCTGTGCCCACATCTTAATAAGAAATAATCATTCATTAACCTCATGGTTCATTTGTGAATTGATTCTTTTGATGGGCGGTTGCGAGTCTAGGGCTGTTGCCTCTCCCGCTGCAGCTGGGTCAAGCCAATTGGTGAGTCCCATAATGACCTTAAATGGATTAACTTGGCAAACACGGCTGAGAGTTCCCTTTTCAATTACAGCTCCAGTCATTTACATGAGGTGAAGCAGAGCACCAATAATCCAGATCTGAAACACACTGGTCTTTTGGGAATTGCAGCCTAGAGAACTTCACCCCTCACAAAGGCAAAAACGTGGGGGCGGGGATGAGGGATGATCAAGAGAGAGAAAGAGGTTAACATGTCATCTTGTAATGTGTTCCCTAAGGAATAAGATTTTATTGTCACTAAGCTGTGGACAAAAGAAGAGTTAATCAATTTGGTAATTCAGTACAGCTGCAATGAATCACTGTGTTTGCTTTAGTATTGTATTAACTACTGTCTTTCTGCACTGCCCCTGCTGTAAGCACTGAATAAAAAGAGCAGTCCAATTATTTGTTTAAAATGTTAAATGACAGGCTGGAATGAGGGAACTCATTTTTCAAAATCTTTTCACTCAGAGGCACTATGTTTAAAATTGTGTTTGGTAAATAAATTGGCATAAGAGCAGATGAAGGAGGTGGCAGACTACCGAATTTGATGAATCCTTGGCTTGATGGAGAGGGAACTATAATTTGATAATGATGACCTAGTCTAACTCATTGCGCTTGTGTAAGCACGACTGTCGCCTGTGTCCATCAGTGGTGGCCGAAGGTCACAAGATAATGATGTTACACCTGATAATAGAGAAGAAGTGAGACAGGAATCAATAGCAGCAGATCTCACTCTCCTTGACCAGGGTGGAGGACAACAGTCCACTAAAAAAACAGTTCAACATTCAGGTGAAACTCTTTCATAGATAACACTATGTTGTAAAAAAATGACATTACCTGTGAACTAATCAATATTATATTACTGCTATTTGTCAAATAGCTGTTTTTTTTTTATAGACTGGTAAATTGATCTGAAAAGATTTATAGGCTTCGATGTCAGAGACACCCTTTCTACAGGTGAATCACATCTGATGTCAAGAAACTCTATAAATTCATTTCAGTACCCAAAAATAGAACATTTAATAAATTTGAAATATTCTGATAATAATAATAATAATAATAATAATAATAATAATAATAATAATAATAATAATATTGTCCATCTATCCATTATCTTCCGCTTATTCCTCTACTACGGTCGTTGTGGGGCACCCCATGCCCATCCAGGGGAGAACCTCTCAGGTGCTGGACAGATAACTGTAGGACAGGGCACCAATCTATCGCTGGGCTCACTCACAAACACAATATACCTGCAATCCATGTTTTTGGACTGTGGGAGAACCCAGAGAAAACGCAGACACGGGGAGAACATAGAAACTCCACCCAGAGCGGTATTCGAACCAGGAATCCCCAGTGCTAAGAGACGAACATGCTAAGCCACCATGCTGCCTTATATAATAATAGTAATAATAATAATAATAATAATAATAATAATAATAATAATAATAACAGAATGCTTTGTTGCTATTCAGTATATAAGCAACTTTTCTAGATCATTTATGTACATATACTTATAATTTCCTATATGAAACATACCTGTCAGATGAATGTTGAAGTATAAAGTATGAATTATTACTGAGTCTACTAGAACATGAGCATCTAATACCTGCTTCTAATTTTTAGAGCCCCACAGCTCCTTTTCATTTATATTTATTTGTGGAATTTGAACCTTAAATACTGTATAAATCCGAATTGACATAAACATTATCTACTTCTTCATTGTAATAATAATTATAATCATTATATATTTTTTGCATTGTACAGCTGCATGTTTTTTTGCTAAATAAAGCGTTTTTGTTCTTTTGCCCACTCATGAAAGCCTTTTTGGACAATTTGGTAATTTCTCTTCAAATCTGTTGCAACTACATGGAACAAAGTAAGCTTAATATATTATGGCCTGTGGAGAATACTGAAGTTATTGAAGGTGGGTGTAAATGCTGGGGAGAATTTTCCAGTATAGCTTACCTCTGCAACTATGGCTAGGGCTGTTATTCACACAGAGTTTACACTGTTCCAAGATCCTGGACAATATATCACAGAATCAAGGTCAGCTGTGGGTTTACCACATAAGAAAAAAAAAAAAACCCCAAAAAACACTGAAAGTCTTACCGTGCAGTAACTTGCCATAGCAAAGTATTAAATCCAAATGTCATTTTAGTATTTAGATTGCACCTAAGTTTTTAGCAATTATTAAATATATTATTAATATAAAAAGAGAGAGAGATTTTTGTTTTTACTTTTAACAACAACAATGTGTAGTTAAAGAATGCCCCGCGACACCACACTGATTTAAAATTGTCAAAGTCTTTCATACATTTGTAAAACATTTAATCTAAAATTCTTGATATGACCAGATTGCTGAAAATCCTAATCACATCAGAGTCTGCCATTTGTGCAACTTTGTTGACACTTAAGCTTCTGTTTTTTGACATACTTAAAATCAAGGATAAAAAACCTGTAGTGTAAAAATCACATTAAGAGCTTTTAAAATGATTAATAATGGATGTAGTCTACATTTACATTTAGTTATTTAGCAGACGCTTTTATCCAAAGCGACTTACAAGTAACCCAAGAAAACAGGGTTTATAAAGGACCCTGGAGCAATGAGGGTTAAGGGTCTTGCTCAAGGACCCACATTGGTAACTTAAGTGGACCTGGGATTTGAACCCACAACCCTTAGATCGGTAGTCCAACTCCCTAACCACTGAGCTACCACTCCCTAAAACAGTCTAAAACAGTTTAAGAAGGTGTGAAACATGGCTTCTCTCTGGTGACAAAAAGGACACTGGTCAATAATAGCTGGATTTACAATAAAAATAAAAGCATTTATCGCAATAATATCGTGAAGGATTTATTTTCTGGTTGACAGAATTCTACACTGATCAGTGTTGTAATTAGGAGTGTCTCTGTAGTGCATTCTTAACCAAACATAAGCTGCTCTGAGCATGAAATGCAGATGGGGAAAATACTTGATATTACAAAGACAAATTGCAAGCTGGACATTAATCATCCAAGGCTCTCATCAGCAAAGTCCTGCCCTGTGCGAGACAGACGGAACCCTATCCGGTTGACGCAAGTGTTTTGGAAGAGCGAGTTGTTCTCTAATGGCTGCACAGTTTGATTGCTACCTTGGTGGGGAGGAAATAAAAATGCTCAAAATTTGATGGAGCACCAACTTTAAACACAAAGCAGCAGGGCATTGAAAAGTGAGAAAGAAAAAAACACACAGATATATAGACCAAAGTACCAGATTCGGTTGCTCAGGGAACTTAAAACAACAGATGACAGGATCTTCCTAAATATCAAGACAGTTAGGCCCTCATTGCATTCCCATGCATGACTGTTGTATTTTATCAATGGAAGCATTGGTATGCACATTTACGTTATGAGTTATTTCTAGAGTCTAGAGAAAGTTATCAGATTGATGTTATAATTGGTTTCGTAAGTTTGAATCGGTGTGTAACTATACTATATACTGAAGTTGTAAAATGACTTTTCCTCCTGTTACTACTACAATATTAAGTTCTGCTAGGTACAAACTTATTTCAAACTGCAATTTGATTTATTTTAACTTTTTTTTTTTTTTTTACTAATACAATCTCTTAAAGGTTCAGTTGAGAAGGCCAGGTAGTGCCCAGTCCATCTGAACTGTCCACACTGGCCACATATGTTCTACATTAGAGTGGGAACAGTCCTTTGAGCTCCACCCCCACGTCCCTGAGTGGTTCAGCCTGTTGACAGACAGCTTCTGATTCCACATATGTTGACATCCAGAAAGCGTTACATAGCCTCTTTGATACTGGGTGATTTATTGGGCCTTGGCACCAGTTGTGAATGTCTTCAGCGACAGAGAGGCTCGTCTGTGTAAGCGGATAGTGTCTATCAAATCGCAGGCCAGCAGCACAACAAATGCTCAGTCGTTTCCACACATTATTCAGGATTAGGGAAGCCATGCCTTCGGCTAAAATCTGTGTCCTGAATACTATCATGGCACATTTGCAAATTTTCTCCTTATAATAACTAATTCAATGATCACGTTGCTTGGTTATAGTGTGCACAGACATATTTACTCTAATGTACATAATAATTCTGAAGAACTGTATACATCATGAAGAACTGTGATACATTTACATTACTTTTATTTCTTGGATAGATTGTCTAGGGCATTCTTTTGTAACAGTGCAATGTATAAGGCCAGTATGATGTATGCCAGTGATGTAATAAAACAAGGACAGTTTATTCAGCATGACAAAATATCATTCCACTGAAACTATTTAATACTGAACTGTAGTTCAAGCTGAGGTTAAAGGCTGAAAGTCTGTAAAGAGCAATAGTCTCCAGCCAGGTTTGTGAGGCTGGTCAAAGGTCAAAGCTGTGCCACAGGAGTTATGTTAATGGAGACATGCCCTCAAAGCACAGTGGAACAAGAGATGAATCGTTATATGCACCCCTCCTCTTTTTTCTCTCTTTAGCCAATAATAATAATACCTTAACATTATACAATAATAATTCCAGTAACATTGCTGGACTAGTGATGAGTACTACTAATCCGTTTGTTTTTCTGGGATGAGTCCCAAAGCATGCGGGTAAACCGTATGCTGCATATCATATATATACTGTATATGTAAAGTGAATTTCTGTAAGCTGTCACCTATGAGCATAAGTTTATTATAAGTGTCTCCCATTTGTACTTACTAGACAATGTTTAAAATAAAATACTAAAAGGAAAACATCAAGAGTTAAGAGTTCCTATAAGAATTTTACTGGGTGCCAGCAATTGTGCCAAACAGGTTTAGGTTTACGTATTTGTTTAAAAGAAATAACATTTACATTTTAAAAACAGACTTTAAAAAAAAGTATACATTCAAAGCCTATTTTTTATTTTTATGTCCATCTGCAAACTCACCAAGTTCTGCTCTGCACTACAAGAGTTCAATTGTGCAATAAAGTTTGGTCACAGCTTTAAATTTTGTATTAACTACATGCATTTTTTAATAAGACACAGGCATTCATTTTATTATTTATTTGAGATATATATCTACTTGGGCAGCACGGTGGCTTAGTGGTTAGCACGTTTGCCTCTCAGCGCTGAGGATTCTTGGTTCAAATCACAATCTGGGTGGAGTTTCCATGTTCTCCCCGTGTCCATGTGGGCTTCCACAGTTCAAAAACATCGATTCTAGGTAAATTGGGTGCTCTAAATTGCCCCATATAGTGTGTGTGTGCCCAGCAATAGATTGGCACCCTGTCCTGGGTGTATTTGCCCGAGACGTTCTTCCCTGGATGGGCATGAAAAATCCCCCACCTCCTGCGACCCTCTTAGAGGATTAAGCAAAAACTTATGACTGAATAAATATGTATCTACCTCAGTGAGCCAAGACATGATTAAAAAGCTGTCAATCAGTTGCATACAAAACAACATAAATGCATAAACTTTACAGTAGATACCTCAGTCTCAAAATGTATTAATTCATTCATTATCTTCCGCTTATTCCTTCATGGGATGGGGTTCCCCATGCCCATTCAGGGAAGAACGTCTCGGGCACTGGGCAGATACACCCAGGACAGGGCGGCAATCCATCGCTGGGTACACACTCACATACACAAATCCACACACACATACACATACTATAAAGGGCAATTTAAAGCACTGAATTTGCCTTCTTGTTTTTGGAATGTGGGAAAAAACGGAGAACCCGGAGAAAGCCCACGCAGACACGGGGAGAACTTGTAAATTTCACCCAGATTGGGATTCAAACCGGGAATCCCCAGCGCTGAAAGGCGAATGTGCTAACCACTAAGCCACCGTGTCACCCAATCTTAAAACGTAAAAAAATAAAAAGAATATAATTTGATCACTTTTTGATGGCTGGTTTATGAAAGTTATGGATTATATAAGCAATTATTATTTTTTACTAATTTACCCCACTTTACCAAACTGGTGACTGTTTATTCACCGTAATACAAATGTGGTTGCTGATCTCTCATTAGAATTCTAAACTTGGTGGTCTATTTGTCATAGTATCTGCTCTCACTCCCCATTTCACACTTGACAAATAGATATAATGAGCACACATAAATGAAATAAAGTCATAGGTTAATCTAGTATCAGCGGTATCATATTAATAAATGCCAGAAAAGAAGACTGGACCTTTTGGCAGGCGTTTTGCATAGCACACAGTTGTGCTGGATTAGTGTGTGGTATAATTATACCATAAACCAATCTCCTCCACTCAGTCTTAATACTAAATAAACACATCTCTGCCCCATTTACTTCTCATGTTCTAAACCAAAACAAAATAGCTAAACCAATTACCTAATAGAAGCTTTTGCCCCACTAAATATGGATTGATAGGGATGTACACACATGCTCTCGCAAGGCTAATTAGCTATCAAATTACACCGGCCGTAAGCAAAGGAATCCCCGGCTTCTTTGCTAACTGTGCTGTTCTGAGTCATTCTATTAAAGCAATACTGTCAATTTAGTTAGATACCCAAGTTTGGTATTGACATCACCTTTTAACTAAAGGGTCGGCATGCAAACAAGGTATTTACGTACATCAGGGGATTCTATAATTATATTCCAAGTGCATATATGAATATAGGATCATCATGGTCATTCTAAATAAATACTATATCATGAGTGGACTGTAGGGCAATTACTGCAGCCGTGTTCAGTTGGACCTGACACTTTGTACTCGGGCAGAAAGGCATAATTGACAGCAAAGGAGAATTGTTTGACAACTAAATTTGCATTATGATTTTTTTAATAGCATTAATTTAGGCAAACGTGTGACACCACACATATCTAAAGACTGATGAGTAATGAATATAGCATGAGGAGTTGGCTCTGTCAGCAGTCAGGCATAGTGGCTGAATAGATATGACAAGCTTGTGAAAGAAAGATGAGACTAGAGACAAATCAAACACACCATGAAGCACTGAAATGGCGAGAGCGGTGGTGGAGGGGTCGAAGATGTGTGAGAGGGCTTTGGTTTCAAGAGCTGCCTTTCAAGTAATAAGGAGTTACTTAATTAACAGTAAGATTTGTAGAATGAACATTAATTTTTTTATGAATAATAAAACTAGTTTCTTGTAATTTCATGCCTTTTACTTTTGTATTAATTATTTTGTGCCCATTATATAAACATTATTATTATTTTTTTTTACTAGAACCTGTTAATCAGTTGGCGTACAGATCTCTTGTTTGTTCTGATGCTACTCTAAGGCCCCAGTTGTAATCCGGGACCAATTTGCAAATGGCACTGAGCTGCTATTGTGGTCTGTGCTTTGAGACCTTGTGTGTTTACTTGTGGCCTCTGATAATTAGCCCAGAAGTAATGACCATGCTATGTTGACAGCCGCTGCAACCCAATCCTACTTCTTCTTCTGCTGTTCCACCCCATCCAGCAACTGCAGGGCTAGTTGTGTCAGGTCTATTTTTGCCCGAGGTACTACTGGCGCCAGCCCCGGGGACCTGCACAGCAGGAGCTGACAGGGCTGGCATGCTTATTCACCTCTTTGCCCTCCTGCTGCTAGTATAGAAGTGAACCAGGAACCCTACACTAAGAACACTGTCAGAATAGGGTCAGACCCAAGGCCATCCAGGGCTGCAGTAGGAGACATCATTCTGGAATTTCTCTGTAAAACCTGTTCATGGAACTTGGTGAACTGGTGTTTTTGGATCTGTAAAAAGTGGGTAATACCATACAAATCACTTTGAACTATGCCATGTCAGAGGTGATTATTATTACATATAAGATTCTCAGATCAATAGATATCCGCAGCTGGAAGTTACACCTGCTCCGTGTCATTCCTCAGGCTCTAATTACCATGTGGCCTACTTTCTTTGGGTACTAAGCTGTACATGATGTGACTGAAGCTACTGCTATCTCTAAAATGTGAATAATGGGCTTGTCTATTGAGCACTGAAAGACTTATGAGATTATGATAAACCACATGCATCTTCATTACATCCAAAATAACTAAAAGAATTTAGTTCCTGCTCGTAGCACATGGATAGTTTTTCAAGCGCAAGCCTTGATACTTGATTTCTTCTACTCTTTATTAAAACAGTAGATTAATAAAATTATTATATACTGTATAAGGTGGCACAGTGGTTTAGTGGTTAGCATATTTGCCTCTCAGCGCAGAGGATTCCCGGTTCAAATCCCAATCTGTGTGCGGTTTCCATGGTCTCCCCATGTCCGCATGGGTTTCCTCCAGGTCCTCCTGTTTCCTCCCATTGTCCAAAAACATGGATTCAAGGTAAATTGTATGCAGTGAATTTCCCCATATAGTCTGTGTTTGTGTGTGTAGCTGTGTAAGTGAGTGTGTGCCCAGTGATAGATTGGTGCCCTGTCCTGGGTGTATATGCTCAGCGCTTGAAACATGCCCAGAATGGGCATGAGGAAACCGACCATGACCTTAGTAAAGGATTAAGTGGAATATAATGAATGAATGCATGAATGATATACTGTATTATTAAACAGTAGTTATTATATAGATGGCGGCACGGTGGCTTAGTGGTTAGCACGTTCGCCTCTTAGCGCTGGGGATTCGCGGTTCAAATGCCTATCTGGGTGGAGTTTCCATGTTTTCCCCGTGTCTGTGTGGGTTTCCTCCGGGGGCTCCGGTTTCCTCCCACATCCCAAAAACATGGATG
>JAOUQT010000033.1:16344335-16361387 GCA_025769995.1 Xyliphius kryptos
CACACACACACACACACACACACACACACACACACACACACACACACACACACACACACACACACACACACACAGCCACACACACACGCAAAACACACTATATGGGTCAAATTTGAGCAGTCAATTTACCTTAAATCCATGTTTTTCGACTGTGGGAGGAAACTGTAGAATGCGAAGGAAACCCATGCAGACACATACAGAACATGGAAACTTCAGCCAGATTGGAATTCAATCCTCATGTTAACCACCAAGCCACTGTACAGCCTCTTTTCCCAACTTAACGTGAAATTTTCTAAGGTCATAATAAAATGCATCATAATGATATGCTAAAATACCACAACAATCAAGCACCTTGGCATCATTCTTGTACCATGTTCAAAAAAGTCTGATCTGAGATCAGGTTCCATAGAATGATCATGAGATACTGTTTACTCCACTCCTCTCTACCCTGTAGTGTGTCAACACAACTGTAGCCATTCTTCCTTTGTGAAACAAAAAACAACCAAGTTATGATTGTGACAGGACTGGAAAACTGGGGTTATAATGGCACAGTAGTAAAATTAATTAGTGAATTAATTAATTTATTGCTGCAAGCTATACACTGATTTGCTAATAAAATTAGGTCACAACCAGCAAAACATACCCTTTAATATATACGTCCTCACTGCAAATTGTGCCAAGTTACCAATTACAGATGGATTCAAAGCACAATTGCTAGCACAACATACTATTTCAAGTTATTCTCATACAAGGAAAGTTGGCAAGGCAAGATTATTTGAATCTTGAATAAATATGAATAAAATAAAGATTATAAAAGAACGAAAAAAAGAGTAAAAGAAAATATAAATAAATATTTGAAAAAACAGTAGTTAGTAGTGGGTGGCATGGTGGCTTAGTGGTTAGTACGTTCGACTCTCATCACTGGGGATTCCCGGTTTGAATACAAATATGGGTGAAGTTCCCATACTCTGCTCGTGTCCCCGTGGGTTTTCTCTGGATTCTCCAGTTTCCTCCCACAGTCCAAATACATGTATTTAAGGTAATTTGGCTGCTCTAAATTGTCTCCATAGTCTGTCTGTCCCAAGCCTGGTAGAGGTAAGGGTTGTGTCAGGAAGAGCATCCGGCGTATAACACTTTGCCAGGTCTAATATGAGAGTTCATTGCTGTGTTGACCCCTAGTTAATAAAGGGTGAAGAAGAAGAAGTCATTTTTGACATTTGCTTTCTTCCTCGGGTTTCTTATATTGGGTCAATTAAGACATTACCATACATTTACCTTAATTATTTTTATTTTACCAAACCATTTCAAAAAGGAAGTTTGCTTTTAACTCTGAATTAAACTGTGCCTAGACCACGTTATTTGGAGCTGCATATCACATGACCTATAAGTTATACTGATCAAGGCAGAATTTGCTGCATTTGGTTGCTTGGTGGCAGAATATACAACTAAGAACAAATAAATCAGGAAAACTTAAAAGTGAAAGGATACTTTTTAACCTTTACATTTTTTTTTGTGTTTTCTTCAGCCATAATAAAATAGCCAATGCTGTGTTTTCCAACACAAGTAAAGGATGGGGTAATTTTAACCTGTGTCATAAAACAGAAAAGTACAGTGCTAAAATAAAAATGACATTATTATATATTGCAGATGGATTAATAATATGTTAATAATCCCAAACTACCTTTTTCTCTTTTTTAAGTATACGGCAATTTAAAATTTGTATTATTATTCAGCTCCAAATATTTACTACAGTGTAACAACATGTAATACCAACCTGACAGATTTTATTAGATTTTTGTAACTACAAAACATAAAGTCGTTTTTTTCATTATGTGTAAATAATTGGTTGGTCCATATATATGTCAATTGACAGTATACAGTATATAATGTTGGACATCAAGGGAACAGCAGTGATCTATCTCTTTAAACCCTGTTTCCTGGTGGTGCCGTAATTGTGCACGCTATAAAAGCTCACTTCCCTCCAGAGGGCCTTCATGCTTGTTTACATCAGAGAGCTCTGATGTTATAATGGATGGCCAAAGCCTTTGAGAGGGGCTCCTCTGGAATTTTATGCTTTTTTAAGTTTTAAACATGGTAAGGCATACAGCTGGCAGGTACAGTAGAAATCTGAGGATTATTGCTTTGGGCCGTGGATGGATTACAGGGTACTGCTGTGGCATAGGATCCCCATGACACTTTGGCCTCACTCAGCCATCTGAGGCTCAAAGGAGCCCATTTTCACACCATGTAATTTAATGGCACAGCTCAAGTTAGGCTAATCTTTCCAAGTACAATTGGATCTTGCGTGGGGTGTGTGTGTGTGTGTTTGTGTGTATGTTGTTGGTGGGCTGAAGCTAGGCATTCACCCTCTGAGGGAACGCAAATATCCTATTGATCTATTTATGGATAGTGCACATGCTCAAGATCACATTTGGATGTTTATTGGTTGGATAAGAGATAAAGGGGAGTGTTACTGCTCTAACGAAGTGCAATACAAAAAACTTATGAGTAGATAACCCATTTTAATTTGACATGATTTGATTTTGGGTTTTATTGATCTTATGATTTTATTTTATTTTATTTGGTTTACTGTCTTATTGCTGATATTGTTTAATTTATATATTGTTTTGTGTTGTATTGCTTTTGTGCAGTACTTTAATGCAGCCCTTTTTGTTTTGAAACTGCTTTACAGAAAAAAAAAAATAGCTGCATATCAAACTGAGTTCTTTGTGTATTTAAAATAGACATTATGTGCATTGTGTTCATGGGGTCAAGACATTAGCAGTACTGATCATTTGTGAGCAATATATTGTGACAGCTCTGTTATGTACAAATGCCAAAGATTTTTGGAGGACTTTCAAAGAAATCTGGAACAACTATGAGCCTTATGCAGAATTATAATTGCAGGTGAACAATGTATTCAGGAGGAGCATGTTCAACGTCCTTTTCGTCACATAATCATCTATAAGTTTGAATAGGCTATGGGAAGCCAAACTGATGGCAGACACAATCGCACACTGATTTCCTGTGGCACTCTAATGATGCCGGGAATGTTGCACACTTAAGCAGCCTCAATCGCATACGGATATATGAACTTACTATCTGACCCCATGAAATGTTCACTGTGGAGCTCCTTCTGACATGAGTACAAATTTATCTTTTGCCTTAGGATGTCCACGGCTACAAGCCTTTGGCATAAAGGCACATGTGTATTGTCTGTTCTCTCTCTATCTTCTCACTCATGGAGCATAAATCGTTTGAGTTCCTGAAACCGCTTTTACTAAAAACCACATTTAAACAATAATGTGCAATCCCTTGAACATGCATACCTAATTGTACATGCAGTTAGTTTCTTATTATTTCAGTACATACCTTTAAAAAAAACAGGATCGAATCAAAGACTATAAAGTGCTAAAAAAAAAAAAGTTTTCTTTGTAAAAGTTACAAACTTGTCTTGATAGACAGGGCTCATTGTAAAGCCCGCTCAAACGCGAGAAACTCTGAACTTTTGGACTTTTTGTAATATTGCTGTAAAAACACAGACAGAAACAATTGCATTTAATCAGAAGGTGAGAAGAAAACAATTTAATCATATGTGTGAGGTGTAGGCGAAGTTATGATCAGCTTTTATTTTTGACAGGATCTTCATAGGAGAAGTCTTATGTGATTTTTCTCAAAGAAAGTAGGAAAAGTAGGAAAAAAAGTAGGAGCAAAAGGAAAGCAAAGAAAACAGAGATGTTTCTGTTTGTTTTTTTTATTTACCGAAAAAAGGTAATGTTATGAGGAAAAGGCAGTGCGATCAAGAAGTGGGTCTCTTCCCTGCCAGTGCAATAACTACATTAGATGATGGATGAGACTCCAGGGATAGTGTTTCTCTTCAGGCAATTATAGGCTGTCTAGTGCAGGAGTTTTTTTCAGTTGTCATGTTGGATGGCAATTTCATTAGCTAAGATTAGAGATGGATATGAGGAATCGTAGAACATTATTGCACTTTACTGCCTGAAAGAGTTGCCTTGTCATACATGGCCTGACAAAATTTGACAGATGTATTAAGAAGTGTGAGACTCCGAAGGAATCTCAAAGACCCTCCCTTCACTTTAACCCCTGACAATTTATGTTACACTTCTATGATGCGGTACATAAAGATGTTTGACAAATAAATACAAAGATGTGAGTAATCTGTAAAATTACTTTAAAAGTATTGTTACTGATTTTAAGAAATCACTGCTGGAGCATTTGTAAGCAAATTGTAAATTAATCATTTAAAAAAATCATCAGCTCGCATAAACCTATAAGCTATTCTGGTAACAATTTAAATCCGATATTCATAATGCATTATAGCATTTGACAGAAGCCTTTGTTAATGTACAAAAATGTACATAATCATAGTAATACATTTTCAGAACAATTTGACATAAGGGGTGGCATGGCGGCTTAGTGGGTAGCACATTCGCCTCTCAGCGCTGAGGATTCCCAGTTCAAGTTTGCATGTTCTCCCCGTGTCTGCGTGGGTTTCCTCAGGGTTCTCCGGTTTCCTCCCACATTCCAAAAACATGAAGGTAAATTGAATGCTCTAAATTGCCCCATATAATGTGTGTATGTGTGTGTGACTGTGTGAGTGAGTGTGTACCCAGCAATGGATTGGCGCCCTGTCCTGGGTGTATCTGTCCAGCGCCCGAGATGTTCTCCCCTGGATGGGCATAGGGGACCACCCCGCGACTCATAAAGGAATAAGCGGAAGATAATGAATGAATGAATGAATGAATGAATGAATGAATTTGACATAAGGTTTTCATAACACAAAGTGACATAATGCATTATAATATGAACTTATTTAAATTTTGTATTCTTTGGATGTTTAGAAATGTCGTTTAATTAATGACAGAGATAATTAATGACAGCATTTTACGCCTTTAAAGAATAAGTTATGAGCACTTATAAAGTCATTTTCAGAAAAGGCACTTATTAAACACAAAAAGTTATAAAGCTTTATGTCGGTGGTCTTTATGACAAGTTACTAAACAGTTAAAATATATGATATATATGATATATGGCTATGTACATCTAAAAATATTAACAAAGACTTATGACAGATATTACAAAGCATTATGAATACCGGATTTATGCTGATTTATGCTGATATGAATACTAATATGCTATATACAATTCTAGCCTTTTGGTTATATAACATTATGCTGTCGTTCTAATGACAGTACATCATTGCATAATTTATTTAATTTTCCAATTATATAATCATCATAAAACCTTTTAGATTGTTCCTATAATATTTGCCAAACTTAATTTAATAATTAAAGTGGCTACAGATGCTTTTGCTTCACCTACTGCAATTGATCTGTTTTCACAAGTATAATCTTTGTAAAACTAGACTATGGACATAATTGTGCATGGACAAATCTTTTGTATTGTCTTATATGAGTTTCCGGTAAGTTCACAATAAAAAAAAACACACAAGATTTTGTTGTCATTTCTGTGTTTTACAGTGGCGATGAGTGGGTATAGTTTGGACCATAAAGAACAATAAAGAACAATTTGAAAATCAGTCCAAAATAGTTAAATAAGCTAAAATAAGCAAGTTTACTTTACTTTTTTGTTGTTGTTTTTTCCCCTGATAAAAGCTTTGTGGAAATCTTGCAATATAGTTGTCTTATCTGTAGACCAAGCCATCTCAGCAATAAATTCTGAACGTTTTAAAGTTGTCATTGACCTCATTGTAGCTTTCCAGAACAATATCATCCCGGCTTTATAAATGTATGGAAATAAGACCACCTTTTTTATGGCAAGTGTCCTATTCCGTTTAAGCATGGTAAAATAACTGAACATCCTCTCGCAAAAAGGAGGAAAGCAATAATCAGCATCTGTAATATTTATCGTTTACCTACAGTGACCCTAGAGCTTTTAATCTCCAGCGAAAGCTTTAAGGAGGTGATAAGCAGTTCTGGCTAAAAAAAATACCCTCTCGGCACATTTGGATATCCCACAAAAGTAATGGCTAAAGTGGCATGGCAGACCTTCCCGTTCAGGAGAGGCAGCCCTAATGAGGCAAATAAAAACAGATCTAGAGCAGATGCTTTTAGTCAAGAGCCTTCAAACCGCAGTTTTCCCCTCCCTCCTTTTCCCAGGAAATGTGTGTTGGCGTAGCTGTCAGCAGTTCCGAGATGCTGATAGGGGATTTGCAAAACACTTAAGATTAATATTTAGGAGTAGTCTGGCAAGACACAGCTGTATGCTGGCAACGCTCGCCCTCCGAAAGAGGTATGCACAAGACAAACAGACGTTTGATGTGGCCGCACACTGCAGCCCTGACAGACTTGACAGCCTAAATGTAGTGCTTTTTACTAGGGCTTAATTGCTGTTCCCTTTTTATAGATTGGGAGATGTATTCTCCCCCGTGCCTCCATCTCCTACCAGTCAACTAAATTCACTGTCAGGGGCCAAAGATGAAAACATTCATTTTTCAGAGATTAAAGCAAATTTAGGAGGTCGTGAAATCTTATCCTTGAGCTAATATGCAAGTGGAACAGTCCTGTCCAAGCCAATACCACAGGCCACAAGCGCATCTGTAAGGGATGCACACGTAACTAATACAAGAGCATTACATTAAGCATAAAGCCCACCAAAGTGGTATGTGCAAACGTGCATGGTATTGTAGGGGTGCTAAATAGTTTTCAAAGATAACAACTAAATTGCCATACAACAAAAAAAAGTATTGAAGTAATAATTGACAATTGGCTTAGTTGTTAAGGTGTTGGACTAACAATCTAAAGGTTGTGGGTTTAAATCCCAGGTCCACCAAAGTTACCAATGTGGGTCCTTGAGCAAGACACTTTACCCTCATTGCTCCAAAGATTCTGTATTGAACCTGTCACTTTGGATAAAAGAGTCTACTAAATGTAACTACATCCAATAACGACAATAAGTTCACCTATAAGCAATACATATACTATTATTTTAAATAATTTAATTAGCAATGGCCATGATTGTTCAGGTAACAGCATAATATGACAATGGGCTCACACAATATTTTTTGAAAAAGCCTACATTTCAATGGTATATCTACAAAAAAAAAATAAAATAAAAAAATAACTAGAGCTTTGCAGGCACCATTTTTTTGGCGGCCCGTTAAGACCCATCATGGTACAGAAAAAAGACGCATGTATGTGATATCCACGATAGCAAAATTACTCTGGCCCAGATCTGGCCCACATCGCCCATGTTTATCTGGCACACTTGCCACATGGAACTATGGAACTTGGGTTGACCAATTCTGGTCGCATATTGCGGCCCGCATATGAACCTGATTTGGGCCACGTGTCAGCCAAAGAATGTTCCATTGCCATACTTTTACCAGTTGTGGGCCAGATATGTTTCGGAATGTGAGCCAAATGCATGTTTTAGTGCGTGGACCACCTTTGGAGAGCCAGCAGAGCCACAGCTTAGCCAGATGTGGTCCACATCCGTATGCTATCTGGGATGGGTATGAGCTAGGATTTTATTATCACTATTGTTATAACTATTGTATTAAACTTGATCCGGATGTCAAAGTGGTAACAATGCAGGTAATTTTGCATCTTATTGAAAGTTTCCTAATTCAGCCTGGGAATTCGTTTAGCATATAATCAAATCTGATTCAGATCAGCCTTAATTAAAAATAAAAGTGTAAGTTTCAATTTTGGATTTAATACTAATGCTTCTAGAATTGTATGTTTTCATTGACAAATCTCAAATCTCAGTTATAAACCATGATAACATATTGCTTCATCTCTTCTTCACTGACTCTGTGAACTGTTTCTTGAGCCTCCTGAAAGCCAGAAACGAGGATGGATGTGCTACACTCCCCAAAAGGTGCGGCTGTAGTGAAGCAGATCAGGTGCTGAAAGAGGGCTGTCTCGAACTGCAAACCCCTTGGACTTCCTTCACCCGCACTCACTGAGCATGTGCTCTAACCGCCAGGTCACTCAATGAGGAGATTCTCTGAAAACATATACTAATCACTGCCAGTTGTGTCTCTGTGTTCATAATCACGGACTCTGCTTTTGGCTTTAGATCAGTCAAATCACAAATAAACCAAAGAGAAAACCAAGTTCATTGTTCAGTCATTCTGATTTCTCTTTGCATCGCACTTTGCCAGAAATTTTCTTTTTTTGCATGCTTTACTCCCTGTTTTACTATTCATCACTTGCTTAAATTACAAAAGGTTTTCAGAGGAAATTTGTGAAACATTGATTATGTTTCACCCTGTTGATATACACACAATAATAAATTTGTTATAGAAAGTCAACACTAATATCTAACCATCCACACATGCTACAGAAATTTTCATTCCCATATTACAAGCCATATGCAGTGCTCATTAAATTATAGCATTGGCATTCTTACCAATTAAATCTTGTTTAAACATTATTTTCAGGATATGCAGAGTGATTATTTGTCACAGACAGTGACATTCAGGACCCTAAAATGCCGTACAAAAAGTACATAAACAGAGTTTTCCAAAATCTCCACTTTGCCCAGAGTTTTCATAAATAATCCTTTTGGTGATGTACGTTTTCAGGTGCATACTCAGCCCAAACGCATAAACGCATATTTTTAATCTGACCCGTGGGGTTGTTTGAACTATTGCCGGCCTATGATTTACACTATTGTCAACTTGGTGACTGTCACTATATTTAGCAACTTTTTAGAGCCACCTTATTTATTAAAATCTTGTGACTTTTTCTTGTGTCTCTGGAGACATTTAGAGACTTTTGGAGACATACATCTTCTTTAGTTTCTGTCTTCAGTGAGCAACGCATTCTGCCGTGAGCCCCGTTCCACAGCCCTCTCAGTGCTCAGTCGCATTCACACAGTCAGAGCAGACCTGCAATGCTTCACATCCCCATTGCAACTGATTTACCCATGCTCAAACATGCCACACCCTAATTACAGAGCAGGATGTAAATATAAGTGCATTTTTCTCACACAGTGCCAGTCACTTAATCACCTTGTTTATTGTCTTCATTCATTAACCACGCAAACCACGACTATGGTGCAAATTAGGTGATGGTGTCATTTATCGACTTTGATAAACTTTTAGGACAGCCATTAGTTATTTTCCTTAGTATTTATTTTCCAAGTAGTTGGCAACAGTTATTACTTACACATATTAATTAATTAATTTATTACTATTGGTATACTGTATTTTAGTTAAAATGCACCATGCATTCCAACCCATGCTGTTTATAAACTAGAAAAGATCAAAGCTAGCCAGATAATGTCCCAATACATTTGAGCATCTGTCTATATCCATAAAACCTACAAAACCTACTTTAATTTACATTACATTTATCTTTCCCTTGATTTCCACACTGTTTTATACCAAACGCCCTACTTGGGCTTGGGACCAGTACTACTAATGCACTGATTCATACACACTTAATTGCTGGGACAGTGTAGTGTCTTTGATTTACCTTTCAAAGAAAAGAAAAAAGACTGCAAAGAAAAGCATTCAGGCACATGGAGGACATGCAGATTCTAGTGTTTGTACTACCAGAAATTTAACCTGGAGCCATCTTGAAAGCACGGATTGCTGAGACAATGTACACTTGTGATGCAGAACCAGTTTTTCTCTTTTACTGTGGGCAACCTAAAACATGAAAATCCAAAGATTCCTTCAAAAACACAAATCACAGGAATTGTACCATCCTCATCCTATGCTTCTCTAAGAACAGCTGGCAAAATTTAAATCAAATGTACAGATGTATTGTTATTATTTCTAAAGTATTTTAGCTTTGCTTTGTACTTACAGCATGTGTTGATAGTCTTAAATTAGGCAGAATGCTAAAATGCAGAGACTTTCCTAAATCAGTACTTTGAGTTAAAACTTCAGTATCATTCTAACTGATTATTTCATACAATATGTAGCATCAACAACACTAAGATTAAACTACAGATTTACCATTAAGTAATTATTTATGCCATTTTACTCAAGTTTTAATGTGCAACCATCATTCCTGTTGCTTAATTCTTTTAGGTTGTTTTTAATGACTTAGATGGAGACAGACCACTTAGAAAGGGAAGTGCACTCCTGACTTCTGATATATCACCATAGGTAGAAAGCACTTTACTTTTCAATGCCCAGGTCATTTCTTGAAGTTCTCCATTAAACTTCATGGTTCATTGAATCAGAATGTAAGCATCTGGTTCCCATCAAACCTCAGGGCCTTAGTTATTGAGAACATACTCTGGCCACAACAGGAATTGTCCATGGAATCCACCCCAGTGTTCTGACTGACAAATTTATACAAGTGATCATTTCCTCCTTTCAGTCTCAGTCATTTTGAAAGCTAAACGGTGCCAATAGCATGAAGGTTGATTAAGGAGTTAAACAACACGCAGTGTTTGAAAAGTGAGCCAGGCGTGTTTGGGTGTTTGTGTGTGCTAAGTGTATTTTTTGGCTGCTCATGAATTGGCTGTAAAGATGGGATCAAAATCTGAGGGAACGAAATCCACACATGCCGAGTTGGATAGCATCTAAAATACTGTAAGGTTTATGAATATTTCTCCTGATAATATATCCCTGCTGGCCTACAAACGCAACAGTAAACAGCATGTTTGTTTGAAATTGCGGAGCTCTGCTTATATTCACAGGATAATCGAGGAATGTCATCTGAATTGAGCCATTTTAATGCAATTAAATGTAAATCAGCCCAAGCTGAAGCCAACAGAACTTTGGAATTTAGGTTGTTAATTTTCCAACAACTTGGGCAGGGATCATAATCGCTGCAAAATCCTACTACATCATCATTACAGCATGCAAATGACACTTTTGTTTTTTATTAATTCACATCAAATATGTTTCTGTAATGATTTAAGCTTAGCAGCAGAAACACAGGAATGTCAGCATATGTTTTCACTCCACACTGGTTTTGTGAGGCACATGACTTATGTTCTATTTGCAGAAAGACCTTGAATGTACAGTCTGATTATCAGTTACTACCAGAGTGTAACTATGAAAATTATTTAACTGTTCTATCAAAAGCAAAACAATAATCATATCACAAAACTATAAATATATCACGTATAGCTTGTTTTCTGGTATTCCTGACTCAGGAATGACAACAATGACCGAACAATAAATCTTCAACATCATCCTGCAAAATCCATCATGACAATAATAATACTAAAGCCAACAACAAATTAAAAAATATAAAATTATACAGTCAGCATTACACAAAATCAGGTCATTTGCTCATTACAGTTTAAATTTTGTAAACTGCTCATCCTCAATTGGGTCACAGCAGGTGTGGGAGCCTATCACAGGACTCACTGAGCAAAAGGCAGACTAAAGGTAGGAAAGGTAGACAGTTCATCCTCACATAAAAAGAAAATGTTTTCAATAGATGGATTTAATTTGCATTTACACATATACAGATTACTTACGAGTCCTTATCCATATAGATAGTAATCTAAGTCTATCTAAAAACGTTTATTATTAAAAACAAAGGACAAAATATTGGATCAAAAATGGAATTACATTACAATATAATACAAAAAATGTATTCTATTCTTTGTAGCTCCTGCAGTAATGGCAACTTTACCATTTACTTTGTACTTTCTTGCAACCTAATGGGTTACTAAACATCTTAAAATCAAACCATGGTAGATAAATAGTAGTTCATGTTGCACTACAGTATGTTATATACAGTCATGTGACCATAAACAAGACAGACGAATTAATGATGGGTGGTAAGCTGAGGTGGACATTTACTCATCTTAAACATACTGATGATCGAATTGACCTTTCAATTAATTGGTTTATGCACAAAAAATATTTCTAGCATTTAGTAAAAAAACAAAGGTAACAGGTATAACTGTTAATCAATGTTAAGTAACAAAAATGAAATACAATCATATTTAATGATTTAAAAGCAATCAGATAGACAGACAGACAGATGCATTAGCACTTCACCTCCTAAGAGACAGTAGGTAACATACGTATATGAAACACGTGTATATAACCTTGTGTATATAATATTTTTGGTAAATTTGGCAAAACTCTTTATTTTAATTCTATAATGTTAAAACCTAATTTATGATCTTGACATATTTACTTTTTTGTATTGTTATATCTTATATTTCTGTAATGCTATGGCAATATGCTTTTGCATACAGTTATGCCAATAAAGCTATTTTAAATCCTAAATCTTCGATCTACATAAATAGCGATCTAGCTATAGATCTAGCTTTCTACCTAGATCGATCGATTTATCGATATATATTTTTATAGAGTATTTATTGTTTGTTCTACACATTGTTACTACTGCAAGTTTTAACTATATAAAGGGTGGTCGTAAAAATGTGCCCATTCGTTTCTCTTGTCACATTTGCCCTGTTCAGTGCTGTGGGTGGGTGATGCAGAGGGCCAGGTGCTTTTAACAGGACCCTCTCTACTTTGTCTGGAGGATTTATTGCTTAGCATTGGTAACACTGGCGAAATCCGAACTGAGTATCAAACGCAGTGCCTTCAATAGCAATGTTAAATTTTAGTCCATCTCAACCTGTAAATGTCAGAGTGCGTAAAGACAGCTGAAAGTTGGGCGTCGTGTCGGTAAGGCCATCACAAAGCAGGCTTTTGAACTGCACTATCAGACTCTCAGAGAAGGGCCTCAGTGGCAATGCTGACCCTTAAAATCTGCCTGTGACATTAAGTCAGCATGAGATTTATGTTTTTTGCTCAGCTTGTTACAGCAGATTTATTCTCACAATAAAAGGCTGCAACAATCTGCAGAAGCTATTAGAGTTCAGGGGAAGAAATAAAAACCTGGGGGATTTCAAATATGCTTTCAGATTATTCAAGTCTGTCTGTGTTTCTGTGTTTGTAAATCTGTAATGCAAATGTGTTATTGGATAAAACATGCATTGATATTCTTGTCAAACAAATAGATTATTTAATGATGGCTTGTTTATATTAGCTATGTTTCATACTAAACATTATCATCTGTTCTTCATATTATATCATTGTGGAAATATTTTTTAAGCGCAAGAAAGATCAGATCAAAGTTTTTGCAACTAATTCTATTTGAGAGACATCTTATTTATGAGCGATCGGTGGTATTTGGAGCTTTTACTTAAGTACAAGTAGCACCGTAAGAAGTTTATTAGTAAAATGTGGTTAAAATAGGTAAATTGTAATTTGAATTTATTTATCTAATATACACTGCTCAAAAAATAAAGGGAATATTAAAATAACACATCCTAGATGTCAATATGTCAGTTGAAAATCTTTATGTAGTGGATACCGGAATGAACATCCAAAGAATCAAAAGTTTAAATATGTTTATGATAAAATACGTTATGTCACTTTGTGTTATAAAGCTTAATGTTAAACTTTTATAAAAAAATTTGACTATGATGTAAACATATGTGTATATTAAAAACGGCTTATGATGTTATAAAGAATTATGCTTACTTTATAAAGACTTATAAATGCACTTATAATGCATTATGAATTCCGGATCCACAGAAAGTGTAACCGATGCCTGTAAAGAGAGCTTATAAGCTTTTATGAACATTTTTGAGCAAATGACCAAGTTATTTTCAGGAAAAGCATTCGTTAAACACAAACCTTATAAGTCATTGGTCTCTATAATAAGTTAATAAACTGTTTTTCTTCTTTTTTATTCCTTGTCTTGCATTTTTTCTTTACTACAAGTTGGTGGCGCTATCAGTCGCAGCGGCCTCTATCTTTGCCTATGGAAAGAGAGATATGATATTTCGATTCTACTGTATGTCCTAGATATACAGTGAAGTTGACAAGGTATCTTATATGTCTACAAGTCAATACCAAACATATAATTATGTCACTCTGTGTTATAAAGCCTTATTGATTGTTTATATGACACTTTATCAGTGTGGTTATAAACATTGATGGACATTAATAAAGGCTTGAGACAGGCATTATAAAGCATTATGAATATGTTATAAAGCTTTATAAATGTGGATTTATGTAAAGTGTTACCCTTTTTTAATTCAGGAAAACCTGAAGAATAATTAATATAAAGGGTAAAAAACACAATTTCTTGTTAAATTGTGTATTAACACATGATTTAAAACCGTAAAAACCACAAGATTTAAAATCTCTCAACCACAATTAGAACCTACACCTGACAAATAGGGTACAGTAAGAAATACAATATTTTTATCTTTAATATGAATTATTTAAAAAAAAGTATTTAATTGAATTACTAGAGTACATTGTGAGTGATATTGTATATTGTAGCTCATTAAGGCCAGTGTCAGTCAGTCAACGTAAAGAAAGGCAATAAACAATAAAGAAAGAAAAAAGAAGTCTGTAACAACACAGAAAGTAACTAAGTAAGTGTTTTGTTTTGTCATAGTGCGCATCTTCATTCCTTCATTTTGACATGAGCAGACTCGCAAATTGCATTCGCCACACACTCTGAAGTGGCTTGACACCCAGAATCTGACCTTTTTCCAAAGCCAGCAGAATCCAACGAAAAGCATCGCAATTGCTGAGCACTTTGTGCCTGAGACTTTTGGTGTGACAGCAAAATTGATGACCCTTTTCTCACCCAGAGGAGGGAATGGTGTCAAAACACTGAATAGAAAGAGACATTGACAGGATCACCTAGTTTGAAGAAAATCTAGTGATAAACTACTGGGATTAGCCGCATGCGTATGGTATCTAAAATCCATGTAATAAAATGAAGATTATTTCAGTTTATTTTAATTATTTTAAGTTTTAATTTAACTTTATTGTTCCATATTTACTTTTGATAAACTTAAAAAATCGACTAATGCATACTGGATGCCTATAGGCATCTGATAAAGAATTTATTATTAATAATATTATTACTATTATTTTATATCCTACAGTATTTTTTTTTGTTCTGCCCTGTGTATATACTATTATCAGCATTTGTCAGTACTGATTGATCATGTTGAATTAGTTACGGAGGCTAGCACAAGATTAAGATCTCTGAAATGACTGTTTGGCCTGGTGAATTAGTTAGGCCTAAAAGAAACCACAAGCAAAATGTCATTAAGGACACTTCACACAGACTAGCTCATGTTTCAACATCTGCTCATCTGCTTTAGCAAGCAATAATTTTTGTTGTTAACTGGTTATGCACACTACAGATTCACAGGGGCTTAAGTGTCCCAAACTATAGACTATCACCCCAAATAAGCTTGGTTTGAGCCATTTGGATCATCAACACACTACTATATGCATATTTGTAGACTTTGCTTCTTTGCTTTTTAAGTTTTTTGGCAATATAATAAACAGACATTTTACATTAAAGATAAAATATATTATGCAGAATTAAAATGCAAATTAAAATACAGAATAAAAGGGGGTGGGGCTCTGTCGTACATATCCCATGGTTTGGCAGGGAAAAATTAGGGGTGGGGCTCCGTTGTTCGTAACACATGGTTTGACTGGAGAAAATGTCGATGTGACTCCATCAAACCTATTCCATGGATCAGCAGGGGAAAGCGGGGTAAGGCTTTATCATGCATATCCCATGGTTCGTCAGGAAAAAAGGGGTTGGGGCTCCATCGTGCGTATTCCATGGTTCGGCAGGAAAAAAGGGGGTGGGGCTCCATCGTGCGTATTCCATGGTTTGACAGGGAAAAACAAGGGTGGGGTTCCATTAAATATATATTCATGGTTTGGCAAGAAAAAAGGGGGATGGGGAGCCGTCATGCTTATTCCATGGTTCGGCAGGGAAAAAAGGGGGTGGGGCTCCATCGTACGTTTTCTTTGGTTCGACAGGAAAAAAGAGAGGTGAGTTCCGTCGTGCATATACCATGGTGCAAGGCTTACTATACATTAAGAAAGGCTTATGACAAATATTATAAAGCATTACAAATACTTTATAAAGCTTCAGAAACTTTATAAATTTGTTAATAATGCATTATGAAAATCACAGTGTTACCAAGGTCTCTTCCTGATCCTGAGAATTTCAGTGCAATTTGAGATTTGTAACTGTTCTATAAACAATCAATCAAATGGTAATTTAAATAACTTTTATGTTAATAGAATAAGTGCAGATTTGTATAAAGAAGGTAAAAGCCAGGAAAGCAGATGAGGTAATGGATCTCACCTTGGTCTGTGTTAACTGTCTGTGAGTCTGCGGATTGTATTTAGCATGAGAAGAGTTGGAAATAGAAGTAGAGTCTATACTGTATCACAAAGAAAAGAAACTGCACTAAATAGTTGCGGATGTTAATGTTTGTATCTGCTGTTCTAAGTAACCGGCCAAATGATAAACTGGTCTATATTTGGGACAAATCCTGCTCTGTAGATTTGATTCATTTTAATTCATTTTAATAGATCAAGTAATGTTCAAATAACACAGTGTAAATACTAAACAAATTAATGAATTCATGTTTTTAAACTATGGGAGGACTTGGAGGACAAGGGGGGAATATGGAAACTCTACCCAGATTAGGATTTGAAACTGGAATCCCTAGTGCTGAGAGGTAAACGTGCTAGCCACTAAGCCATTGTTGCCATCTAACTTTATATTTTCACTATAGTTATGAATCTATATATGGAGAGCTACTGTCATTGTTCTTGCCTCAAACGAGTCAAAGCAATATTCTTAGAAATGTATTTAATCAATGAATGATATTGGCTCCTATAGTTATGCTTACATAGTCCATCCAGTTAAATGATTATCATAGTCATAGATTTGCATCAAACTGGTATTGATGAGGCAATATGCTAAAATTCCAGCAGATAGAGGACTGTACATATGTAGCAAACGTATATAGCAAATGGGCAACAAACTGCCCCCTAGTGGTCCATGCACTAAAACCAGGAGCTAGCAGTGTGTCATTCTGATGTGCCTCAAGGTCACTGGCACCATTATACAAACAGCAACATTTGCTATCTTGGGTCAGTGAAGGGAAGAAACAGTGTCAGACTTAAACACTTTCTGGCCTCCCCACCCCCACACTCAAAAAAAAAAAAAAAACAATACAAAAAAATAATAATAATAAAATAAATAAAAAAAAACAAAACAA
>JAOUQT010000033.1:16715278-16729478 GCA_025769995.1 Xyliphius kryptos
CATGGGGAAACCCCCCCCCCCCCCCGCAACCCTTGTACAGGATTCATCGGAAGATAATGAATGAATGAAATCAATTATTTCAAATTAAACTTCAGCAGCAGTACAAACATGCTGATGCTTTAGTGTTAATAAATAAATAATGTCATAAATTAATATAAAAAAATGAAATATGTGATGTTTCGTTTGATACTTTAACTACATAATTTATTATAATATTACTAGAATATTTCAATGTAGAACTTTTACTTTAAAGCAGTATTATTGCATTGCTGTATCGAGATTTTTTTATACTGCATACAACCCCAAATGATTGTACAGTGTTATAAAAATAACACATTACAATATAAAATCTTTTAGTCCTGTTGTAAGCTATGACATTTAATCACCCTGAGCAAGAGAACAATTAAAAAACACAAATTAACACATGAATCACTGTGGTATGGCTGAGTGTAGTATGTGAAAGTGTATCTAATTAAATTACAAAACAGTTGCATTGGGGCTCAGCCTGAATTTATGAGGGATTTTGCGTTTGACTGCAATTGTTTGAATTCGGAGGTTAAATCTCTGCTGTCAAGCTCTGCAGGTTTTTGATTATTTGTGTGGCGCCTTAAATGTTGTCTGTAGTGTTGTAAGGGTGTGGGTTTTGAGCTGTAAGAGTGTACATAGAGATAAGCCCCAGTGTGTGAATAGGCAGCATGAAGAAAACACATAGATAAAGGTAGAAGAAGGCATTGCAGTGGGCATAGAAAAGTTAATTGAACTTCACAGGTAATCCCACAACTGCACAAGTTAGATAATAAAGGGATGTGTGTGTGTGTGTGTGTGTTTGTGTGCGCGCGCGCACACGTGCACACGCATGTGTATGTGTATGTAAATTTTATTGGAATAAAAAACGGTTTTCTTAGACTTTAAGAAAATAACATATTTTTCCATCTCTATTACCTGTTGTGGTTTTCCAAAGGCTTTCAGTTCACTTTATATGCAAATAACAGCAGTAATAACAGACTGAATGTACAAAGCAAACTTAAATATATTTTCCATAATAAAGTATGCTCAAAAAGAGCTGCATGAAGAAAACACACAAAATACCTTTTAGTATAATTCATCCTTAAGAAAAGCTGTCCATCTGTTATCTGTACAGCATAGTTTTAATGCTATGTAGAGAATCTGAATACCTATTACTCACTCCAAAACATTATAACAAAAACATATTTGAACTTCTAGACTAACAAAAATGTGAAAGGGTACTGGCTAATACTAATGTATTTAAGAGCCATAGTTTGGAAGCCCATAATTTGGAAAACAAATGCTGTGCATGGCATACTGTGAAATCTACTGCTGCTTAAGCTACCTGCAAGATGCTAACATTCACTTAGCAACTAATATAGATTGGAAGTCCTAAAAATAAACAAAAAAGGTAAAGGAATAATCTCCACATAAGTACAAGATGTAATTTTTGAAACATAGTGGGGGTA
Organism: Xyliphius kryptos; assembly: GCA_025769995.1. NCBI lineage: Eukaryota > Metazoa > Chordata > Actinopteri > Siluriformes > Aspredinidae > Xyliphius > Xyliphius kryptos. The sequence goes on from JAOUQT010000033.1 coordinate 16,716,754, forward strand.
GTATTATGCTTTATGCCTGGTTGTTTCATTAAGGTGTCGTCAGCTTTTTATCCATGACACTGCCGGAGTACTGCGGCAATGACGATGGCTGGATGGAATCTGGATTTCTGGTGGCATTGCAGTGCTGTTGGATGGACTCACTGGACTTATAAAATTGAATACAGACACTTGATCACTACAAAATCTGTACTTGACTGTCGGGGGGAGAACTTGACAACAGGAAAGTTGAAAGCCAATTTATTATATTGGCTATTATATATACAATTTATTATGTGTAATGAATATAGTGTGAGCTGTGACTACGGTGTCTACGCTGTTGCTGTCTTACGTGAATTCATCAGTAGGTTTTCCAAGTTTTAGCTTTGTAGGTTCTCACAAAGACTCCAATCCATCCAAGGTGTAGCGTTCTATGGCGATAGTGAACAAGCAATTAAATGTAGGAAAGCGAGAAGCCATTTCAAGGATTTGCTCAGGAAACCTGATTCGTAGTTTAAGCCTTGTAGGTATTCAGGAAGTGGAAGATTTACTGATGAATAAATGACGTAAATTGAATGCGCTAAAAAAATTCCCCATATAGTGTGTGGATGTGTGAGTGAGTGTTTGCCCCCTGGATGGGTGAGTTTTCCCCTGGATGGGCATGGGGAACGCCACTGCGACCCTAGTATAGGAATAAGCGGAAATAATGGGTGGATGGATGGAAAATCCATAGCCATCCCTCTTTCAACTTTTGCATTCTAATAAAGTTCTCATGCAGCATGAGTATTCTGCTAGAATATTATATGTGTCAGCTTATAACTTAAACTCATATTCATTAGCAGCTCCTACGAGAAAAAAATTTAATTGTGAATGGAGAAGTTTCAGTACTCAGCACTCTAGACATTGTGGCAGACACAGTGACAGGAGGTGGGCAATATTGAAAAGGAATTAAGAGCCAGTCAAAGTGATAGACTGCCATCAAGGAAGCAATAAAGAACTGAGTTAGAGATGAAGCTTTAAGACATAAACAAGCATTAAGCTTATATGTGGCAAGAAACTGTAACGCTATACAAGGATGAGCATCAGGGTGTGACACTAAAGTAAAAAATCAAAGCTGAATATGTGGAAAGCAGTTGGGATGTCGAAGAACATCAGGCATGCAGGAACTTCGAAACAGGCATAAAGACCAGTAAGAACATCAGAGCACTGAAGGCCACCGAAGCACTTGGCGGTTGACAACCTTGTCATCTGAATTTAATATGATGTGCGCAATGCTCATGGGGAGTCCTTACCTCATTCCCTGCACCTCTCACACCCTCTCATCTATATTCTGTCAGTAAAATGATGACTGTCCAGGAAGCTCAGAGGAAGGGCATGCACTTGTTTCAGCATGTCAGAGGTAATTATGGCAAATGGTAATGTGTAAATTGAAGTCGAAAGTTGTGGTAATGCTGCTGCAAGAACATTTAAAGCTGCACAGTCAGCCGGTCTGACGTCCAATCATTTACAACATTGACTGCGAATTCGTCTACAGCTTTATATTTCAGTGTTTAGTCACATATGTAATTTCATAACAGACATATCTAATCAGTTTTGAATCACTCAAATAAATCCTATATTACTGAGCCGCTCTAATTCCCCGATTGCCTTGAATTGAGAAGCAATGTTTAGTAAGGAGTGTATTTTCATACCTTGAGTAATTAGCTCCCTGGTCAGTTAGCCAGTCACTGGGGTTATATAAAATACACTCACATGATAATGGGTGAAATGGTAAAAAGCCATTTGTAGGATTGAGGTCATTGTATAACTTAAATTAATCATAATGTTTTTATTTAATCCCTTTTTATTGTAATAACTACAAAATAATAATGTTTCATGGAGTGGAGATATCTCATTGGATATTGGTTAGCATGTTCGCCTCTCAGGCGAATCTCATTCTGGATGGAGTTTTCATGTTGTCCCCTTGTACGCGTGGGTTTTTTCTCCCACAGTCCAAAAACATGGATTCAAGGTAAATTGAGTGCTCTAAATTGCCCCATATAGTGTGTTTTGTGTGTGACTGTGGGAGTGTGTGCCCAGCGATGGTTTGGCACCCTGTCCTGGGTCTATCTGCCCAGCGCTCAAGATGTTCTTCCCTGGCTAAGGTGAGCAAAGATTAAGATGGCCATATGGAATTTGAATTGAAATTAGGAAATCTGAATACCATAAAAGGGAACTGTGTTCATTTACTACAATATAAACATTATATAATATCTGCTCCCCACCTCACTCCACTCTCTGCACTCATTTCCATGCGCGACAACCCATCCAATATACCCTACTGTGCACCACCCAAACTCCACATCGCTCACATCCAAGCACAGCATGGGTCAGACTGTACTGGCCAAAAAACTCAGGCGACAAAGTGCTACACTAATGCCCCGCCACCACAAACTCCCAATGATAAGGCAGTGCGTTTACTTGCACAACCAACACACCATGTCAAACCGCGTCCAACAGAATCTCGGAAGTTTCTGCTGGACATTGTTCGGCACAACATGTTATTTGTGGGAGGGCAGCGGATTATTGAGAGATATTGTTTAGTATTATTAATGATGAATGAATATGAATGATTATTCACTACATATTTTAATTGTGTATGAATGGAATAAATTATTTAGGCAACAGCTGTGTTACTATATTAAATTTGACTGTTAATCACTATCATTTGAAAAATTATCTGGCCATAACTATTATTATAAAGACTATGAGCCTTTAACTGTTAGATTTAATGATTACAACAATGCTATATTTTAAACACATGTTTTATATTGCATCATTTACTCCTGCTTTCAATTAGGAATTATTTTATTGTCTGTGTTCTTCAGATGAGTCACATTTCCATCTCTATGATGCCACCATCTGTCAAGTGGAGCTATTGGCTCAGTGATTAGAATACTGGAATAATTACAAGGAGGTTTCGCCAAGCCTTTAAACAAGGCCTTTAACCTTTCGTTGCACAGATTGTATGATATTTTGACATGTGCAAGTTGCTATTGAAAAGGGCATCTGTTAAATAGAGTAAATGAATGTTCTCAATTAACATTTCAACTTTCTGCATGTAGCACGAAGCTCATTGATTTTAAATGTTATCGACAGGTTTAAATGTTTTTAAATCTAATGCATAATCAGCCAGTAAATAACAAGCAAAAGTAATTTAATAATTTGAATAATATGAGGACCATATGTACTGTATTGCTTGCTTTTGTATTAGTGGCAGAGGTCTGATGAAACATGGAAAAAGTCTCAGTTGTTTATACCAGATATGACAGGAGACCAGCCAAATGCCTGAGTGGTCTTAGTGAAGAAAAATAATCATGTACTTCAGATATTACAAAAGTAGAGCCCGCATGACTGGGTTGCATGTGATGGGAGAAGGCTGCTGTTGTTTGTAATAATAAATTGAAATGCATTTGAAAGTTAAAACAAGCTGAAATAGACTCATCTGACCATAGCACACATATACACTGAGATGAGCTTGGTTCCTTTTGAGAAATAAATTAAAGAAGTTAACTCTGCATAAAAATAAATCAGGTTGCAATTACTGATGCTAAACAGGATTATATAGAGTTAATACATTTATATGGTATTTTTACAATAGTATTAAGCACAAAGCAGCTTTACAGTATTTCAAGCCTGAATCCCTGAAAGAACAATCCGAGGAGACAGTGGCGAAAAATAATCCCTCTAAAGTTGTTTTTTAAGGAGGAAAACATAGGAGGACCAAGGCTCCGTGGACGACTGGCTGAATTACCTTTCTTAAGTACCCAGGGTGTTGTAGCTCAGTGGCTAGCAATCTGAGGGTTGTGGGTCTAAATCCCAGGTCCACTGAACTTAAAGTTGTTCAGGTAGTGCAGCTTATTCAGGATGGCACACCAATGCCAGCTGTGGCCGCAAGAAGGTTTGCTGAATCTGTTAGCACAGTGTCCAGAGCATGGAGCAGAGACCAGGGGACATGGGAGGGGGCCGTTGGAGAGAACATCCGCCACCTCATCAGGAGCATGCCCAGGCGTTGTAGGGAGATTAAACAGGCACGTGGAGGCCACACACAGTACTGAGCCTCATTTCAATGTGTCTTGAGGAATTTTCACTAAAGTTGGATCAGCCTGTTATTTTATTTTCCACTTTGATTTTGAGTAGGATTCCAAATCCAGACCTCCATGGGATAATCATTTTGATTCACATTTTGATTATTTTTATGTTATTTTGTTCTCAACACATTCCACTATCTACTAAAAAAAGATTTACAACTGAAATATTTTATTTATCGAGATCTAGTTTGTGTTATTTTAGTGTATCCTTTATTGTTTGAGCAGTGTACATATGTAAATATAAATGTTCTTAAGCCTGTCTGGTTATATTTTGCAGTAGCTTTATTGTTTCATGAACAGAGATTTTTTTTAGTAGATGTTAAAAGACCTAAATTTTGTTTAACACACAAACTTACAGAATTTGACATTAGGGGTTGGCCCATCACTGTCACCTGCTTATTGTGAAAAGCTTTAAGACAATGTTACCTAAAAAATACTTTCTCATTGATCAGCATTTTCTTGAAAAGAGTGCTGCATACCTGCAAATCATCGTGTCTGTTTAGTTAAACACTGCATTAACAAGTTGGTGTGAGGAAATACTATAGTAATTGTTTCAAGAATTTCAGAAATGGAGTTTGTACGTCAAAATGTCATGTAGATTATTGTGAAACTCCAAGGTGCAAACAGGATGGATTAATCAGTTTCTTTGTATGTGTATGTCGGTGAGATGGTGTGTGCACACCCTGGTGGCATAATGTCATGTCTCATTATTATTCCTCTTGAATGAGTGACTGGTGTGCCTGAGTGAATGCTTCAGCTCTCTGGGTGAATGTTGACTCTGATTGCATCGCTGTCAGACAGGAGGTGGTGCAGACACATACACAGGAGGCTGACACAAATTTTTGTCACCTGTCAGACAGTTTATTTTCCAGGTTCCTTTGCACATCCATAGCAAAATAAGAAGCACTTGTCCTGGTAAGTTCAGCCCAGGTAGTAATTTAAGTAATTTTTATGCCATTTAAGTCATGGGGCAGTTGTTGATTTGTGGTTTAAGAATCCGCCTTGCAGCTTGAAGCTCTCCGGTTTGATTCACGGAAGCACTATTGCTTAAGTGTCCTCGGGCAAGGCACCTAACCCTAATTGTTCCCCGAGCACCGTATACAAAGCTGCCTGCTGCTCTGGGCACATGTGCTCACTTCACCAATGTGTGTATATGTGTGTTTTATTGCATGGATCGATTAAAATGTGGAGGACAGATTCCTCTGTGTGTAAGCAAAAATAGATCAATTTTAAGTTACATGTTGGATCATTGGATACTTTTTTAAATAGTCACTTTTTTAGGAAACTATCATTTCAGATTCCGCTTAGCCTTGCCCTCAAATCTAAACTTTTCTTTTGACATTCTTACTCAGTTTTTTATTGTGTTGAGGTGGCTTGGCAAAGCCAACATCTTGTCCTTATTTTATTCTCACCCAAAAATGTAAAACGTTTTTTGTGCCGCATCTTTTAACATACAACATTACTTTTTGGCAGTATCATAGTACCCATAACCACTTAGGTTGCTCTCGCTTTTTGGAGCAATATGGTGGATGGTTTTCGTGTCACGCCGCCCAACCCTTTTTTATTTTCATAAGAATCCAATAAAAATGTCTCATCAGCTTTTCTTTTAAATTTCAAACAACTTTTTAAATTTTTTTTTATTTTTTAGCCACATGTATCCTTTCCAAACCAACTTTCTGAAGTTCGTTCACTTACGTTTTTAGTAAACCTTTGTATTTTACCCAGCTGGTTTTGTATTAGTTCCTTTTTATTATATAAAATGTGTTTGCTGTTGCCATGCTCTCTTGTTAGTTTAGGGTGCAAGCATTTTTTTGTCCACAAGACAAAAGGTTGTTTTTTTGTTATGTGCAATGCTGTGTGTTAGATAATTCTTTAGAGATTTGTTCTGTTTTAGGTTCCTCAGTTTCTGTTTGGTTTGCATCTCATGATGTTTATTAGAAAGTTTTTATACAGCAAAGATACGCTTCACTGATTTGTTTCAAGATCAGTGTTTTATCAGTTTATTAGAATTCTTCCCTTCAGTTGGGCGTAAAATTAATATCCTGATTAAATTTTCTGATTTTTCCAAAAACAGGGTTGTTTGATATGACTTATTATATAACGTGTAGTTCGGTACTTAAATCAGATTGGCTAAGCCGTTTGTCCAGCTGTGACAGTATTGAAAATGAACACCTCTGACCGCTTCACAAGTAGAATTAATAAATAAAATGCAATACATTTATTTTCAATTGTAAAGCACAGATTAAACAGCTGGTCGATTCGCGAAACTGTGTTGGGTAATTTGGTTTCTAGATGGCAGTTTTTGATTGTTACAGAAACCGGAATCCTGTTACTCAGCAGATAAAAATCGGAGTAGATTACGTCATGTAAGAACAGTTTCTCAACAATTTTGCTGTCAATAAATGCTTTAATGGTTAAACCTTGAATTCTTTTTTATGGGATTGTAGCTGTTATAAAAAAATCCGTAGGAAACTTGAGGTTGTGCATTGTTGTGAATAAATTTATTTGCCTTATTATATGTTATTTTATGCTTTATTATATGTTATGCCAGTATTTCTGTAGTCCATTCATTCATTATCTTCTGCTTAATCCTCTACTAGGGTTATGGTTCCCGCATTTCGGGCGCTTGGCAGATACACCCAGGACAGGGCGCCAATCCATCGCTGGGCACACTCGCTCACACAGCCACACAAACACACTATACGGGGCAATTTGGAGCATTCAATTTACCTTACATCCATGTTTTTAGATTGTGGGAGGATACCGGAGAACCCGGAGGAAACTCATGCTGACACGGGGAGAACATGGAAATTCCACCCAGATTGGGATTTGAACCACGAATCTCCAGCGATGAGAGGCAGTAGCTCTATGCTACAAACTTGCCATTTGTATGTATTTACATCCCACGAGTTCTGGAGTCAAAGGTGGAAATCCTTCAGTTTTAATGGCTGTGAAATAGTTTGAGTTATTCTGCAGAAAATCTTTTCCTTGAGAAGACAGCAGGAAGGGACAATATCACAAATGACACTTTAACAGCTGGATTCCACGTCAGGCACAATCAGCTGCATTTAATCGTTTAAGGTGCAAGATTTGGTCACATCCCATGACCTGAATACTCACACATTTTACTTTATACATTCTCATTTGTCACCATGGAGCTCAACATTAAAACTGAGAATGATGTGTTTTTCCATCCTTATAATGAGATGATTTGCCACAACATGGAGATAACATCATGCTGAAAGCCTTCCTGTGGTGAGGATAATCAGTTAAAGATTCTTGCATTAATTTATATTCCAGTGACTGGCAGTGGATTTGTCAAGCCATACAAAAACATCCATGAATTGTCAGTCCTCCAATTTATTTCTTTTCTAAAACTACTAGCGTATGATGAAGAAATCATGTGCAACCTATTTCTGCAAAAATAAGCTTGCAGCACTAAAAATGTTGTTCTGAAACTCTGAGGTACAGAAATGCATGAATAATGGGTTTAATATTATATTAATCAGCTTGGCTTAGTAAGCTTAGTAATTGTGCAAATAAAAATAAAACAAAACTAATACGAGGAAGCAAATTTACCAAATACTATCTATTTGATTATCTATATTTTAACATAAATTTAGTAGGTGTATGGACAGCTATGATCGTTCAGGAGGTCAAAGGGAGCAGTTACAGGTCTTACACAAGTGATGGACAACCCAGTGCACAAGGTTTCACCTTAACTTGTTACAAAAGCAATAACACATGCTCTCTGATCTTCATCTGGCATCATACTTTAAATAATCTGTGGTCCTGATATTATTTTGAAAATCTTACACGGATTATTTTATTTAGCTGATGGAAGTGTAATACTATTTGTCATTTGTCAAGGCTTAATATGCCATACATATTAAGCGGGGACCTTTAAAAGATTCCGTTTGAGATGAAAAATATAAAAAGAACTAAGTGTACACTGACCTTTAAAATAATTAATTTAACGTCTTGTAAATGTGATCATCCATTCATGTTTGAGAATAAGTTTTGGTCTTCATCTGTATTATTTGTTTTATATTCTGGTATTAAGAATAAATGCTGATTATTAAAAAATCTTTCATCTTAATGTAATATTTAATATTTGTATTTGTTAATTGCTTTGTATGCCTTACATATTAAGAGGTGACCTTTAAAAACATCATTTTCAATTCAAAAATATAATGAAAAAGTTTTTTCCATACACTGACCTTTGCAATGATACATTTATAACCTTGTGAGGGTTTTTAAAATAGCTAAAATCATCGTCTGAGATTATTATTATTATTACTATTCATTATTTTATGACAACAGCCAAATAATGTAATCTATTGTATTTTATAAACAGTTTTGTCAGGTTGCAGTTTTGTTAGGTTGATATGTTGCTTGGTTGGTTTTCTTTAGTGTTACATTTACATTTGGTCATTTATCAAACATTTTTATCCAACACGCCTTACAAATATCCAGTGGACCTGGGATTTGAACCCACAAACTTCTGATTGATAGCCCAACACCCTAACCAGTGAGATACCACACCTTTATGTGTTGAAAGCATCCTTGTTTCTCCAGTGAATTTACTTCACATTTAAGAAACAATAAGGACACATTAAAAACTGTTTAAACTATTAAGATTTGAATAAACGTAACAATATTTTTTAATTGATATATATGGCTATTTACCATGCTGTTCACACAATTTTAAGCATGTTAAAGTAGAAAATTTATTGGAGAAGATATTTTGGAGTTTGTATTTTATGTAAAAAAGAAAGTTTGGAAGTAAATTGTGTTTCTGTAGATTATCATCTACAGAATCTCACAATCTAAAAAATATTTTTATTCATCAAACATTACACTAAGTATCTGGTAAAGTAAAAAACACTTGATTATAGTAATAACTAAAAAAAGGCCAGTTCAATGTCTGTGTGTAAAGGATACTCCGCTAAAGTATTTCAGACAGGAACATGAGATCTGTTAAAGAACAGTTTCCCAGTTTAGCTTGAGTGTGAACACGGCCACAGATGGAGCTTTCTATGAGTCTGATTACTGTGAAAGCATGAGAGAACACATTATGTTTACACAGTCGTGCTGCACATTATTTCTATGACACAGTTTTGGTCCTTTGGGAGAATTATTCTACTAAGGACATCTGCTGCCCCTCAGCATAGAGGATCGGCCTGTAGCTCACCATTAAGACTTTACAATCAATACTACCATTTTTTAGCTGATTTTTAGTGGCTGTTGTATGAATTTAATATATTTTATACCATTTTTTATGTTAAAGTGTAAATTTACTTTTGACTTGAACGTGTAAAAGATTCATTAATGCAAAACTGTGCCAGCAACGTAGCCAAAATAATGCATATTTGCATGTTGGCTTAATTTCAAATGCAAAGACCAAGCATTGGGAATAGGTCCATTTAAGTTACGCAGAGCAATTTGTCCAACATTAAATGCATTTTGCAAGTACATATTGCATGATCAAATTTATATATATATATTGAGAAGTTGCTATAATAGAAACTGGCACATGCTGGCTTTAATAATTATTTAGGATATAATGAACGTATGGACTCCATAGCATTTACTGGGTCTGTAGTAAAATGTAAATCTGTGTATGATCTCCATAAGACTCATTATAGCTACCATTTCCATAGCTCTGTCTCATTAAATGTTGCATGTGTATGCAACTGTGTATAGAGACACACATTTCTATATATGACATACATTTTTTTCTGCCAATTTAGAATGCTCCTGTTCTTCATGTTATATTTTTCCCTTTTTGCAATCATAATCCAATTTTCTAGATTATATCGGAATTATCTCATGTCTCATTATCATTCTTTTTTTCGTTTAATTTTCACGTTTTCTGGCAATTTTTTTGTAATGTTTTTTATATTTCAATTATAAGTCAACATTACATTGATTACTCATCCCTTACTCCATCCCATAGTCCATGATTTCTAAGCATAAGTCGGGAAACATTTGATGCATTTGAAACATATTGGGAGACAAGGGCTATGCTTTTTATTCATTCTTCTCATCTTTTAAAACATTCTGTTCATTCATCATATGTAATTTACATTTTTGCAGTAGATCTTTTTACTTATGCTCTCCACCAAAATTTGAGAATCTGAATAATAGAAAATTATAAAAGCAATTTAAACCATTTATCTTAGTCAATTGATCTAACAATGGGCTAAGAAATAAAACGTACAGTTGTGCTTAAAAGTTTACATACCCCGGCGAAATGTTTGCTTTCTTGCCCTTTTTTCCAGAGAATAGGTATGATAACGAAAAAAAATTTTTTTCACTCTTGGTTAGTGGTTGGATAAAGTTATTTATTGTCAAATGAATATCTTTTCTCTATTTAAATTATAATGACAACCAAAAACATCCAATTGACCCTGAGTAAAAGTTCACATACCCCAGTTCTTAATACAGTGTTTTGCCCCTTTAACATTAATGACAGCTTGAAGTCTTTAGTGGTAGTTGTGGATGAGGCTCTTTATTTTCTCAGATGTAAAACTATCCCTTCTTGGCAAAAAACCTTTAGTTCCTGTAAATTCCTGGGCACTTGAGATCTCCCCAGAGTGTCTCAATGATATTGAGGTCAGGAGACTGAGATGACCACTTCAGAACCTTCCATTTGTGTGCTGTAGTCAATGACTGGTTGATTTGGCCTTGTGTTTTGGATCGTTGTCATGTTGGAATGTCCAAGCATGACCTGTGTGCAGCATGACCTTTGTTTCCACTATTTGCGTGCTGCCTTCATCATTTCTTCAACTTTGTAGCTCACTTAACCCCAAAACATCAGCGATCCTCCTTGCTTTATAGGAATAGTGTTTCTTTCATCATAGGCCTTGTTGACATCTCTCCAAATGTAATGTTTATGGTTATGGCCAAAAAGTTGGATTTTGGTCTTATCACTCCAAATTACCTTGTTCCAGAAGTTTTGAGGCTTGGCTATGTGCTGTTGGCAAATTGTTGGCAAGATTTTTGTGCATTTGTGCAGTAATGGCCCATTTTTCCTCGAGTGCCTCCTTATTGTGCATCTTAAAACAGCCACACCATTTTCAGTGAGTGCGGTATTTCAGCTAATGTTAATTGTGGGTTTTTCTTTGCATCCTCACCAATTTTCCTGGCAGTTGTGACCAAAATTTTTGTTGGTTTATCTGACAGTGGTTTGGTTTTTACAGGGCCCCTGGTTTTCCATTTTTAGTCACAGTTTGAACACTGCTGACTGTCAATTCTTTGAATATCTTTTTGTATCCCTTTCCTATTTTATTTAACAACCGTTTCCCAATGCTCCGTTGACCATTCTTTTGCTCTCCCCATGACGTAAAATCGAGAAACATCAGAGGTTGGATGAAAATTAGTCTATCTGGATCCCAGAAACTCACTCAGCTTTTATGCACACACACACTGATTACAAGTAAACAGGTCACTGGTGAGGATGTTACCTTAAGTAGCCAATCAAACCCATTTGTGTCAACTTCTGGGCATGTCATCAAGGTATAACCAGGGTATGTGATTTTTTGATTCGGGTCATTTGGATGTTTTTGTCGACATTATGATTTAAAAAGAAAAAACACAGTTGTTTTACAATAAATGGCTTTACCCAACCACGAACCATGAGTGGATTCTTTTTGTGTTATTATACATATTCTTTAAATAGGAAAAATTCTGCTGGGGTATATAAGTCTATTGGTTTTTTTTAACTATGATAGTTTGGTCAAACTTGCAGACCTTATATGCGCACTAAAGTCAATAAGTAATAAAGCATAATAATCTTTAAATACATGTGCATTTTTTATATTTTCAATTATTGAAAGCTAAAATGAACAAATGAACTGTGCAGTTTTTTTAAATCTTTTTTTTTTTAATTAAATTTCATGTACGCAGCCATAGAGTTTTGTTTTCATAAATTGCTTGTGGCAATTAAAACAATGAAAACACGGTCTTACAGAATCATTCGTTTTATGCAGTCACAATACACGCAGCAGTCTGCAAATGTGAAACCATCTCTTTCTGGAATTTATTTATATATTTATTCAATTATATGGACTGTGTTCTGATTGCACCTCTAACCTTCTCCTGCTGCATCAAGACTAATTGCACTTCTCAGGGAGATGAGCTGGGCGCTAATTCTGTGCTCATCTGCTAACACATTTCTGACAGCTGTGCCAATAATTACTACTGCGTGACTCATTGTCATTCTGTTAATGCATTTGGCTTTTCAATGTTATGCATTTGAAGTAGGTCAAAACTATATAAAAATATTTGCTTTCATTATTTAAATGTTTTCCTTTGTAATGTCACTGTTCATGAAAAAAGGTCATGTTTCATAAATACAGACCCTTTCCCAAAATCTGAAAGTCATGGAACATTTGGTCCATATAATTACACTTAACACAATGTAACTCCAAGTCAAGCTCACTTCTGTGAAATCAACCTGTCAAGTTCGGATGCAACACTGATTGGGAATCAATTTTACTAGCTGTTTTGCAAATGGAACAGACGACAGGTAGAAATAAGAGGCACTTAGCAAGACAACCCCTATAAAGAAGTGCTTCTGCAGGTGGTGACCACACACCTTTTCTCTGTTCTCAT
>JAOUQT010000033.1:16778379-16791267 GCA_025769995.1 Xyliphius kryptos
TGAGGCGGTGTCTACAACCCATACAAGTTGCTCAGGTAGTGCAGCTTATTCAGGATGGCACATCAATGCCAGCTGTGGCAGCAAGGTTTTCTGTGTCTGTCAGCACAGTGTCCAGAGCATGGAGCAGATACCAGGCCAGAACAGGCCAGTACACCAGGAGACATGAAGGGGGCCGTAGGGAAGAACATCTGCCGCCTCATCAGCAGCATGCCCAGGAGTTGTGGGGAGGTCATACAGACACGTAGAGGACACACACACTAACTAGCCTTATTTGAACTCGTCTTTAGGAATTTCCATTGCAGTTAGATCAGCCTGTCGTTTTAATTTTTTTTTTTTACTTTGATTTTGAGTATGATTCCAAATCCAGACCTCCATTAGATAATCATTTTGAGCATTTTTGTTATTTTGTTCTCTGAAACTAAATACTTTATTTATTGAGATCTAGGATGTGTTATTTTGGTGTTTCCTTTATTTCTTTGAGCAGTTAATAAAAGTTTTTGGTATTTAAAAAAAATCTTTTGTTTATTCTAAAAATAAATAAAAATGGCTAATTTCGTCTCATTTGTTCAATTTTGTGTCAGGTTTATGCAGAAATAAAGAACATGTAAAGATTTACAAACTTTCAAGCACTGTTGTAAATAATGCATTTGTTTGGGATCTTGTATAAAGTTTCACATTTGATATTTAGAATTTTGTCCTTTTAGTCTTAGCAGAAAAGGTAAATTACAATAGTGAGGTTCTGATAATTAAACAAAATAATAAGTTAATTATGATTGGCAAGTATTTTTACTGTCTATTTAAAATAAAAGTTAAAGCTCTCAGTTAATTGTAGATTTTGCTGGTGTAATTAAATTGTTGTGAAAGTGTGCTTGTGAATACGCTGCTACACTTTCAGCAGCAATTAGGAACAGGTCAAGCTTGTTGGAAAGGTGGCACTATCACAATTCCACTTAAAATACCTTAAAATTAACCAGTTTTATGGCAAAGGATTTGAATGTTTATGTCATTAAAAAAACAAGAACAACGGAGACCTGCTGTTTACTCAATACAGAACAACCACCCGATTAATAAGACTAGCTATCAGATGTCTGTCCAACATTGTTTAAATTTTTTGCTCTACAGTCGGAAATTAAATGATTACTAATTGATTTTACTCTTTGTGTAGGATGGACACAGTCTTCCAGTGCCAATAGGGTTTGATGTTGAAACACACACTGCAGTTCCCCCCTGCAAAGTATGAAATATTTTTTGAAGTCAACTTTTTGAGTAAAATAAAGATGGTATTTGGTTTTAATATTAAACTCTAACTTTTAATGTTCCAGGGCAGCTACTTCAGCACAGATGAAATTAAGGAATTCGTTATTAATTTTCTGCACCAGTAAGTGATTTCTTATTTAAATGCACCTTTGATCTGTTTTACCTTTTATCCATAATTTTTTTTAGCCGTTTTACAGCCGGGTGGCGAGCATTTTCACAGGCGTGTTTCATTAAAGTCATTTACTATTTTGCTTATTTGGCAAAATAATGTCTTCAATTCCGCCTTTATTAAAGTTTTCGAGATGCAAAGCACTGCTGTGGGACCGGACACATTTAGTCAGATGTGCTGTTGACTTGAAAATCGTAGCATTTATCTGTTTTGCAACAGGTACTACGCTGTATATGACTCAGGAAACCGACAGGTTCTGCTGGAAGCCTATCATAATGAGGCCTGCTTCTCAATCAGCCTCCCCTTATCTATGCACAACCCATCCAGGTACGACTCTACAAAGCATCTGTCTGTCTCATTTATATAGTAACTCATAAGCCTGCATATTTACAGGTCTGTTTTGGGAGACTACACCAGTCATAGCCGCAATTTTAAGAATGCTAAAGACTCTGGTAAGTTCTCAATGAGTGAGTGAAAAAGATTAATTTTTTCCAGTTTATTCACCTGTATTGCTTCAGGTATCTAAAATCAACCACCTAGTCATGCCATATGAGTCTTTTATGCTTCCACCTTGGTGGATTGATTTGAGTGTCCAAAGCAATGTCCATACAGACATGTTTAGGTTTGTGTAAAACAAATGTGACTGTCCAACACTTTTAGAATGCAGTTTGGGTGCCAGACCCTTCCCACAGGAGTGGTTACCTCAAAAATGTTATCTTGGATGAAGGGTCACCAGTTCTCAGAATAAACACTCCAAAACCATGTTGAAAGCCATTCCAAATGGGTAAAAGCTGTTAAAGCGAAAAGGGAACCAACGGAATATGTCATATCTTCTGCTGGTGTTTAATTATCTGTAGCTTGTTGTGTCTGTTGCTTGGTTGCTCCTATATTTTACATCTTATATTGTACCTGTATATCTAATATTTTAATTTTAAAAAATTACTTTTGATTTGCTAGAAATTGATTTCAGATAAAACTGGGTCCTTGAGCCACATTTCCTTTTCATGTACTATGTTATGCAAATCAAAACTCTCCATGAATTAATTTTTAACATCAGAACATGTACAGTAACCACTCTGAGAGATCATCTAGCATCAGTGTTCAGCCTGACCTAAATCCTAAACCAAACTTCCCAACCTACTTGTTAGAAACTGTAACTAGGTGCTAGGCAAAGATGTAGGTTGATATTTTGTTAAATCTGATCTTTAATTCTAAATGCTGTGTCTACATCTTCACAGCTACCAGATTCCACTTGTTGAAACACACTCGGCTGAATATAGTTGCTTTCCTAAATGAACTGCCTAAAACTCAGCATGACGTCACCTCATTTATCATTGATGTCAATACTTACACGGTGAGTTCCTACTTTTATTTCCTTTACTAATCGATAGTTTTGTTGTTTCGACAAATCCAAATTTATTTCTGTCACTGCCTGCAGAAAACGTTGCTAGCATTTACTGTCAGTGGGGTTTTTAAAGAAGGCAAGTATTTTATACCTATAAATTAAACATACTTTCATTTTTCAATTAAGTTCTTTAATAAGTCTTTTTTTGTTACCTCTCCCCAGTCAGTGACAAATTGAGAAACGCTGTCCGTGCTTTCTCTCGGGTTTTTGTTGCTGTCCCAGCGATAAATTCAGGGTAAGGGAAATATGATTAATTTACTAGTTAACTTGATTAAAACAATTGCCATACTTTAACTCACAGGCAATTTTTCTGATCTGTGCCAGGGCTCCCGTGAGCTTAGGCTGTTTTTAATTAGAGGTAAATGTCTGTCCATGTACTGTATTCTGTAGGTTGTGTTTAGTCAATGACGAGCTGTTTGTGAGACCTGCTAATGCCGAAGAAATCCGTCGTGCGTTTACCACACTGACTCCGACTCCTTCCAGCAGCCCTGTTCTTGCGCTCACCAGCCCTTTAGCCACGCTGTCAGCTGTACAACAAGAGATGCTGTCTGCGTTTTCCCAAAAATCTCAGATGACTCTTGAGTGGTCTCAAAAGTAAGTGGGAATCTTGACCAATTATTGACACCTGAAAACTATTTTTAGTTAAATCAAACTTTAAAACATTTTAATTTATTTGTATTGCACAAATGGAAGTGATGATGAAGTTACTTGACTGGAGAAGCCAATCAAGTCACCACCTGGAGAAGCACTCCTTTAAAGGGGTTGTCTTGCTAAGTGTCTTATTTCTACCTATTATCTGTTCCATTTGCACAACAAGTGAAATTGATTAACAGTGTTGCTTCCTAACTGGACAAATTAATTTTACAGAGGTCTTATTGACTTGGAGTTACATTGGGTTGTTTAACTGTTCTATCTTTTTGAGCAGTGTAAATAGATACAATATTGAACATAGTAATAAAAATGCTAATATATTGCACATATTTTGCATTGTAACCAGTCTGAGTAGATCAGTCTGGGCATGTATGCATTACATAATGGTAACCGACACCTGTTGTAGAAACATCTGATCTTTTTATATATCAATGAGTCAGGAAATAACAAAAAACATTTTTACCTTTGGAAAAACATTAGGTTTGAGCTATGGTTAGTAGAAGATCAGGTAATTCTCTCTAGAATTAGTGTTTGTGTAAGGTTTCTACTGTGCAGAAAGTTTGAAGTGAGCATTTTTGCATTCATTATTTAAGCTGCTTATCCTAATGAGGGTGCGGGGGAAGTAAAGTCTAATTAAGCACGTGTATGAAAAAAAGCAAGGAAACATTTTGTATAAGTCTCCAGTCTGTCATAAACCAGGCATCTGGTAAAAAAAAAAAAATAATAATAATAATTTGTATCTACTAGCTGTCTGGCAGTGTAGCAAACGCCACATAATTAAGCCCTTCCCCAATATAATGGTGCATATGACTTCTTCATTTATACATATAGGTAGGCAAGTAATTATTTATGGTTTGTTTTTGGATTGTGGGAAAAAAATGAGACAAACATTAAAGACTGATGGCACAATAACGCTAAACCTTATGTTAAATAAATGCCTTTTTAAATATCTTGCAGTAATGACCAATTTCTGTTCAAACCTAAAGTTATAAGCAAATAATAAATTATATACTATAAACTCAAACTATTATTTAGTTGTTCTACAATAATAATAGTATTTTAATGTCAACTATATGAAATAATAATTTTTGTGAAAAAAATTTATTATTATTTTTTTTAATCAGATGTCTACAGTACAGTGAATGGGATTTTAACAGAGCTGTACAGATCTTTACGGAACTACGGGTAAATCCTATGAAAATGCAAAAAAAGAAATATATGTGTAATTGGTGGTAAATATATAACCAATAATATCTCTTCTGCATTTATATCTGTTTTAGGTTCAGGGCTCCATACCAGATGTTGCTTTCATGGTGTGACAACAAAACAGCAACGCTTTTTTCTTCAATATTTTAAAGAAGAAACACTAAGAACCTGTTTTTGATGGGTTTTATTGTTGGTTTAAATCTTAAGCTGAACTAAGAATCTAACACTATCAGTTGCATATTGTTAGTTATTGTTGGACTTTTATTTATTTTAATATTTATGTTCTGTACAGCTTTAATTTTTGCTGTGAGTTAATTTGCTGTGTGTTTCCTCAGCAATAAATGTAAAGTTATCAAAACATGCTTTTTTGGGGAAAAAAGAAAAAAAAATGTTTTGGTCATTGTATATTAATTTCTACCTTAATTGGTAACTTACTCTATTGGGCTGAAGGTTCTGAAGGTTGGGGGTTCAAATCTCAGGTCCACTTAAGTAACCAATGTGGGTTCTTAAGCAAGATGCATAACCTTCATTGTACCAGGGAACTGTGGCCCAACCAAGTTGGGATATTTGTAAGTTGCTTTGGATGAAAGTGTCTGCTAAAGAACCAAATGTAAATGTATATGATAATTATATAATTGACATATATACATGAAATGATTTAGATTATAAATCTTAACTTGCCTAGTTCTGCACATGAACCCAAAACAATACAATCACATGAGCCTTGTCCTGCTTTTTTTCCCTTACCAAACGTTGGTGGTGCGACCAACCGCAGCGGCCCCCATCTTTGCCTGTGTAAAGAGAGAAACTGTTTTCATTCTTCTGTATGACCTAGATATATGGTGGAATTGACAAGGCATCTTGTGTCTACATACCACTACATCTTATCTCGGATTATTTTCACGATATATCAACACCCTGTTACAATTCGAAACGTACAAACTTTTTAACATGTTTTTAACACAAGTATATCTGTCTACAGTGATATTTGGTATAAACATCTTTTTACTGATTAATTCTTTTTAAATCTCAGTACTGCTGGATTTATTATAAACAAAATCTTTTGGATAAGAACCATTTACTATTATGGGAAATTTTGAAAGTTAAAATTTTACTAAATGGTGCACCTCATTAAAAGTAAATAATTAAAATAACGTTTATTATAAAATTATATATCAGTTATTTTAGTCTCTTTGGTAACACAAAAAGTTGAATTATGCTCATATTCTTAAAAATAGTCATTTAGGTCTGGATCACTGAGGCTTAGTGGTTAGAAAGTTAGCTTAGCACACGTTATCCAGGTTCAAATCATGGATAAAGTTCCCATATTTCCTCTGGGTGTACTTGTGTCCTGCCACAGACCAAAAACGTATTCAAGGTAAATTGGCTGCTCTGACCCTCTATATAGTGTTTTTCCAGGCATAGTTTGGCTCCCTGTATTGGTTGTATCTGCTTAGTTTTCGAAACATTCTTCCCTGGATGGGCATGTGGGACCACTTACTACTCTAGTATTGGATTAAGAGGAAGATGATGGATGTTGGTAATTTTGGACAGAATGTTTCAATGAGGTACAAATATCAGGTTACATAAAGTAATTCAACTGATCATTACTGAGAAGACTACACAAAAGTATGAATTGTACTTTTGGGGATACAGAGCAACATTGCAACTGCAGGTTGGAGGTAAAATGAGTGCACAACAAAAAAGACCAAGGGTGTGGTTGCAAATAGGCTGTGTGTGATTTGCATGTTCTTTCCACGTCGGTGTGCTTTATTCGAGTTTCTGCTTCCAATCCCATAGTTCCATATAAGAACTTCTATGTGGCTTTATAAATCGAAGAACGCTTAATTCAGTTATTATCGTGTGCCTTGTGGTGATCGACCTGTTAAGAGTATTTCCCCCAGCGAGCCTGATCTAAACAAGCGACTTAAAACGTAATAACAAAATCGCAAAAACAGGTTGACCTTCTCAAAATGGGGACTCTTTACTCCTGCGACGTGCTCCTAAAGTGACGTCATGACGCTCCACTTTTCTCAGGCTCAGTATGAAAACAATAAACAAGCCTAGAAGGGGAAACGCAGGAAGACCTGTGGCTCTTAGCAAAAATACACTTATTTAATAGGAAACTTCTTCACAGAGTGACGTCTTTAAGGAAAAGTGCCTTGGACAGTGTGTTGTCCTGCCTCGGAGAATGTATTAATCTTTCTGTCAAGGCGAAGTTAGCTAGCCAGTTTGTCCAGCTAGCCACCCCTATGTTTGAGCCCCTGTAGCCAGTTATCTTTGTGTGTTATGCAGTTCCATAAGTCTCGCTACTGTGCCGCTTGTTTTCTTTTTTCTCCACCTGCTCTGTGCTCCCTCACTCTGCTTCCTCTGGCCCTATGTCTCGGTGGTTCTTCCCCTGGTCGGGCTCGATAAAAAAACGGGCCTGTCGCTACCTTTTACAGCATTACCTCGGTCACTTCTTGGAGGAGCGTTTGAGTTTGGAACAACTGAGTTTAGACCTGTACAATGGCAGTGGAGTCATTAAAGAGATCAACCTCGACGTGTGGGTAAGTTGCTTAAACTAGCTTGTTCTGTGCATTTCGCAATCTGCGAAAATCAAATTTGCTCAACCACAGCTCACAATGAAAACACATCCAGATGTTTTTTTAAGATGCCTAACTCACTGGTTTAGTTAGTAATATGCTCGATTTATGTGTCACATAAGGGTATTTTGTAGCTGTTTCATTTGCCAGCTCTGCTTGTTTGACCATGAAAGAAAATGGACCACAATAGGACCAACCTGGGGGTACTGGACCCTCCTTACAGCACATAAGTGATATATTGTGAGGGTGACCTACAGACCATAGGGCTAGATTACAATAAATATTGGGAATCAACCTCTAGCTAGACACTAAAAATTGCAATAATGTTAATAATTAGTCATATTGTTAATATTATATTATTAGAATATTAATCCTAATATTGACCTTATTATTATGAGAACAAGTGTGTATAAATACATGACAAAAATGCCAAACTTTAGACATTGATATTGAACTGACCAGGTTAATTGGCTGTAACAGCTTCATTTCTTTGTTAGACTTTTGGTCCATTCAGGTAAAGTCTTTGTCTAAAGTCAGGTGCTCTATGAAATCATTTTGAATGCGTTTACTGTGTTTAAGGTCTGAGCTCAATGCAGACAGCAGCTAGGGTTCCTAAAGGCAAACTGTCTGGCTGACTTGTGCAAAATAGTACAGGTCATGTTGGAACAGAAAGGACACTTCCCCCAGCTGTTGCTACACTGTTGGAAGCACATTATTGTTAAAAGGTGTTTTTCACCTTTTCTGTCATATTAAAACAGTTCTCCGATTAAATATGTGCAATGTTAAGGATTATATCAGAATTTTTAACTAAACCCCCCCCATCATAGTCCCAAGATGTTAACACATATTAAGACATCTTAAGATGTTGCAATAGCAACAGTCCCAGAAATAGCTGCTGGCTTCACATGTCATGGAGGACACATGTGATGGCTCACATCATCCTCAGATAGGAAGTTGTCGTAAATAAGGGAGAATAAGCAAAAAGTTACAGTGATCACGAATCTGCAACTGTATATTTAACAGTGACACAAAACCTAATAGGAATAAGCTGCTCTGGCTGAAGTTAAATCAAGAGGATGGGCCAATTTAATTACAACACTGATGTGTCTGATTCAGTCGAACCAGAATGAGGCACAAATCATCAACAAATCATTATTTTTTCAGTGTCACTGAGAGCTAAAAATTCAAGGAGACTTGAATGTTTCATAAAATAAAAAAAAAATTGTGGCTCCCAGACCCAGTTTCACCGTCAATAAATTTTCTAAAAGTAAAACTTAAAAAAAAATATTGGATTATAGGATGAAAGATATATATTAGCAGTATAGAAAATATGGCAGCAATTAAAGTGTACAGTATGAAGTTAGCGGTTCAAGAATATGAATTGGGAAAATTCATATTAGCAATTCATTCATTATCTTCCGCTTAGTCTTCTTCTAGGGCTGCAGAGGGTCCCCATACCCATCCAGGGTAGAACATTTCAGGCGCTGGCCAGATACACCCAGGACAGGGCGCCAATCTATCGTTGGGCAAAAATTATCAGTATGTCATATGTAAATGATAAAGAGCCTACTTGGTGAAAAGATAAAGAGTCCACAGAAAAATGTTAATAAAGCTGTTCTTTATTGTCAGTTTTGGAAATTAACTATAAAACCATTTTCTTACAGGCGGTAAACGAGTTTCTAGAGTCGTTGTCAGCTCCTTTGGAAATAGTGGATGGTTTTGTGCAGAGTATAGCAGTGACAATCCCATGGGCAGCACTTGTCACTGACCATTGTACCCTCGAAGTCACTGGCCTACAAATAACATGCAGACCCAAGGACAGAACCAGTAAGTCTGAAAATGTTGATGACTAAAATATAATGTTTTGTTGTACTGAAGCACAATGACCCCATTGAACCTTGATTTGTAGGTACCACCTGGGACTCCCAAGGTTGGTCCTCATGTATGACTTCCAGCATGCAGTTGGCTCAGGAATGTTTGAAGGACCCACCTGAGACCTCTGAAGAGCCTCCTGCTCCTCTAGAGGGGCTTGAAATGTTTGCACAAACCATTGAGACAGGTTCCTATTTTAAATCCTATTGTCAATTAACAATACTCTATTTGTGAGCAATAGCTGAACAAATGAAGTGCTTTTAGCTGACTTGTGAAATCTGTAAAAAAAAAAATCCCAGAAGTCTTATTTCGTGTGTCTACTGTGTGCAGTTCTGCGGCGGATCAAAGTTACCTTTCTGCACACCATAGTGAGACTTGAGCACCATCCCCTTGACACAAAGAATGGAGTTGCCTTAGAGATGCATATTAAACGGTAAGAATGTGTAACCTTTGTAAATGGTGTTCTTGTGTTTAGTTTAGAAACTTTTAAACAAAAGCAGCATTTAAAATCATTTCCTACTTCTAAAATAGTAACGTGTTTGGTATGTATAAGGATCAATCTCTGTTGGTTTCTGTTTATTTTAAATATGCTGTTCTAACTTTAATGTTAGTGACTTAACCTTTTAGTCTTAATTAAAAATAAAAAGTGGCTGAATAAATCCATTTATTCCATTTTAACAATATTTTATTCCCTAACTCAATGTTTACCTTTTTTTTGTCCCCACTCACAAAGTTTAACATTTATTGTGTAAGTGAATACGAGTGGAAGCTCTTAAAGCTAAAGCTAGAGCCTATTGCCTAATCTTAGTAATCTGCAAATTTAAGCCTGCTTTCTTTTTGGTTATAATTGTTTATTTTTGTAGGAGTAATAAGATATTTCTTTATTCCTTGTTATGTTGCATATAAAATGGCTAAAATAATTGTTTAGTGTTATTCTTTATATTTTTAACTGCACAAGCCTAGGTAAATAAAAAGGTTGAGTCAGAACGGGCATCCAGCTTTGCCAAGTCATAGTCGGATCTCTGCTGTGGTGACCCCTAATGGGAAAAAAAAGATATTTTTCATGCTGTATTTGTCTGTCTTTAGCATGATTGTGTAACCTTGGTGTATTTTGCATTGTTGGTCTCATACTGCAGGCTGGATTACTGTGATGAAGCTGTAAGAGACTCGAGTCAAACAGTGCCTGTGGATATTCACCAACCACCAGCCTTTCTGCACAAGATTCTTCAGCTACACTCTGTACAGCTGCTATATGACTCTCTTGGAGAACCACAGGTCAGAGCCAGTCAAGTCATAAAGGGTTTGACAGGGATTTTTTTTTTGCTAAGCAGCTGGTCTGCACTGTTGGCTGAGGGTACACAATGTAGTTTATTGACAGTGGCTTGGCTTGAACTGACAAAAAGTGCTAATGTTTAATCCACTAGTGCACAGAATGTCATTGTCTGCGCTCAAAGAGAGTAGGATTGTATGATCAATTGTATTGTTATCTCAATATAACTTTATATACATACCCATCGCCATTAAACACATCCTGACAGAATGCTCAAAATACCACAGAGAAAAGTAACAAAGCCAAGACACTAAAAGAAATCTTAAATCAAGTTAATACTATGTATACATATATATAGGACAACATGGCATTATACAAATAAACACGATTTGACTTTATATGATGTAGGGCACAATATATTTAAAAGGCTGTTGTATTAATGCAGTTTTAAAATCTGAAAATAAAATGTATTTAAAAAAAATAAATCTTAAGACTCGAAGATTTTAGTCATCACCTTATTAAAACATTTTGGTGGTGAAATTGAGTCTGAGCTGTTAAAATACAATAGAATACAATAATCCATATAATCTATGCATTCCTTTATATTTATGGATATTTTAATGTCCATGAAATCTATAACATATAATATTTTGAGTCATATTCTCATAGTACTACATGATGTTTACAGACACTTGTTCCAGATAATACTGGCAGCAATGAAGAAGAGGAGAAGGACTCCGGTCCTAAAGCTTTACGGGTACAGCCGGAACCTCTGCTAATTGGGAGTTGCTCTGGCTCCATGGAGACCACTGTCAAAATTAAACAGAATGACTTGCTCCCTGGGCCCAAGGTCTGTTGCTTCCAAATTATAGGTTTTATACTGTATGATTGTGATGGTAATGACGCTGTGTTTTTATGTGATCTATAAATATTTAATTATTTCCATGTAAAGTATTGATATGCTCATTTAAATTGTATTTAATGATCTTTTTTCACACATTTAGTTGGAACTTGATGGTAAAGTGGGTTGCCTCCACCTGTTACTTTCCCCTAGTCAGATTATTCACTTAACAGACCTCCTGACTGCTCTCTGCATTGAGACAGGTAACATTTTATGCCACGTTTTAAAATCACTCAATACAAATCACACAAGATTTGGTACATACACAGTTTAATATTATATCAAGAAGTTAAAACAACTTTTAAGTCCAAAAGTTTTTAGTAGGTGTTTCTATCTTGAAGTCATGTCAATAAGGGACAGTCATAGCTGTCCAAAAATCTGAACACTCCTTAACCACTATGTCATCACAGACCTAATTCCATTTTGGTTTGTGGTTGATCCCACTGTGACATTTGTATGGTTTGAGTAATGAGGACAGGAAATGATGTTGAACTCAAAACAGGCTTTATTGCCACCAACAAAATAAATCCACTTTTAAGTGGAATCACAATTATAAATGAATAGCTTTTGTCACACATGAACACCTGCTGGTGCTAGTAACAAGCTGAATCGCTCCTCCTTCATTTTCACCACTCTGAACTTTTACGACCCCCTCCCATTAGTGCAACAGACAACACCAATCAGCCAAAGACACATTTTAGGTGAGCCCATTTTTACTTTTCATGAACCTTTGACACCTACTTCCCATTCACATCCTGGATCATCCTTATGTCAACCTCACAGATGGCTACTTGCTCATTGAGATAATGTCTTTATATCAGTGTTTGTATCACAGTTTGTTGTCACAGTTAAAGAAAATATTGAAGTTGCAGATGAAAACATCCTAACATACTTAGACACTCAAATATTTATGCTTTGTGGTATTTTGCTAACATAAAAAGAAAAATTCTATCTCTATTATTAAACCAGCTGATTATCATTCATATTTATTTTTAATGATTACCAATGTCATATTTGTTTAATATATTTTATAATTTGACAGTTTTAGGATTCTATTTCATTTTGATCTTTTATCTTCTCTCACAGATAGTAGCAGTAATAAGCTTGGTGGAGCTGAAGGCAGTGCTGGACACAGTAGACCACTGGGTTTGGATGATTTGAGGTTTATAGAGGAGGACCTCAGTAAGCAGCTCAGTGTTGATGCAGTAGACAGTGACTTTGAGTTAAACACAGACCCGTACGTTACTATTCTGGAGAATGGAGGTAAATTTATTATTTTATTTTTTTTATATATATAAATCTAATGATGCAATATACAATGTATATTCCTATAGCAAATATTACAACTGGGTTTTCTCTTTGCAAATTAGTGTTTTAAATAAACAGCTTAATATATGAGATTTAAAATAAGACATCAAAAATGTGTACCTGTAAATATCCATATTTTAATAGGTGTATATATATTTTATATAATTAATTGTAATGCTGTGTCAACCCCATGTTCTGATCCCAACCAAGCTGGGATATTTGTAAGTCGCGTTGGATAAAAGCGTCTGCTAAATAACTAAATGT